>JACRUU010000027.1:23744890-23764890 GCA_030449085.1 Kryptopterus vitreolus | reverse complement strand
TCACTGAGGAACGGGTAGGGTGAGGTGGGGTGGAGAAGGACTCTCCACTATCTCGGTAGTCCCCTCCCTCCTTCCCTCCCCCTCTCCCGCCAAGAGAGAATGACGTTAGTGCAATTTTTTTTCCCCGAAATTTTGGCGCATGCACACCCCTTAGTGCCGCATCACACACATGGGACACACACCGGTTGGGAACCACTGTTCTAGCGCTTTATCCGATCTTCCCTCGGGTCACGGGGAGTCTGTGTCTATCTCAGGCGTCTATGGGCATTAAGGCAGGATACACCCTGGATGGAATGCCAACCCATCACACACACACTCACATTCACACATTCATACACTAGGGACAATTTTTCCAAGGTGCCAATCAACCAACCGTGCATGTTTATGGACCGGGGGGGAGGAAACCGGAGAACCCGGAGAAAAAACCCCTGAGGCACGGGGAGAGAACATGCACAAACTCCACACACACATGGCCGAGACGGGAATCGAACCCGGACACTGGCGGTGTGAGGCGAACGTGCTAACCACTAAGCCACCGTAGCCCCTCGTTTGTTTATTCATTATTTGTTTATTTTTGAACACGTGTTTTATTTAACAGATCCAAAACGCCGCTCTGTCCTTCTGCATTTTTAACCGCAACCAAACCGCCTAAGCGTTCAAAAGCGTGCCTTGTTTCCTTCAAAGCCATTCTCTCGAGCGTTTTTTTTTTCCCAGCCCCGTATCGGAAGGCTTAAATATCAGATGGCAAATTATGACCCAATTTGAGTAGTCTTTATTGATCCTATCAGGCATTTCGAGGCTGACGGCGAACCCCGACGGGCGCTATCTCTCGAAGCTTTCCAAAAGAATGGACGAACGATGTAGGAGGATTCTGGGCCGTTGTACTTTTTAGGTTTGGTTTAGGTGTAGGTGGCTTTTACGGGAAATATAATAGTCGCTTAATTGTGGCCTCATTTTTAGTTGGCAGGTCATCGGCCGGGGTCTTTTTTATTTTTTCTTTTTGAAAAGGTCTCGGTGCCTTTGTTAGGGCTGCACGATTTATCGGGGGGGGGGGGGGGGGGGGGGGGGGGGGGGGGGGGTTTGTCATCTTCGATTGGGGGGGGGAATCACGATCTCGATTCATGAATAAATAAATCTCGTCGAGGTCTGTGATTGGTCGTATTTCCTTTAAATTCAAATCAAATTTTATTAGTCTCATACACAGTACGATATGCAGTGAAATGCTTAGGCACCTGCCCTGACCTTAAAACCAGACTATTAAGATAAAAAAAAAATACATACAAATATAAAATATAATATTGTGCAATAAGATAACGGAATGTCCAGGTTTGTGCAATTATGTGCAGTACAGTGACATTTAAAGTGGCTTGTGTGCGTAATTAAGTGTATTGTGTGTATTATGTCCATGAGTGAACAGTGACCACGAGTGACCACTGGTATGGCGAATGTCCAGAGTGAGTGCAAGATGTGCCGATGTGCAAAATGGACCGTATTGCCCGCGGGTACAAGCTCCTCCTCAGTCTCTCTGCATTGGCCTTGAGGGAGCGGAAGCGCTTTCCAGACCGCAACAGAGAGAACAGTCAATTGCTGGGGTGTCTGAGGTCCTTCATGATCTTCCTGGCCTTGGTCCAGCACCGCTTGCTGTAGAACGAGTGCAGGTCAGGGAGCTCAGTTCGGATGATGCGCTCAGCTGAACGCACCACCCTCTGTAGGGCTCGTCTGTCCTGCACGGTGCTGTTCCCGAACCAGGTTGCGATGTTTCACTGCGGTAATTCATTGTCCATTGTTGCTACGGAGGAAACCCAAACCAACAACACAGTCGCCGCAGAAGTATAAACGCTCAACGACGGCGTCGGATAGAAGTATAGAAGTATAAACCCTGCATTCAAATCGCACTACGTTCATACGCCATTGGTGTATGGTGGTATAAGTCGCTATCCATTCATTCATCTTCTAGCGCTTTATCCGATCTTCCCTCGGGTCACGGGGAGTCTGTGTCTCTCTCAGGCGTCTATGGCCATTAAGGCAGGATACACCCTGAATGGAATGCCAACCCATCACAGGACACACACACACATTCATACACTAGGGACAATTTCCCAAGGTGCCAATCGACCTACCGTGCATGTTTTTGGACCGGGGGAGGAAACCCGAGAACCCGGAGAAAAACCCCCCGAGGCACGGGGAGAACATGCACAAACTCCACACACACATGGTCGAGACGGGAATCGAACCCGGACCCTGGCGGTGTTAGGCGAAGTGCTAACCACTAAGCCACCGTGCCCCCTTAGTCGCTATTCAACTCGATGAGATTTTATTTATATGGCGCTTTTCGCAGTGTGCACCGACTCAAAGCGGCTTTACCGAATGAGATATTCACAGACTATTAAATATTTATAGGGATGATTTGTGTGTATTTATCCCTGATGAGCGAGCCTGGGGCCTTAAACTGAAAGGGGCGACGGAAGAAACTCCCCTAGTGGAGAAACCTTGAGAGGAACCAGATTCAAAAGGGGGGAACCCCATCTTCATCTGGGTTCTCTCTCTCTCTCTCTCTCTCTCTCGAGGCTTTCAGTAAGATCGGACGACCAGGAGAATAGTGGACGGAAGACCTTTCTTAGGTTTGATTTATGTCCTTTACAGTCCTTTAATTGGTTCCTCATCTTGAGGGATAATCTTCTTCCATGTCGAACCCCAGATGGACCCGGATTTGGTTGTTTCTTTTGCTTTTCTTTTTGGAAAATTCTTTAGTGCCTTTGCGAAAAGCCCGGATCTAACATTTGCACCCCGACAAAGACTATTGCGTCTAACATATTTCCATTAGCTCACAATATACACACGAAGCAGAAATACCACTACATCATAAGCACCAGGTCTAGCCTACACTACTCGCTTCAAGCTTGGATGATTCATTCATTCATTCATTCATCTTCTACCGCTTTATCCGATCTTCCTTCGGGTCCTTCGGGAGTCTGTGCCTATCTCAGGCGTCTATGGGCATTAAGGCAGGATACACCCTGAATGGAATGCCAACCCATCACAGGACACACACACACTCACACACACACATTAATACACTAGGGACAATTTTCCAAGGTGCCAATCAACCTACCGTGCATGTTTTTGGACCGTGGGAGGAAACCGGAGAACCCGGAGAAAAAACCTCCTTGAGGCACGGGGAGAACATGCACAAACTCCACTCACACACATGGTCGAGACGGGAATCGAACCCGGGCCCTGGCGGTGTGAGGCGAACGTGCTAACCACTAAACCACCGTAACCCCTTCGCTTGGATGATTCTTGCTTTTTTTATTGATAAGGGATAAGCACAGTGTTTTTATTTATTTATTTGTTTTATAGGAGTCATGGGGAAAATACGCTGTTAAACAGGAACAGCCTGGATTAAAAAAAAAAAAAAAAAAACGTGCAAAGCATTTAAAGGAGCTTAATAGATTTACTGAAGAGTAGCGACCCACTCGTTTTTTTTTGTTTTTTTTTTGATCTTGGTGTTCCTTGATGCAAACTGATGCCATGCCACTAATGAGCCTGCTTTGTCTGGGGTTGGGGGGGGGGCGCTCTTGCAATCACTGATAAATGGACCTGCCATGTTTTTTTTTCCAGAAGCACCCTTATAAAAGGTTATATTCCGGTCAACCAAATGAAATTGCATCGGAATAAAAAGATTTCCTAAAGAGCATGTCAATAGGGGGCGATGTAGAGCGGCGATGTAGAACGCAAAAGCACGATGCTTAGCTACTGAAATAAAATGACCTACAAACTACCTATGTGGTTAACGCAGTGTGCATTACTACGTGAGCAATCCATTCCTTCACTCCTCGTTGTGTTTGGCGAATGAACGACAACAAAGAACGCAAAAACGAATGAAATAAAGAAGCGTTCAGCGCATCCACTCGCGCTTCCTAAATTTCCCCCCGAATTACACCTATTGGCTGCGCATTCACAACAGGTACGATCTCCTCACTATATTAGCGTATATTACCGTATGGAAACTTTACAGTATAGCAGTATATATAGTGTAATATGGAATATAGGTGTAATATGGAATATAGGTGTAATATGGAATATAGGTGTAATATGGAATATAGGTGTAATATGGAATATAGGTGTAATATGGAATATAAGTGTAATATTGGATATATGTGTAATATTGGATATAAGTATATATGGAATATAACAAGTATAATATAAGTATAATATGGAATATAAGTGTAATATTGGATATAAGTATAATATGGAATATAAGTGTAATATTGGATATAAGTGTAATATTGGATATAAGTGTAATATGGAATATAAGTGTAATATTGGATATAAGTATAATATGGAATATAACTGTAATATGGAATATAATTGTAAAATGGAATATAAGTGTAATATGGAATATAAGTGTAATAATAAATATATAGTGTAATATGGAATATAAGTGTAATATTGGATATAAGTATAATATGGAATATAAGTGTAATATTGTAAGTGTATATGGAATATAAGTGTAATATGGAATATAAGTGTAATATTGGATATAGTGTAATATTGGATATAAGTATAATATGGAATATAACTGTAATATGGAATATATATAATATGTAATATAGGTGTAATATGGAATATAAGTGTAATAATAAATATATAGTGTATAGTGGAATATAGTGCAATATTGGATATATAGTGTAATATGGAATATAGTGTAATATTGGATATAAGTGTAATATGGAATATATGGGATATAAGTGTAATATGGAATATAGGTGTAATAATATTGGATATGGTATAATATGGAATATAACTGTAATATGGAATATAGTGTAATATGGAATATAGTGTAATATGGAATATAGGTGTAATATGGAATATAGTGTAATATGGATATAAGTGTAATAATAATATGATATGAATATATGGTAATCATATGGAATATAAGTGTAATATTGGATATATAGTGTAATATGGAATATAGGTGTAATATGGAATAGTGTAATATGGAATATAGGTGTAATATGGAATATAGTGTAATATGGAATATAAGTGTAATATTGATATAATATAGTGGATATATATTGTAATATTGGAATATAAGTGTAATATGGAATATAGTGTAATAGGCATCTGGAATATGTGTAATATGGAATATGGTCATATGGAATATATAGTGTAATATTGGATATAAGTATAATATGGAATATAACTGTAATATGGGATATAACTGTAATATGGAATATAGTGTAATATGGAATATAAGTGTAATAATAAATATATAGTGTATGTATATATGGAATATAATATAAGTGTAATATTGGATATATAGTGTAATATATATAGTGTTATATATAAGTGTAATGGAATAGGGATATATGGATTCCTATCTTGTACTGTCCTGGCTATGGTTAATATATAGTGTCATATGGACTCTATTTATCTTGGCTCTCCGGTGTCCTCTTGGCTCTCTCTTGGTCCCTCTGGCCTCCCCGTGTCCTCTGGCCTCTCTGGCCTATATATATTGGATATATTGTCCTCGGTATAGTGTCTATGGATATAAGTGTAATATTGGAATATATATATTGGATCTAATGTACTATGGTATCTTGTATTGGAATCCGATGGATCCTGTTATAAGTGTAAGTGTATTGGATATATAGTGTAATATTGGCTATATATATAGTGTAATATGGATATATAGTGTATCTGGATATAAGTGTAATATATGGATATCCAGTGTAATATTGGATATAAGTGTATATTGGAATATCTAGTGGTAATATTGGATATAGTGTAATATGGAATATAGTGTAATATTGGATATAAGTGTAATATTGGATATAGTGTAATAGTGTAATATGGAATATAAGTGTAATATGGGATAAGTGTAATATTGGATAGGTGTAATATGGAATATAAGTGTAATATTGGATATAAGTGTAATATTGGATATTGTGTAATATATGGTGTAATATATATAAGTGTAATATGGAATATAAGTGTAATATTGGATATAAGTGTAATATTGGATATAAGTGTAATATTGGATATATAGTGTAATATGGAATATAAGTGTCATATGGAATATAAGTGTAATGTTTGATATAAGTGTAATATTGGAATATACCTGTAATATTGGATATGTATCCTCTGTAATAGTATATGGAATATGTGTAATATGGAATATATGTGTATTGGAATATAAGTGTAATAATAAATGGTAATATAGTGTAATTTGGAATATAAGTGTAATAATATGAATATAGTGTAATATTGGCTAATCCGAATATGTCTCTTGGCTCCGTGTCTAATATGGAATATAGGTGTAATATGGAATATAGGTGTAATATGGAATATAGGTGTAATATGGAATATAGGTGTAATATGGAATATAGGTGTAATATGGAATATAGGTGTAATATGGAATATAAGTGTAATATGGAATATAAGTGTAATATTGAATATAAGTGTAATATTGGATATAAGTGTAATATTGAATATAGTGTAATATGGAATATAAGTGTAATATGGAATATAAGTGTAATATTGGATATAAGTGTAATATTGGATATAAGTGTAATATTGGATATAAGTGTAATATTGGATATAAGTGTAATATTGGATATAAGTGTAATATTGGATATAAGTGTAATATTGGATATAAGTGTAATATTGGATATAAGTGTAATATGGAACGATGCCTAAGACAGGTTTGACACTAATTGCATGTGAAAAAAGTGTTTATGTTTGGCAGTTCGAATAATTCAGTTTTCACTCTTCACTCTGTCTGACACTGCTGTGTGTGTGTGTGTGTGTGTGTGTGTGTGTGTGTGTGTGTGTGTGTGTGTGTGTGTGTGTGTGTGTGTGTGTGTGTGTGTGTGTGTGTGTGTGTATGTGTGTGTGTATTCAGCTGTGTGTTAGAAGGATGTCTTGAAGTGTTCAGGGAAGACGCTAGTGGTTTTCTTTCTCTCCTCCCGCGTGCGCATGCTCTCCCGATGACTCCAACTCTCTCTCTCTTTCCCCCTCTCAATCTCGAAGCATTAGGACGTCCTCTACGAGGCATTATAAAGGGTTTCCTCTTGATCTCCAGACTTGTTTGATGTTGCACAGCACAAGAGGTATAATTACTGAATTCTCCGCAGCTCACAAAGACGAAATGTGCCCGTTTGCCATATATGCGCTAACATGCATGGAAGAGACGAGGACAGGACCTGGGAGGATGTTTGTCGAGGTACTCTCACGTCCTCCGCGAATGCTTTCCTAATCCGTTAAAAGGAAATACAGACGTTTAAGGCGGCTCCCTCCGGCAAGAGAAATAGCCTTTGCAATGGATACACTGACAGTCTTTGTCTCCCCCGCCCCCCTCCCTTTTCCCCCTCTTGGCCAAGTGACTCTCTGTCATCTTAGTCATCCAGTGACAGGATGGTCTTCGGGGTCTTTTTGCTTTCAACGTAAGGACGAAAACTCTTCGGGCATTCCGATTCCGATCTCTATATTTCCTGGTGATGTGACCTATTGAACAAGTAGCATGATGCTACTGGTCATTACGAAAAATGCATGCTGCTGGTCATTCCGAAAAAATCCTACCGCTTTCTGTGCATCAGCCATAAAAAACCGGGGCCCGGTAACGACGCCGGCACCCCACGGCCTACGGGGCACTTCTTCATTGATCTGGTCCTTTCCCCGGGGGCATTTCCCATTCATTCCCATGAATAGACTCAGTAATTAATCATTCCCATTAATAAACCTTTATATCATTTCATACAGTGATGGAATGATATTACTGCCATTCCGCCCGCCCCACTTACTGCCATGACCGGGTTTCGCATGCTCTCGCGCCTTTGCTGACGTGTTGGTCTTTTCCGTGTTCACGGTTTGGATCCCGTTGCGGTTTTCTCGAGTCACAGATCAGATCGTTTTGCAAAAAAAAAAAAAAAAAAAAGAAAAGAAAAAAAAAGGAAGAAGAGAAATCTGATATTTAGGTGGTAGTTTAGTGGTTAAGGCATTGGGCTCGCATTTTTTGTCATTTTTTGATTCATTAATTTATAATGAATTATTTAATATCTGCAATGGTTAGCACCTTCGCCTCACACCGCACAGGGTCCGGGTTCGATTCCCGTCTCGGCCATGTGTGTGTGTGGAGTTTGTGCATGTTCTCCCCGTGCCTCAGGGGGTTTTTCTCCGGGTTCTCCGGTTTCCTCCCCCGGTCCAAAAACATGTACTGGAGGTTGATTGGCAACTTGGAAAATTGTTCCTACTATATGAATGTGTGTGTGTGTGTGTGCCTTGCAGTGGGTTGGCAATTCATCCAGGGTGTATCCTGCCTTAATGCCAATAGACGCCTGAGATAGACACAGACTCCAAGGGAAGATCGGATAAAGCGGTAGAAGATGAATGAATGAATGAACGAATGGATATCCGCTATTATTTTAGACGCAATCTAGCCCGATATGCTTCTTTTCCATTTTGCTCCACCAGGGGGTGCCGTAGAAGCTGAATTGAGTTCAGCTTGCGAACCCGACTTATCCGTCTCCTATTGATTTGGATATTCGTTTACATCCGGGCGTAAACGTATGTTTGTTAAGTTGTTAACGATCTGCTGTATAAGAAGGTTTAAATCCAACCTCCATCTGATCTCTGGACTGCTGGGATGCAATGGATCTTCTCTCCTGAAAGCTTAATGCTGTTATTAAAATAAACAAACAAATATATATATAAAAAAAAGCTCAGCTAATGTGATTTTGTTGCTTGTTTTTTTTTTGCTCTCTATCTCTCTCTCTCTCTCTCTCTCTCTCTCTATCTTCCTCTCTTTCTGTCTCTCACACAGTCTATCTTTCCCAATCCATTTATCCATGTCTACAGTATCGTCCTTTTGCTCTGCTTCCCTCTCTCGATCTTTTTTTTCTCTCTCTCTCTCTCTCTCTCTCTCTCTCTCGTTTTTTTCTTCTCTCTCTCTCCATCAACCTCCTTCTCTCTCGCTCTCTCACTCTCTCTCTCGCTCTTTCAAGTGTACACACTCCCTCCATCAAGAACCTCTTCAGTCTCTCCAAGACCAGCAGGATTGGCATCATCTGCGTGTTGTTTGTTTGTTTGTGCCCTTTATTTATTTATTTATTTATTTATTTATTTATTTATTTCACCCCGTCCCTCCACCTTTTGCAGCGTGGATGTGGATGGCAAATCCTCGTACACCCCCCCCATCCCCCCCTTTTTTTTTTGTGTGTTTTTTTTTTTTTTGCTTGAATAGCAAAATGAAAATGTTGAATCCCCTCTCTCTCTCTCTCCTCTCTCTCTCTCTCTCTCTCTCTTCTCTCTCTCTCTCTCTCTCTCTCTCTCTCTCTGCTCTTCCCACAAATCTTTATCGCGGTCCCTGCAAATCCCTCATCCGGAGCCGCAGATATATGTAGGAGCAAAAAAAAAAAAAAAAGTGTCACAGCGAGCACTGTGCATTCGTTTCTCTTTTCCACTGACTGCAGGGAGAAAGAACACCAATGCATTACTTTCTTTTGTATATATAATATATAAAATATACATCATATTACCTGCTTTTTGTGCAGAGCCTGTTTGAAGATTTGACCCCCCCCCCTTATAGAGTGGACATCTATCTACATGCCATTAATGCAGTATGTGGGTGTCTTTAATATATATATATATATATATATATATATATATATATATATATATTTTTTTTTTTTTTTAATCAATAAACATTTGTTTTTATTTTAGTATTAGTTTAAGGTACATTTGGGACCGAAAGTGTTTGTTTGCTCACGACAATCATGCGCTTAATTGCGATTAAAAGTTTTATATATATATATAAGTAAAAAAAAATAATAGATTATTATATAAGTAAAAATCCTTTAAAAATGGTCAAAAGCTTGGATGCACCTTCCCATTTAATAGTTTATGTTTATTTTCATCACTGTTTACATTGTAGATTGTCACTGGAGTCACCCAAAAATAAAATAAAAAAAAAAAAAAAAAAAAAATATATATATATATATATATATATATATATATATATATATATATATATATATATATATGATGAGGCATCCCAAAAAAAACATATATATATATATATATATATATATATATATATATATATATTTTTTTTTTTTTTTTTTAATATATTTATATATATATTCTTCCCTTGGAGAAGTTCTTTTTGTACGAATGGACGAATTTCTTCCATATATCTGTTTTTGTTTTCGCTCACCACCGTATATCTGTTTTTTATCTCCAGTGCCTTATAACCAGTAAGATACAACCCTAGGAACATTTTTTTTTTTTTTTTCCTTTTCTCACAGTGTAGATGGAAATGAAAGCTAAACTCTGTTGACACATTTTTTGTATTTGTGCTCCAACACGAATGTCTTCATTGTATAGCAAAAAAAGAAAAGAAGCGACATCCACGACTATAGGAGAGGATTTTAGGATTTTATATAGAGAACTGAACTGAACACTGCCTGGTGGTGGTTAATTAGCACAATTCCACACTGTACAAAACTTGAAAAATGACTCGTGCTAACCAAAATATAACATGCCTAATTCTACATGTGTATGTTTTAATGAAGACCCTTTGGCTAAAAAGCTTTCCACCAGACATGTGCTGTCTTATGTCACAGTACTTTAGTGCTCATAAGGTCTTAATTAATAGTCTGTAGAACACAAATTGGATGGCAGGCTTGCATGGTATATATATATGTGTATGTGTGTGTGTATATATATATATATATATATATATATATATATATATATATATATATATATATAATATATGGGGAGTGCGGTGGCTTAGTGGTTAGCACGTTCGCCTCACACCGCCAGGATCTGGGTTCGATTCCCGTCTCGACCATGTGTGTGTGGAGTTTGCATGTTCTCTCCCCGTGCCTCAGGGGGTTTTTTTTCTCCGGGTTCTCCGGTTTCCTCCCCGGTCCAAAAACATGCACGGTAGGTTGATTGGCACCTTGGAAAATTTTCCCTAGTGTATGAATGTTGTGTGTGTGTGTGTGTGTGTGTGTGTGTGTGTGTGCACTGTGATGGGTTGGCATTCCATCCAGGGTGTATCCTGCCTTAATGCCCCATAGACACGCCTGAGATAGGCACAGGCTCCCCGTGACCCGAGGGATATATATATATATAATATATAATATATATATATATATATATATATATATATATATATACCAATGATTTGTTATCAGTAAAAAGTAAAATGTTTGTGGTAAAAGAGGAATAAAACACATTGAGAAGAAGTACTATTTAATCCACTTTGCTCATCGGTCATTTTTCTATTGAATAAACAGTGAGAGTACTTATAGAAGTCAGGCATCCCAAAAGTGTGCTTTAACGCAAGTCACCTGTTTGTGTATTTTGTGTTGTGTAACAAAGATAAGTGCTTCAGAAGCACGCTATAAGTGTTACTTTAAAGTAGATCTGGGCGATGTGTCGTGTATACATATATATATATATATATATTTTTTTTTAGACAAAATTAGAATTTTTGGATACAGAGGGGAAAAACGCGTCCACAAGCTTTAGACAGCGAGGCGTTGGCTCGGCGAAGTTGCGAACCCGGACAGTTTCCTTACGACCGATGAAACCCCGCCCCCCTCTTCGGATTGGCCAGAGCGCTTCGCCGGCGCGTTGTCTTTCGAGTGCCTACGGAATCTCGCTCGCGAGGTGAAATCGTGCATTTGTTTTCCCTGAATCGATAATGACGTTATAACGAATTAAATAACGTCTAATATCCCTCCGCTACTTTAAAGAAGATCGGAGGAAAACACGTTGTCTTTGCGAGGTCTCGTACTGCACGAGAGCTCACTCGGTAGGTTTGAAAAGGTGTAAAAATTGAAGTCGAACTTTTTTTTTGTTGTTTTTTTTCTTCTCCTCCATAGTGCTGAGTCATTAAATCCAAATCCTGTAGGCATAGCAGTAGCGCTCCATAAGGAAACAATGGCTTTTGCAATCTCAAAGAGGGTTTTGCGGCCGATCATCATGTAGGCGGCCTTAATTAGAATTGCAGCACAGTTTCCAAAGAAACAGGACATTTCAGACGAAAGTCCCGAGCAAGAAAAGTGCCTCTAAAGCTGTCGTAGGAGCTGGATGAGGGTTTTTTTTCTTTTTTTTTTTCCTTTCTTTATATTTCTCTATTTAATTGCTCCCCTAGCAACGACTGTCAATGCAAACTGAGATATCATTGCTCTGGCCATTGCTGTCGATGTGTCTAGCCCCTGGAAGCAAGACATCCTTCATTCTTACGCTAGGAAGACGTTCGACACACCAAATCACGCAGTCCCCTCTCGGTTTGTCTGATGTACAGCTGATTGCTTCTCTTTCCCGATAGACAATACCAAGCTCCTAAAGTGATGCATTATAGTGAATCGTGACAGAAAAAAAGATAGAGGCTGAGGCCGTCTTGTGAAAGCCGGCTGAGATAATGGTAGTGAATGATGTAATGGCAAAGCGTCCTGTACTTTTTAACCCTCTGCTGCACACATTTTGTTATATATATATATATATATATATATATATATATATATATATATATATATATATATATATATATATATATATATATATATATATATATATTTCTTTTTTTTGGGGGGGGGTCATTTTGGGATATTCAAATTAAAATTTTATTGGTCACATACACAGTCATACACAGTATGATACGCAGTGAAATGCTTGGGCAGCTGCCCTGACCTCAATTTTATTGATTAAAGAAGGTTTTTTTTTTTTTTTTTTTAAATTATTATTATTATTATTATTATGGGGTCATTTGGGGATAATTTTATTGATTAAAGAAGGTGTTTTTTAAATTTTTTATTATTATTTTTTTTGGGGTCATTTTGGGATATTTTATTGATTAAAGTAGGTGTTTTTTAACATTTTTATTATTATTTTTTTTTGGGGTCATTTTGGGATATTTTATTGATTAAAGAAGGTGTTTTTTTGAAATTTTTATTATTATTTTTTTTGGGGGGGTCATTTTGGGATATTTTATTGCTTAAAGAAGGCGTTTTTTTTTTTAATTATTATTATTTTTTGGGTTCATTTTTGGATATTTTATTGATTAAAGTAGGTGTTTTTTTTGTTTTTTATTATTATTATTTTTTGGGGTCATTTTGGGATATTGGTTTTTTTTTTATCCTTTTGGGGTCCTTATTGATTAAAGTAGGTCGGTGGTTTTTTTGTTTATTGATTCTTTTTATTATTTTTATTAAAGTTATTTTTTTTGTTTTTATTATTATTATTCTTATTTTGGGGTCATTTTGGGGTATTGATAAGGGTGTTTTTATTATGGGTATTATTTTTTGGGGATTTTGGGAATTTTATTGATTAAAGAAGGTGTTTTATTATTATTATTATTTTTTGGGGTCATTTTGGGATATTTTATTAATTAAAGTAGGTGTTTTTTACATTTTTTTTATTTTTTTTTGGGTTATTTTTGGATATTTTATTGATTAAAGAAGGTGTTTTTTAAATTTTTATTATTATTTTTTTTGGGTCATTTTTGGATATTTTATTGATTAAAGAAGGTGTTTTTTAAATTTTTATTATTATTATTTTTTGGGGTCATTTTGGGATATTTTATTGATTAAAGAAGGTGTTTTTTAAATTTTTTTATTATTTTTTTGGGTCATTTTGGGATATTTTATTGCTTAAAGAAGGTGTTTTTTTATTATTTTTATTATTTTTTTGGGTCATTTTTGGATATTTTATTGATTAAAGAAGGTGTTTTTGCATTGTTTTTATTATTATTTTTTGGGGGGTCATTTTGGGATATTTTATTGATTTTAACTTGCTTTAAAGTAGGTGTTTTTTTATTTTTTATTTATTTATTTTTTTGGGGGGGGTCATTTTGCATTTTAATCTGCACGAGAGCTCACTCAGTAGGTTTGAAAAGGTGTAAAACTTCTTTTTCTTCTCCTCCATAGTGCTGAGTCATTAAATCCAAATCCTGTAAGGCGTAGCAGTAGCGTTTAATAT
Source organism: Kryptopterus vitreolus (assembly GCA_030449085.1). Taxonomy (NCBI): domain Eukaryota; kingdom Metazoa; phylum Chordata; class Actinopteri; order Siluriformes; family Siluridae; genus Kryptopterus; species Kryptopterus vitreolus. The sequence continues at coordinate 23,750,895 of JACRUU010000027.1, read as the reverse complement.
TTGGCGCTGACATGGAAACTCATTCGGAGAGACGAGTGTTTAGACACCAAAAACGCCCATTTTGGCCATTTTTTTTCATGGGGGCGGGACAAATTTCCTAGGGTCCGACTCCCGTCGATGTGCCGAGCGTTTTGACACGTCACATGGTGCACATTTTTTTTCACTTTTTTGCTGCCTCCTGACGACACTATGGGCCGGAACGATTCAGAATTCCCGGAATTCCGAGCGGGTCTGGGGTTTGACAGGCATATGTCCGTGCCCTACTCCATCTCAAATGTGCATGTCGGCCGAACACGGGCCAAACAGCAGAGCTCCAAATTTCCCCATGTATTCTCTTTGGGTTTGGAATGTCGCCGATTTCCCAGAATTCCGAACGGATGTGGGGAATTCGAAAGATATATGATCGTGATCCACTCCGGACCCCCTATGAGTGGATTTGCCAATATGTGCATGCTGGACGCTCACAGACTGAACTGTGAGGCACGAAACTTTGGCCCCATTCATTTTCTATGGGAAAAAATTCCCGCTTTTTGCTTTTTTGGCCCCCGGGGTTCGGAATTCCAGAGAGAGATTCTAATAGTGATGCTTTTGCACACGTCACTAATAAACAAGTGGCTGTTACGAAAAGCATGTAAGCTCGAATGTGTATTATGTCGGAACGTTGGAATATTCTATCAATAGAATATTCTTCGCTGCCATTGTGTTCTTAATCCATACCTTTCGGAAATCACAAGCGCTAAAGAATCCTGGACGCCTCATTCCGGGTCGCGTCCTAATCCTGCCTGTGGACGCACAATCAAACGCGCGCTCGTATACAGATTTGAACGCGACTCGTCTCCTTCCTCTTTTTTTTTTTTTTTTTTTCCCCCCTCTCGCCAGCCGCCGTCGGTAATAGTCAGGTGACGCGGCGCTCAACGTTATCGTCCCCGTTTCCGCGGCGTTATATATAGCGCGCCCGTGTATTTTCTCCGGGAACATTGCTTTCCTCTCACATCAGAAATGACTTCGGCAGCTGTTCACAATAGTCCATTATCACAATCACATCAGAAATGACTTCGGCAGCTGTTCACAATTCACAATAGTCCATTATCACACCTGCAAAAAACCCCCATTATATTCCACAAAGCACACCCCCACCCCCCCCCCACCTTTCCTGCCCCCACCCCCCCCCCCCTTTTTACACTTACACTGAGCACGAGCACTGTGTATTTTATTTATTTATTTATTTTTCGGGGAGGAAGCAGATATACATTCAAGTCTTCAATCGGTCTTGGCAGATGCCCCGGATGAAATCAATGTGTTTTTGTGGCAGCAAATAAATAAATAAATAAAATATATATATATATTTATAGTTAGGGGCTACGGTGGTTTAGTGGTCAGCATGTTCGCCTCACACCGCCAGGGTCCGGGTTCGATTCCCGTCTCGACCGTGTGTGTGTGGAGTTTGTGCATGTTCTCCTGTTCTTTTCTCCCCGTGCCTCAGGGGTTTTTTTTCTCCGGGTTCTCCGGTTTCCCACTTCCCCCTCCTTTTCCTCCCCCCCCGGTCCAAAAAAAAACATGCACGGTAGGTTGATTGGCACCTTGGAAAATTGTCCCTAGTGTATGAATGTGTGTGTGTGTGTGTGTCCTGTGATCGATTTGGCATTCCATCCAGGGTGTATCCTGCCTTAATGCCCATAGACGCCTGAGATAGACACAGTGATCCCCGTGACCCGAGGGAAGATCGGATAAAAGCGCTAGAACGAATGAATGAATGAATATTTATAGGTAATGAGATGATGAGCAATCAATTATCCCCCCTCCCCCCACCCCATGCAAATTTCAAGTCCTGGACAATGTATTTATTTATTTATTTATTTTTTACCCATATGTATTACTAATGCTTAGTTATTTCTAATAATAAAAATAAATAAATAATCCCTTTCTTTTCTGAAGCCTAGGAAGGATCAGTAGGCTGCGCTCTCTGCGCTACAATAAGGAACAATTTTTCCCCCAGCGCGATTATCATCCATCTCTTATTCCCGACACTCTGTAATGCCATTCCAGGCGCATAGGCATTCCCTCCGTCGCATTGCATTCCCAACTTCTAAGGCAATACTTGCCAGCGTGATAAAAAATACCTGGAAGGCAGTTCGGGTGTAATTAGCATCATAAAAACACGCCTAAGCGCTCGCTTTAATGCAGTAGACTCGCTGCGATGGTTTTTAAATTTCATTCATTCATTCATTCATTCATTCATCTTCTACCGCTTTATCCTATCTTCCCTCGGGTCACGGGGAGTCTGTGTCTATCTCAGGCGTCTATGGGCATTAAGGCAGGATACACCCTGGATGGAATGCCAACCCATCACAGGACACACACACACATTCACACACACGTTCATACACTAGGGACAATTTTCCAAGGTGCCGATCAACCTACAGTACATGTTTTTGGACCGGGCGAGGAAACCGGAGAACCCGGAGAAAAACCCCGCTGAGGCACGGGGAGAACACGCAAACTCCACACACACATGGCCGAGACGGGAATCGAACCCGGATCCTGGAGGTGTGAGGCGCTAACCACTAAGCCACGGTGCCCCCTAATCAATTAATGAATGAATGAATGAATGAATTAATTAATTTTAAAATGGTGTATATTAGGAATGTCTATGATATTCATATCCATATTTGTTTTTTTTTTTGTTGTTGGGTTGTTTTTGTTTCAGACTCAGGGATTATGGGGTTATCATGGGCTCATTCTAAACCGATTAAATTATTTAATCGCGATTAATCGGACATTTAATCGGACAATCGGACAAACAGATGTTATAATGATATACATTTCTCGCAAAATCTCTCCCTTTAATAAAATTACTGATTTTTAGTGACGTGTCCAAAAGCATCACTATTAGAATCTCTCTCTGGCTTCGGGCAAATTTTCAGCGCGTAACTCGTCCCACAGTTTTTTGTCCGATCCTCATGAGTCATAGCTCGTGTCGTGCGGCACCGATGGTCCGAGGTGTGCTGTTACTTTTACAAGGAATCGCCCCGTGGAATTCCGAACCCGGGGCCAAAAAGTGGGAATTTTTTCCCCATAGAAAATGAATGGGGTTGAAATTTGGTGCCTCACTGTTCGGCCCTGTGAGCGTCCGACATGCACGTATGCGCAAATCCACTCGTAGGAGGGTCCGGAGCGGATCACGATCATATACCTACCTCCCGAATCCACACACACATTCGGGATTTTGGGAAATCCGTTTTAACATCTATCTATCTGTCTGCCTGTCTGTATATCTATCTATCTATCTATCTGTCTGTATATCTGTCTGTCTGTCTGTCTATATCTATCTGTCTGTCTGTCTGTCTGTATATCTATCTGTCTATCTATCTATCTGTCTGTCTGTCTGTATATCTATCTATCTATCTGTCTATCTGTCTGTCTGTCTGTATATCTGTATATCTATCTATCTATCTATCTGTATATCTGTATATCTGTCTGTCTGTCTGTCTGTCTGTCTATCTATCTATCTGTCTATCTGTCTGTCTGTCTATCTGTCTGTATATCTATCTATCTGTCTGTCTGTCTGTCTGTCTATCTATCTATCTATCTGTCTGTCTGTCTATCTATCTATCTATCTATCTATCTATCTATCTATCTATCTATCTATCTATCTATCTATCTATCTGTCTATCTGTCTGTCTGTCTATCTGTCTGTCTATCTATCTATCTGTCTATCTGTCTATCTGTCTATCTATCTGTCTACTCTATTCTATCTTGTCTATCTATCTATCTATCTATCTATCTATCTATCTATCTATCTATCTGTCTGTCTGTCTGTCTGTCTGTCTGTCTGTCTGTCTGTCTGTCTGTCTGTCTGTCTGTCTGTCTGTCTGTCTGTCTGTCTATCTATCTAACTGTCTGTCTGTCTATCTTTCTGTCTGTCTGTCTGTCTGTCTATCTGTCTGTCTGTCTGTCTGTATATCTGTCTGTCTGTATATCTATCTATCTATCTGTCTATCTATCTATCTATCTATCTATCTATCTATCTATCTATCTATCTATCTATCTATCTATCTATCTATCTATCTATCTATCTATCTATCTATCTAACTGTACTGTCTGTCTGTCTATCTTTCTGTCTGTCTGTCTATCTATCTGTCTGTCTGTCTGTCTGTCTGTCTCTCTGTCTATCTATCTGTCTGTCTGTCTGTCTGTCTGTCTGTCTGTCTGTATATCTATCTATCTATCGATCTATCTATCTATCTATCTATCTATCTATCTATCTTTCTTTCTTTCGGGAATTTTGGGAAATCCCAAATGTCCACAAATGTGATCATGTGACTCTTGAACCCCACTCGAAATTCCGGGAATTCCGAGTCATTCTGACCCATACAGATAGGGAATAGGGAAACACTCCGCTGTTCGGACATATCCACTCGTCCGGGGCGGCAAGGACATTGCACTGATGTGACGCTCGGGTCCGAAAAACCACAGGGAATTATGGGTAATCGTCCCAAATGCATTTTTTTTTTGCGCCCGGGACGAATTTTTAGCATAGAAAAAGAATATCAACGCCAAATATTAAACGGACCAGGCTATAAGGGGTCTGGAAAGGTAGAGAGGGTCTTAGAAGAGCGCAGTGCGTTAAATGGACACCAGGGGACTGTTTGGTGTGAGGCATTTCCAAGCGTTATGTTTCCCTTGAGCAACCTATGAAGTGCCAAATAAACCTTTTGCCCATTATTTACCTTTTTATTGCAGTTTAATCGCTGTTATTGATCCAAATAAGATGATATTAATAATAATAATAATAATAATAATAATAATAATAAAAAAACAGCATTTAAATGATGTACTCTAAATCTATGTGCACTGGTGAGTCTCAAAAGCTATATTATAAATTAGTTCATTTTTAATGAAAGGCAGTTTAAAAGCAAAATAAGATGTAAATCACTTAAGAGCATTAATGTCATTTGCATAAATCAATATCCTCTCTGGATTATTTGTCATTCTCGCGGCAGCACTGCGGTCTCCAGCTTTTGCTATTTATTTATTTATTTGTTTGTTTATTTATTTACTTTTTGAATTTTTTCCCCATAGAAAATGAATGGGGTAGAAATTTCGTGCCACACAGTTCGGGCCTGTGAGCATCCGACATGCACATATTGGAAATCCACTCATAGGGGGTCCGGAGTGGATCACGATCATATACCTCCCGGATCCCACACACCCGAAAATCCGCGACATTCCGGACCCTCAGAGAATTTTGACCCTCCGCTGTTCGGCCCAGTGTTCGCCCGTCATGTACATTTAACATATCCACTCATAGGTGAGATGGAGTAGGTCGGGACCATATAACCGCCGTACGGCGTCCTCGGACATAGGGTCATGTGACGTGTCTAAACGCTCGGCACATCGACGGGAGTCGGACGCTGGATAATTGGACGATGTCACGTGTGTCACTGGCCACGCCCCTTCCCGGAAAAACGTCAGGTGGCAACAAAAGTGGAAAAATGTGCGCCATGTGACGTGTCAAAACGCTCGGCGCGTCGCCGGGAGTCGGACCCTAGGAAATCTGATGACATCACTGGTGAACAAATGGCCAAAATGGGCGTTTTTGGTGTCTACACACTCGTCCCATGTCTATTTTTTTTTTCTTTGTCCTTCTTCAGCAGCAGGAGGCCGAGGGCACGCTACCTAATTTGCTGGTGCTGTGTGGCGATCACGGCATGTCCGAGACAGGCAGCCACGGAGGCTCTTCGGAACCGGAAGTCCACACTCCACTAGTCCTCATCAGCCCCGCCTTCCCGATAAAAGGTGAGCCCTCGTTTTTTTTTTTCTTTTTTTTTTTTCTCTTCTCTACGTCCGCGTTGCCTAGCCTGCCGGTGTTCTATAGAGCAGTCAAGTGCAAAATTACCTCTCTTGTGTTGAGGCTCAGTAATGAAAGTTAAAGCTCACTGCACACACACACACACACACACACACACACACACAGGGAGGAGTCGGGCCCGGTATCCAGAAGA
>JACRUU010000027.1:23722390-23739890 GCA_030449085.1 Kryptopterus vitreolus | reverse complement strand
AAGTGGCATCAACGACACTATATCGGCACCGCTTTGAATCGGCAACGCGTTGGTTGCAAAAGCATCACTATTGCAATCTCGCTTTTTCTTCCGGCAAATTTTCACCGCATAACTAGTTCCGCAGTTTTTGCCCAATCGTCACGAATCATACCTCGTATTGTGCGGCCCGATGGTGTGAGGTGGGCTATTACTTTTATAAGGAATCGCAACGCGGAATTCCGAACCCGGGAATTTTTTCCACATAGAAAATAAAAAGGCGGTTGAAATTTCGTGCCTCGCTGTTCGGCCTGTGAGCGTCCGGCATGCACATATGGCATATCCACTCGTAGGGGGTCCGGAGTGTATCACGTTCATATACCTCACGAATTCCACACCTGTTCGGAATTTCAGGAAATCTGCGACATTCTGGCCCCATAGAGAATGGATAGGGAAATTTGACCCTCCTGACATGCACATTTGACATATCCACTCGTAGGTGAGATGGAGTAGGTTGCGATCATATGACTCTCGAACCCCAGACACACTTGGAATTTCGGGAATTCTGCATCGTTCCGGCCCATATAGATGAATGGGGAAAATTTTGATGCTTCGCTCTTTGGCCGTATCGACGTACACACTCGCCCGGGACGGCAAGGACATTGCACTGATATGACACTCGGTCCGGAAAACCACACGGAATTATGGGTAATCGGGGCAAATGCGTTTTTTTTTAGGCTGGGATTCATTTTTCCATAGAAATTGAATATCAACGCTAAAAATTAAACGGACCAAGGTCTAAGGGGTCGCGCCCGGAGCCGAGGTTTGCATCGGCAAGCATCATTGACATTTTCTTCAGGGAATGTCCCATGTCTAGTTATCATTTACATGCAATTGAGGGCCTTGCTCAAGCGCCCACTAGTGGCATGGAGGAACTAGGCGTCAGAGAATGTGAATTGGACTAAAGACCGCAGCCGTTACAACGTGCGGGCCTATAAAGTAAGCTTCAGTGCAAATATCCCTATTTCTACTTTTCCGTGTGAACCTGCCACTTCGATGCGCGGCGAGTCGAAAACGGGCAAAGAGATTCCGTAACACTTCCCTTTGTTCTCCTGACAGCGCTCATAAAATGTTCAGTAGCTTGAGCGAGTTAAAGGTGTTTCCGAGTCCCTTTAGTGCCACTGCAGTGAAGTGTAATGACACAGGGCGTCGCTCCACTTTCACGCTCCTCATTATCCTCTAAATCTAAAACACTTTTACACTTTTCTTCGCAAACTCGTCCAATTTATATGTTTGCTTTTTTTTTCCTTTTTTTTTTTTCAATCTAATTTCATTCCCACTGCCCCCTTTTTTGATAGACTCTGAAGATCAACACCACAGAAGACTGGGAGTTAGGTGTTTGTGTAAACAGACCTGGCCTTTGCTTTTGAAGTGTTATAAATCCATAAAATAAATAAATAAATAAAAAATAATAGGACCTTGACCTCAAACCTGTATTTGTGTGGTTGGGAAGCTAGAATATGTAGGTCAGAATCAATCAAAGAAAAGATACCATGCGACTATTTTGAGTGACTATTTTGCGACTACATCAATTTAGTTATTTTATTATTTATTTATATGATTTAAAGAGCGCAGCGTCACGCCATGAAACAGCGCCCCCTGGAGCACAGATGGTTAAGGGCCTTGCTCAAGGACCCAATCGTGACAGCATGGTGATACCGGGGCTCGAACCCCCGACCCTCTGAGCTACACCCCCCTCCCAGTCCTTTGACTACAGACGTTCCCTGATATATAGAGATTCGGATATTGCGAAATTTCGCTACATCTCATAAGGAAATATCGCAAATTTCCACTTACAAGAATGTAAACACATTATTGTATTCGTGTTAATTAATCTATATAGTTTTTAAGTATAGTACTTTACACATAAACGTAATAACGAACCATCCCGTGCCAAGTAAATCTGAGCCAATCGGCAAGCGACAGTAATGTGCTTAGCCAATAGGAAAGCAGCATCATGCGTCCGCGTCACATGTCGTACGTTTATAAAGTGGCCTACGGCCAAATTGCGGCGGATCTTGGAACATAACCCACATGATACCTGGAGGGGGGGGGGGGTGTTGGGGGGGGGGGGGGGGGGGGGGTGAGGGGTTGTTGTTGGGGCTTCTGTATACTAAATCTTTTAAAACAGCATTAATCCTTCTGGGGATAAGTGGATCATTGGTTTACATTTACAGCGTTTAGCGGACGCCCTTTCTCCAGGAGCGACGTACAGAAAGTGCTTTGAGTCTCAATCTATGAATAAATTAACACTGGATTTGCTAGATATAAATAACCGTAAACTCTGTTGGGAGGAAACCAAGACGGGGGGCAAAGAGTGAGACGTGCCAGTTGAAGTGTTTCAGGAAGAGATAGGTCTTTACCCTGAGAGAACACTGAGAGGCCCAGTTGAGCAGTACTAGACTAGTCTCAGGCAGCGAGGTGTGGTACAAGGGAGTGATGAGGTCCCTGAGGTAAGGGGATGTGGTAGCTCAGGGGTAGCTCTGGAGTGGAAGATCTCAAATTCAAATCCCACCACCACCAAGCTGCCACTAGTGGGAACCCTTGATTCCTCTACCGCTCAGTTGTAAGCCGCTCTTGGATAATGGCGTCTACCACGGCTTACCGCCATGTTTTGGATCATTTGGGCGAAGAGGTACACCTGCCAGGGGAAGAGTCTGGGAATGACAAGGACCTGGAACAAGCGCTTGAGCATCCTGTTTGGATGGAAACCTTGTGAGAAACGCTAGATGAGGAAAGAGAGGAAAAAGAGTAAAGGTCATGAAGTGATGAAAGCATGTAAGACGCTACAGAGGAGGGAGACATGGCGTGAATGCTACGACGGTTAAGAGAGAGAGATGTTGGAAAGTGGTTTGGGGGAAGACAGGGAGAGTGATTGTAAAGGAAACCAGGCGATGATTAGCAGTGTTTGTGGTTGGGGGGGTGGGTGGGGGTGGGAATGGGGGGGTTAACAGTCATGTCTGTAGTTTGGGGGTAGGGCGAGTACAAACCAGGTCCAAGGCATTTGCTCCCCTTGTGGGTGACAGGGCAACCAAGGCAAGAAGGGAAGGTATTGAGGAGTGGGTCCCGTTTCTTTCAAGGGCGTCTCCAAGGGGACCCGGAGGGCGGAAGATGGCGTTGATCGAGAGGTCGATCGGAGCGATACCTTCATAACTGCATGGAATTCAAAAGGAGAGAAGGTTAGATGAGGAGAGGTGAGGAAACACCATCTCCGTGACCTCCGTAAACCCGGTATCACCTGTTCCTCTAGCTTTCCGTGAGGGATATCCAGGTCTCTTGAGCGAAGTCATAGGCATATCGGGAAGTTAAAGCCGCAATAATGTCGGCATTCCTTATCGCAATTCCGGAGCCCACCTCCCAGCTCTGTTCGAGACAACACCAGAGGCCAGATAAGGACATATGACCTCTGTTCGGTGGATGAAGGGCTTCAAGTGCCTGTAAGAGCTAACTACAGAAACGGGCTTAAGATACATCCCTGATTAATGTATATTATTCCTAAAGCTCACAGAATAAGACTTACACAGACTTACGTACGCACTAGAAATCACAGGATTACTTTCAAACTAGTGTCTGTCGAAGAGTACCATCAGTATAAATGAGCAAGGCCCCGCCCACAATTAATCACCAGAGGGACCTAATAAGCACCAGCAACACCTGGATTCGGGGGCACGGTGGCTCAGTGGTTAGCACGTTCGCCTCACACCGCCAGGGTCCGGGTTCGATTCCCGTCTCGGCCATGTGTGTGTGGAGTTTGCATGTTCTCCCCGTGCCTCAGGGGGTTTTTCTCCGGGTTCTCCGGTTTCCTCCCGGTCCAAAAATATGCACGGTAGGTTGAGTTGGCACAGTGGAAAATTGACCTTAGTGTATGAATGTGTGTATGAATGTGTGTGTGTGCCCTGCGATGGGTTGGCATTCCATCCAGGGTGTATCCTGCCTTAATGCCCATAGACGCCTGAGATAGGCACAGGCTCCCCGTGACCCGAGGGAAGATTGGATAAAGCGGTAGAAGATGAATGAATGAATGAATGAACACCTGCATTCATGTAACGCATTCCTGGATTGCAGCTCCGTTGTCTACTTGTCCAATTTGTATGCACATCTTTGTCTATCCGTAACCCAAGTAGCTGTTTAAAACAATACCCAATAATATATTGAAAGCCCTTAGATATGACTGCCTTAGACTATGCCTTGGTAACGCTCAGATAGCAACGCGACGCATATGTCCCGGAGAGGTACATCGCTTAATAAGGTCCCGGAAGAGGAGACGAGGAAATGCTCCTTGTAGATTTGCATTTCATTCTCGGGAATCATGTTGGCTGGGGTGATTATGTACACCACCCAGGAGACTAATCTTTTCTTAAGGAAAGAAATCACTGGAGTGCATTCGGAAATGAGCTTTGCAGAGAGATGCGATTCCTGGCGCTGTGGCTAATGTAGATACGGCTATGTTTGCCTTCAGGATACGTGGCGATTTGCTGCGGTTCAGGTCCTCGAAGGTGCCAATAAAGTCGACACGGCTCTCCGAGCCCAAGATTTCCCAATGTATGCTCGTCGAGTTGATAAGAATCGTCGGAGATGACGTTGATCAGTCGGGTAGGAAGCGCAAGGCGTTATGACAACCTGTAAATTCAGCGGCAGTGGGCGAAAACCTTCGAGGCAACATATCGGTGATATCGATTCTGCACAGATGAATTAGCAGCGGAGATGGAATGGTTGGCGAGAAGTAGATCCGGGCGATACGTCATATAAATGGAATCTCCGGTATCCGATACAATGTGGGCGGATATTTTGACCTGTTTGTAGCGGGTGTTTTTCGGGGGTTTCCCCCTGTCATGTTTATCCCGAGGCGCCACAAACCAACGTGGTTGCGTCGCTTCCTTTAGTCGCCAAATACCTGGGTTCTGGTTTGTCGGAAGTCGCAAACCCGAAGCCTTTTCCGTACGGCTGTTGAAACCCCGCCCCCTCTTGGAAACGAGCACTTCGGATTCGTCGAGGCCGGAGGTGGAGAACTTACGGAAGCTCGCAGTGCCAAACCTAGGCGAGATGGTAAAATAGGGATGGTGGGTAGCCCAGTGGTTAAGGTGCTGGACTCTGGACCAGAAGATCACGGGTTCAAACACCACCACCACCACCACCAAGCTGCCACTAGTGGGGCCCTTGAGCAAGGCCCTTAACCCTCACTTGTAAATGTAAATTTTTTTTTTCCAACATCGACATAAAGCATAAACTAGCTCTATAAAGAAGCGCTAAGGCCATTTGTGGTCTGATCACCTTGTTTCAGGACGTTTTCCAGGTCAGCGGAAAACCAGACAGAAATTTCCATTACCAATGTTGCACGAGACAGTCCCCTAGTTTGGAAAGGAAACAACTCTGTTGAACTCTCTCTCTCTCTCACTCTTTCTCTCGCTCTATATCTCTCCGGTGGGAAAAATGCACTGCACTGCCACAAGCTAATGACTGGGCTTATTCCACTGATCCATGGACACACTATCTTTTGGCTTCTCTTTCCAAATATACTCTACCATGCAGACATATAATAGAGACTTTAACAATAAATAGCATGAGAATGAGAGAGATTTGTTTATATCAGAACATCTAATGGGGGGGTGGGGGGTGTAGCTCAGTGGATTAAGGTGCTGGGGCTACTGATCTGAAGGTCGGGGGTTCGAGCCCCGGTTTAACCAAGCTGGCCCCCTTGGGGCCTTGAGAAAGGCCCTTAATCCTCTGCAATCCAGGGGGGGGGGCGTATCGTGACCCCCAAGCTTCCAAACAAGGGAAAACGTGTATTCTACGTATTTATGTAAAGAAGAGAAGAATAGAGTGCAGACAGGGGTGGAGAGCATGGAGAAGTGAAGAGTGCAGGAAGGGTGGAGCGGGTGGAGAAGTGAAGAAAAAGAGTGCAGACATGGTGGAGCGGGTGGAGAAAAGAGTGCAGGAGGAGCAGTGGGTGTGAGAAGTGAAGAAAAGAGTGCAGGAAGTTTGAAGAAAAGAGGAGAAGTGGGTGGAGAAAAGAAGACAGACATGGTGGAGGGGGTGGAGAAAAAAGAGTGCAGACATGGTGGAGTGGGTGGAGAAAAGAATGCAGACATGGTGGAGTGGGTGGAGAAAAGAATGCAGACAAGGTGGAGTGGGTGGAGAAAAGAGTGCAGAAGTGCAGGGTGGAGTGGGTGGAGAAAAGAGTGCAGACAGGGTGGAGTGGGTGGAGAAAAGAGTGCAGACAAGGGTGGAGTGGTGAAGAAGAATGCAGACAAGGCCTGGGTGGAGTGGGGTGCAGAAGAAAGAGAGTGCAGGAAGGGTGGAGTGGGTGGAGAAGTGAATAAAGAAAATAGTGCAGGCTGGGTTGAGTGGGTGAGAAAGAAAAGAGTGCAGAAGGGGGGGAATGGGTGGAGAACTGTAGAAAAGCATGCAGGAAGGGTGGAGTGGGTGGAGAAAACAGTGCAGACATGGGGGAGTGGGTGGAGAAAAGAGTGCAGACAGGGTAGATGGGTGGAGAAAGGCGTGCAGACAGGGTGGAGTGGGTGGAGAAGTGAAGAAAATAGTGCAGACAGGGTGGAGTGGGTGGAGAAGTGAAGAAAAGAGTGCAGACAGGGTGGAGTGGGTGGAGAAGTGAAGAAAATAGTGCAGACAGGGTGGAGTGGGTGGAGAAGTGAAGAAAATAGTGCAGACAGGGTGGAGTGGGTGGAGAAAAGAGTGCAGACAGGGTAGAGTGGGTGGAGAAGTGGAGAAAATAGTGCAGGCAGGGTTGAGTGGGTGGAGAAAAGAGTGCAGAAGGGGGGGAATGGGTGGAGAACTGTAGAAAAGCATGCAGGAAGGGTGGAGGGGTGGGAAGGGTGGAGTGGGTGGAGAAAACAGTGCAGACATGGGGGAGTGGGTGGAGAAAAGAGTGCAGACAGGGTAGATGGGTGGGTGGAGAAAGGCGTGCAGACAGGGTGGAGTGGGTGGAGAAGTGAAGAAAATAGTGCAGACAGGGTGGAGTGGGTGGAGAAGTGAAGAAAATAGTGCAGACAGGGTGGAGTGGGTGGAGAAAAGAGTGCAGACAGGGTGGAGTGGTTGGAGAAGTGGAGAAAAGAGTGCAGGCAGGGTGGAGTGGGTGGAGAAAAGAGTGCAGGCAGGGTTGAGTGGGTGGAGAAAAGAGTGCAGGCAGGGTTGAGTGGGTGGAGAAAAGAGAGCAGACATGGTGGAGTGGGTGGAGAAAAGAATGCAGGAAGGGTTGGTGGCAGAAAAGAGGCAGACAGTGGGTGGAGAAAAGAGTGCAGACAGGGTGGAGAAAAGAGTGAAGACAGGGTGGAGAAGAGGTGGAGAAGAGGTGGAGGAGTGATTTGTGATAGTATCTGTAAGAAGAGGACTGGGGTATAGGACTGGGCTGAGACCTGCAAGACCTGTTGTTGCGATTAAGAAACAATAAGGGGGCGTCGTCTAACAGACAGGAGGCGGGGCTAGAGGTGAAGGAGTTGTGATGCGATGAGTTTATTAGAGGGACGGTGCACGTAGGATATTTTGGAGACGAGGTGATGGAGGTTAGATGGAGATGTTTTGGACATGACATGTACAGAGGAGGGACATGGGGTACGGCGGGATGCTGGAGGTACCAGGGGCCCGATGATTCTGGGGCCCAAACAGACCATTTCCAGAACAGATAAGAGTTTAGAGTACAAACAGAAGCCACAGTATCATCAACAAGGTTGTCTTTTTCAGCATGTCTACTAAGCAGCGCGTCTAATCAGCACATGACGCCAGTAATGAAGTAATTAGGAATAATGACTGTCTTAAGGCTAATTGCTTTTACGCTTGGATCCAGGCTGCTTTTGGAAAGATAAATCGCGGCGGCTTAGACATGAATTGCGTAAAAACCCCATTGATATCTGCAGCGCTTTTGATGCTCGTAGGTTCTACATCAGACATGCTATTAATGCAATTTGTTTTCTCTCTCTCTCTCTCTCTCTCTCTCTCTCTCTCTCTTTTACAAGGTGATACCTTTATATTACTTGTGTAAGAATAATGAGATAAGATTGTGATCGAGAAAAGTGTCTGTAATTAAAAATATATTATTGTGTTATGTATGGGGTAAAAACCATATATATATATATATAATATAGATATATATATATATATATATATATATATATATAGGATGTGTGTGTGTGTGTGTGTGTGTGTGTGTGTGTGTGTATCTATATCTATCTTCTATATATACCATATATTATATTATATTTTTATCTTGTCTGTATGTATATATATATATATATCAGCGATATATATATACACAGATATACCAAGATATTACACATATTTATTATTATATATATATATATATATATATATATGTATAGATTATATTATATATATATATATATATATATATATATATATATATATATATATAATATATATATATATCCCAGATATACACACGATATATATATATATATATATATATCATATTATAGATTATATATAGATATATATATATATACCACACTAATACACACAACCACGTCAATTGATTAAATATTCAACGTGAGTAAACTGGCACGATTGCCATTAGGTTAAACTTAATTGTATTTAATCACATATGCACTGTAAATGAATACTTTTCATATTTATATTACTCTAATTTTAACGCATGTGGTATTATGAAATTATTCTTTTAATATTAATTCCATTTCTTGTTCATTCCAGTGATGTTTTTTTTAATGTGAGTTTTAATTGTCCAAATATGGTACGTGGCCCCTTTAAGAATGAGTTCCGGTTTTGCCTTTCCATATCTATATATATATATAATATATAATATATGTATGTGTGTGTGTGGTGTGGTGTGGTGTGTGGATACCCACACCTCTCACTTTATATCTCACTTTATATCAAGTTATATTTATATTTATTCCTGAAGTCTCTTCTTTTAATATATATATATATATATATACAGACGTGGACAAAATTGTTGGTACCCTTTGGTCAATGAAAGAAAAAGTCACAATGGTCACAGAAATAACTTTAATCTGACAAAAGTAATAATAAATAAAAATTCTATAAATGTTAACCAATGAAAGTCAGACATTGTTTTTCAACCATGCTTCAACAGAATTATGTAAAAAAATAAACTCATGAAACAGGCATGGACAAAAATGATGGTACCCCCTAGAAAACACAGAAAATAATGTGACCAAAGGGACATGTTAATTGAAGGTGTGTCCACTAATTAGCATCACAGGTGTCTACAACCTTGTAATCAGCCATTGGGCCTATATATATGGCTCCAGGTAATCACTGTGTTGTTTGGTGATATGGTGTGTACCACACTCGACATGGACCAGAGGAAGCAAAGGAAAGAGCTGTCTCAAGAGATCAGAAAGAAAATTATAGACAAGCATGTTAAAGGTAAAGGCTATAAGACCATCTCCAAGCAACTAGATGTTCCTGTGTTGTGAGTACAGTTGCACATATTATTCAGAAGTTTAAGATCCATGGGACTGTAGCCAACCTCCCTGGACGTGGCCGCAGGAGGAAAATTGATGACAAATCTAAGAGACGGATAATCCGAATGGTAACAAAAGAGCCTAGAAAGACTTCTAAAGAGATTCAAGGTGAACTTCATGCTCAAGGAACATCAGTGTCAGATCGCACCATCCGTCGTTGTTTGAGCCAAAGTGGACTACATGGGAGACGACCAAGGAGGACACCATTGTTGAAAACGAATCATAAAAAAGCAAGACTGGAATATGCCAAACTACATGTTGACAAGCCACAAAGCTTCTGGGAGAATGTCCTGTGGACAGATGAGACAAAAATCGAAGTTTTTGCCAAGGCACATCAGCTGTATGTTCACAGACGAAAAAATGAAGCATATCAAGAAAAGAACACTGTCCCTACTGTGAAAACATGGAGGAGGCTCTGTTATGTTCTGGGGCTGCTTTGCTGCGTCTGGCACAGGGTGTCTTGAATCTGTGCAGGGTACAATGAAATCTCAAGACTATCACTATCAAGGAATTCTAGAGAGAAATGTACTAGCCAGTGTCAGAAAGCTTGGTCTCAGTCGCAGGTCATGGGTCTTGCAACAGGACAATGACCCAAAACACACAGCTAAAAACACCCAAGAATGGCTAAGAGGAAAAAATTGGACTATTCTAAAGTGGCCGTCTATGAGCCCTGACCTCAATCCTATTGAGCATCTTTGGAAGGAGCTGAAACATGCAGTCTGGAAAAGGCACCCTTCAAACCGGACACAACTGGAGCAGTTTGCTCATGAGGAGTGGGCCAAAATACCTGCTGAGAGGTGCAGATGTCTCATTGACAGTTACAGGAAGCGTTTGATTGCAGTGATTGCCTCAAAAGGTTGCGCAACAAAATATTAAGTTAGGGGTACCATCATTTTTGTCCATGCCTGTTTCATGAGTTTATTTTTTTTACATAATTTCTGTTGAAGCATGGTTGAAAAACAATGTCTGACTTTCATTGGTTAACATTTATAGAATTTTTATTTATTATTACTTTTGTCAGATTAAAGTTATTTCTGTGACCATTGTGACTTTTTCTTTCATTGACCAATGGGGGTGGGGGGGGGGGGGGGTACCAACAATTTTGTCCACGTCTGTAGATTATATATATATGATATATAGATCTATATATATATATATATATATATATATATATATATATACACACCATATATATATATTACTATTTATATTATATATTTTTATTTTTTTCTATATATATATATATATATATCCTATATATAGCTATATATATATAGATATATATATATATATATATTTTTTTTTTTTTTTTTTTTTTTTTTTTTACATGCTGATACCATCATAAGTTTCCCATAATCAGTGAAGATTCCCCGCGAATGAGCTCGGATTCCTGCCCTCCTCCTGAAGCCAGCCATTGCCGCCCAAACATGACACTCCAAATACTTCCACTACTCCTGATGGATGATTTTGAGTGATGATGTTGTTTTGGATCTTGATCAGACCACTTTTATAAAGGTTAATCTTTGGTTCCTAAACTTATGTGGGCCATCCCTATAGTTTGTCTTTTAAGGCTTTTTATTTCGCAGCTTTCACACTCTTATCTGTCACCATCTCACCAAATACCGGGGCACCATTCTTTGGTATTTATTTATTTATTTATTTATTTATTTTTGCGTACGTGTCACAGTTAGCGAGTCGGATCATAAAGCAAATGATGCAAAATGCAGGCGATTTCATTTGTTAAGGCGACAAAAGATGTATCAGACATGCTATTAATATATATATATATATATATATATATATATATAATATATATATATATATATATATATGTATTCATTCATTCATTCATCTTCTATCATCTTCAATTAAAAAATTCTACCGCTTTTATCCGTCTTTTCTTTCCTCGGGTCACGGGGAGTCTGTGCCCATCTCAGGCATCTATGGGCATTAAGGCAGGATACACCCTGGATGGAATGCCAACCCATCGCACACACACACACACACACACACACACACACACACACACATTCATACACTAGGGACAATTTTCCAACGTGCCAATCAACCTACCGTGCACGTTTTTGGACCGGGAGGGAAACCGGAGAACCCGGAGAAAAACCCCCTGAGGCACGGGGAGAACATGCAAACTCCACACACACATGGCCGAGACGGGAATCGAACCCGGACTCTGGCAGTGTGAGGCGAACGTGCTAAACCCTACGCCACCGTGCCCCCCTATATATATATATATATGAGGGGGTGTGGCTTGGTGGTCTAAGGCGCTGGGCTGCTGATCGGAAGATCCAGGTTCGAGCCCCGGGTTCGACCCGGTATGTCAAAATCTCCCCTTCCCCATAATCTAAAAAAAAAAAATAATAATAATAATAATTGCCCCCTAAGCAATGTGTTGGAAATTCCAAAATTCCGTTTTTTATTAAAATGTAATAAAAATTCAGTAATTTATTAAAAAGTAAAATACAAGGTAAAAACGGTACATGCGCTTCTGTTCTCGCCTCCCTTTCATATACTAGTAAACCAGGAAGTCATATTCTTATCTAAATATCAAAAGCATTCTCGTTTTCTCCTCGCTCGTAACGAAACAGAGAAATCATTTAGACCCGATGTCTGAAGTGGCGCTCATGCGCAGATGCTTTATCCCCCCACCTTATTCATACTTCCTTCTTTTAGAGCACGTTTCAAAGACTGACCTGAGACTGAACCCACAAGCTCTTACAGAACTAAGTCTCGCACGTACGCAGGGATATAAGATCCGAAAATGATAAGTACATTCATTCTAAAATGTCTGTAAATCAATGTATTCATTCATTCATCTTCTACCACCGCTTTATCCGATCTTCCCTCGGGTCACGGGGAGCCTGTGCCTATCTCAGGTGTCTATGGGCATTAAGGCAGGATACACACACCCTGGATGGAATGCCAACCCATCGCAAGGGCACACACACATCACACACACTTCACACACACATTATACACTAGGGACAATTTTCCAAGGTGCCAATCAACCTACCGTGCATGTTTTTGGACCGGGGGAAACCGGAGAAAAACCCCCTGAGGCACGGGGAGAACATGCAAACTCCACACACACATTCCCGAGACGGGAATCGAACCCGGATCCTGGCGGTGTGAGGCGAACGTGCTAACCACTAAGCCACCGTGCCTCGCGTAAATCAATGTGTAAAAGTTTATTGTTCTGTTTGCAGCGTGTTAAATAATAAACAATGGGAATTGCGATGAAGCGTTTGTGATGACTGCCAGCGAGTCTTTCACATGGCGGTGGAGAAATTTGGGGCCCAGTCAGTTTGTAGAAGTGTTTTAATTGAACCGCGTTGGAGGGTTTTCGAGCATGAACTGCCTGTTTAATGTCATGCTGCAGCATCTCATTTGGATTTAAGTCCAAACTTTAACTAGGCCACTCCAAAACTTTAAATTTTTTTGGAGGCTTATTTAACGTTTTTTTTTTTTTTTTTTTTTTTTTTTTTTTTTTTAAATACACATTTCCCAGATTGTCCCAATGTATTGAGAAAAAATGCTCTAGAACTCATGAACTGATGGCCGGATAGGATTTCACCATCAGGATTTTCTAGCAGGACACGGAAACCTTGGTTCCGATAATTATGGAATGCCGTCCGGGTATCGAAGCTGCTAAAGCAAGCCTCAGACCATCACACTACCACCACCACCACCACCAAAATGTGACTCTCACTGTGGTTGGCTGGAGGCCCAAAGCCATACAAATATTTGGCTTTGTATTTTGTCTTGTCAGGCCGATATGTCATCTCTGATCTCTCCTTTATTCTCTCTAGATCTCGGCATGAGGTTTTTTTTTTTTTTTTTTTTTTTAATTATTATAATTGCTTATTGATTTCCCATTAAAAGCAAAACAATAACAACAGAGCCAACCATACACAGCATGCATTCGAACTTTTGTTAATAATTACATAACACAGTTCATATATGACAGTTCATATATGACAGCGTGACCATGCGAAGGGCAAATGGAAACGCGCAAAGAAAACAAACAAACAAATAAATAAATAAATATAATAAAAATCAAATATAATAAAAATATCATTAAATTTAATTAAATTTAATTTAATTTAATTAAAGAGGGGCACGGTGGTTTAGTGGTTAACATGTTCGCCTCACACCACCAGGGTCCGGGTTCGATTCCCGTCTCGGCCATGTGTGTGTGGAGTTTGTGCATGTTCTCCCCGTGCCTCAGGAGGGTTTTTCTCCGGGTTCTCCGGTTTCCTCCCCGGTACAAAAAACATGCACGGTAGGTTGATTGGCACCTTGGAAAAATTGTCCCTAGTGTATGAATGTGTGTGTGTGAATGCAGGGTGTATCCTGCCTTAATGCCCATAGACGCCTGAGATAGGCACAGACTCCCCGTGACCCGAGGGAAGATCAGATAAAGCGGTAGAAGAAATGAAATTAAATATTTTTATCGCCATAATAAAAGTAGTACATCTCCTTGCCAGATAAGTAATAAAATGTAATACAGTGTGTGCTTTGATTTGATTGACAAGTCTAACAAACTCTTACAGTGTAGTAAATATATAGTTGGAGATGAATTCTTTATGTCTTGGTTTTTTTTTCGTGTTCCTTTTGCCAGTTTTATTGAAGTTATTTCTTGATTCACACATTAATCAGGCCTGGCAAGTGAAATTTATCTCAGCTTTCTAAAAATAAATAAATAAATAAAAGTGATTATTGGCTGTTGGGGTTTTTGGCTGTTATATGTATATTTGCATACAAAGATGTATATGTAAATGACATGCATCTAAATGGCATAAAGTCGCATGTGCATTCGAGAGATGGAGAGCCGGTTCTTATACATTGCCCATTCGGCACCATGTGTGAACTTGCCAGACCGTATAATCGTTCACTGAGAGGTGTGTGTGTGTGTGTGTGTGTGTGTGTGTGTGTGTGTGTGTGTGGTGTGTGTGTGTGTGTGTGTGTGTGTGTGTGTGTGTGTGTGTGTGGTGTGTGTGTGTGTGTGTGTGTGTGTGTGTGTGTGTGTGTGTGTGTGTGTGTGTGTGTGTGTGACGTAGTCCACTCTCAGAGAAGCTCAGATGAAGCATGATCAAAGCAGCTAATTTAAACTCTGAGTGTGTCAAAACAGCCCACCGGCTCCCAGAGAAGATTTCCAGGGTGTGTGTGTGGTGTGTGTGTGTGTGTGTGTGTGTGTGTGTGGTGTGTGTGTGTGTGTGTGTGTGTGTGTGTGTGAGAGAGAGAGCAAGAGAGGAGTGACGTTAATCTACACAATGCACCCATTTAACTCAGCACATCTAACTTGTCTACCCTTCCTCTTGAATAAATAATTAATTCTACTTACTTCAGGAGACAGAAGCAAAAGTAATATATATATATATATATATATATAGTATATATATATATATATATATATATAATTTTTTATTTATTTATTTATTTTTTCTAGTGCAGAAATCATCCATCCATCATCATTTATTATTTGTCTAATTTTAATATGCTACAGCCAAAATGAATTATATCGAGATTGGATTTGCCTACTTTCAAGTTTTTCTCTATGTTATATATATATATATATATATATATATATATATATATATATATATATATATATATATATATATCTGAGGGGGGTGTGGCTCAGTGGCTCTGAGGCGCTGGGCTGCTGATCGGAAGATCCGGGTTCGAGCCCCGGTATGGCCAAGCTGCCACCCTTGGGTCCTATATATATATATATAAGGGGCACGGTGGCTTAGCGGTTAGCAACGTTCGCCTCACACCGCCAGGATCCGGGTTCGATTCCCGTCTCGGCCATGTGTGTGTGGAGTTTGCATGTTCTCCCCATGCCTCAGGGGTTTTTTTTTCCCGGGTTCTCCGGTTTCCTCCCCGGTCCAAAAACATGCACTGTAAGGTTGATTGGCACCTTGGAAAAATTGTCCCTAGTGTATGAATGTGTGTGTGAATGTGTGTGTGTGTGTGTGCCCTGCGATGGGTTGGCATTCCATCCAGGGTGTATCCTGCCTTAATGCCCATAGACACCTGAGATAGGCACAGGCTCCCCGTGACCCGAGGGAAGATCGGATAGAAAAAAGCGGTAGAAGATTTTAGAATGAATATATAATATATATATATATATATATATATATATATATATATATATAATATCTATATATATAGATATATATATATATATCTATATATTTTTTTTTTTTTTTCCATGTTTACTAAAGCATATACTACTCGGTGTTATAGGAAGGATCCCCAGTGCTGGCTTTATTGAAAGATTAGGCTTAAGCATAGGACAGGAGTATTCTCCTAGTGGGCCTGCAGGCTGAACCCGGAACCCCCCCTTCCCCCACGGGCCCTCCAAAAAGCCTGGTTTGACAAAAATGTATAATGTTATAGAATAAAGTTAATTGTAGCGCTTTTTTATTGATTATTTATTTTATTATTTATTTATTATTATTATTATTATTATTATTATTATTATTATTATTATTATTATTATTATTATTATAATATATATTATTATCTATTATTCTTATTATTATTATTACTCTTTAAATGGGCAGTGATAAACAGAAGAAAGTACACTGGGAGAAATGCCTTCACTCTACCGGGACCTTGGTCAGTTTTCTACTCCGCATAATTGCAGTCCATTTATGTAAAAATCCAGATGTGCGGGTTTTTTTTTATTATTCATTTCTTTATTTTTGCAATACGCAAAATCTCCTCTTCCGGTCCTGCTTAGGCTGCAGTTCCCAAACTGAAGTTCCCGTTCAACACCCGTCTCTCATTGTGTTTCAGCTCAGCCGAATCTGGGTCATCCCGATGGGAATACGGGCTCGGTGATTACAGCTTGTTACTGTACTCAAACTGCCTCGTAAGCCGCCATGATTGATCACTGCGATTAATAAGCGGATTATTCTCCACCGCCCAGTTTATTTATTTATTTATTTATTTATTTATTTATTTATTTTTCGGCTTGTTTTGCCCTGGAAATATCCAGCTGAGGGGGTCTACGGTGGCTTAGTGGTGAGCACGTTCGCCTCACACCGCCAAGGGTCCGGGTTTGATTCCCGTCTCGGCCATGTGTGTGTGTGTGTGTGTGTGGTGTTTGCATGTTCTCCCCCGTGCCTCAGGGGGTTTTTTTTCCGGGTTCTCCTGGTTTCCTCCCCGGTCCAAAAACATGCACGGCAGGTTGATTGGCACCTTGGAAAATTGTCCCTAGTGTATGAATGTGTGTGTGTGTGTGTGGTGTGTGTGTGTGTGTGTGTGTGTGTGTGTGTGTGTGCTCTGCGATGGGTTGGCATTCCATCCAGGGTGTATCCTGCCTTAATGCCCATAGACGCCTGAGATAGGCACAGACTCCCCGTGACCCGAGGGGAAGATCGGATAAAGCGGTAGAAAGATGAATGAATGAATGAATAAATGAATGAATATTCAGCTGGCGGCTGGAATGCAAAAATGTTAAAAAAAGAAAAAGAAAAAAATGGTTTATTAAAATATACCATATTACAGATGCATAAGATATTTGAATTATAAGTCGCAGGGACTTTTCCGAATTCCTGCATACCTTCGCTGCGTTGACAGACGGAGCCCCTCCCCTTTTTTTTTTAAAGAAGAAAATATATTATATATTTATTTATTTATTTATTTATTTATTTTAAGGTGACCTTCGTGCCGTACATGACGTGGGTTCGTGTGTACGGTTCTCCCGCGGTCCTTGCAGGTGAAAAGTGCATGTGTGATGGAGAGCAGACGAGGCAGCGCATATCAATGACCTGCTGCATGTCACCACTCGCTGGCTAATCATTTCCCTTTCTTACCACATCACATGATTGTATGAGAGGGAGCGAATCTCCAGGGCTGAACTCATGAAGGCCGCAGTGCGTCAGTCTCTCTCTCTCTCTCTCTCTCCTCTTTCTCTCTCTTTCTCTCTCTCTCTGTCTCTCTCTTTCTCTCTCTCT
>JACRUU010000027.1:23696622-23706622 GCA_030449085.1 Kryptopterus vitreolus | reverse complement strand
CCAGGGTGTATCCTGCCTTAATGTCCATAGACGCCTGAGATAGGCACAGACTCCCCGTGACCCGAGGGAAGATATATATTTTAATTTTTCTTTTTAATATTGTTTAATTTACCTCATTATCATTATTTTTGTACTTTCTTCATTTTTATTTTAATTCGAGTACATTCTCACGGGCGGTGGTATAAAGCATTCACTGCGTGTCGTACTCCGTATGTATATGTACGAGACAAATAAAGAACGCTGGAACGGCCATTAAAGAAATGGTGCATTATCACATTGGAAATATCCATTAGCCGATGGGTAAACTATGGCCGTGGAAAGGATGCACATCATCAGCAAAAATACTCAAACAGTGTGCCAAGACCGCATTCCCCACATTATTACATCACTCCCATGAGCCTGCACTGTTGAGTAGAGATGGATTGGATCCATGGATTCATGCTGTTGTCATTAAATTCTGTGCTTCAGCGGAACTATGTTTTTTTTTTCCCAGTCTGTCCAGTAATGGTGAGTCTGTGCTCCAGTACAGTCTCGTTTTTTCTTCTTATTTCCAGAAGAGGGGACAGGAGTGGAACCTGACGTGGTCTTCTGAAGTGGACACAATTACCACAATGTTTGATGTCGGGGGAGGGGTGTATTTCACTGGTACACTTGGGCCCTTGAGCAAGGCCCTTAACCTTCTGTGCCACATCATGGCTGACTCTGACCCCAGCTTCCAAACAAGCTGTGATATATGAAGAAACAAATACAGAGTGGTTTTACAGAGTGGTTATACAGTGCTTATACGGAGCGGTTATACAGTGGTTATACAGAGTGGTTATACAGTAGTTATACAGAGTGATGTACAGAGTGGTTATACAGTAGTTATACAGAGTGATGTACAGAGTGGTTATACAGTAGTTATACAGAGTGATTTACAGAGTGGTTATACAGAGTGATGTACTGAGTGGTTATACAGTGGTTATACAGCTTGGTTATACAGAGTGATGTAAAGAGTGGTTATACAGTGGTTATACAGAGTGGTTATACAGTAGTTATATACAGAGTGGTTATACAGTGGTTAGAGTGGTTATACAGAGTGTTTATACAGTGGTTATACAGAGTGATGTACAGAGTGGTTATACAGTGGTTATACAGAGTGATGTACAGAGTGGTTATACAGAGTGGTTATGCAGGGTGATGTACAGAGTGGTTGTACAGTGGTTATACAGAGTGGTTATACATTGGTTATACAGAGTGATGTACAGAGTGGTTATAGAGAGTGGTTATACAGTATAACCACTCTATATATGCAGAGCGCTTGTACAAAGTGGTTATACAGATTGATATAGAGTGGTTATACAGAGTGATGTACTGAGTGATTGTACAGAGTGATGTACAGATTGGTTATACAGAGTGATGTACAAGAGTGGTTATACAGTGGTTATAGAGTGGTTATACAGAGTGATGTACAGAGTGGTTTTACAGTAGTTATACAGAGTGATGTACAGAGTGGTTATACAGAGTAATATACAGAGTGGTTATACAGTGCTTATACAGTGTTTATACGGAGTGGTTATACAGTGCTTATACAGTGCTTATACAGTGTTTATACGGAGTGGTTATACAGAGGTTATACAGTGGTTGTACAGAGTGGTTATAGAGTGGTTATACAGAATGATGTACAGAGTGATTATACAGTGGTTATTCAGAGTGATGTACAGAGTGGTTATACACTGGCTATACCGAGTGATATACAGAGTGGTTTTACAGTGGTTATACAGAGTGGTTATACAGGTTATACAGAGTGATGTACAGAGTGGTTATACAGTGGTTATACAGAGTGGTTATAGAGTATTTATACAGAGTGGTTATACAGAGTGATGTACAGGGTGGTTATAGAGAGTGGTTATACAGTATAACCACTCTATATATGCAAAGCACTTGTACAAAGTGGTTATACAGATTGATATAGAGTGGTTATACAGTGGTTATACAGAGTGATGTACAGAGTGGTTATACAGTGGCTATACAGAGTGGTTATAGAGTATTTATACTGAGTGGTTATACTGAGTGGTTATACAGTGGTTATAGAGTATTTATACTGAGTGGTTATACAGAGTGATGTACAGAGTGGTTATACAGTGTGATGTACAGAGTAGTTATACAGTGTGATGTACAGAGTAGTTATACAGTGGTTATACAGAGTTATGTACAGAATGGTTATACAGAGTGATGTACAGAGTGGTTATACAGTGGTTATACAGGGTTATGTACAGAGTGGTTATACAGTGGTTATACAGAGTGATGTACAGAGTGGTTATACAGTGGTTATACAGAGTGATGTACAGAGTGGTTATACAGTGGTTATACAGAGTGGTTATACAGTGGTTATACAGTGATGTACAGAGTGGTTATACAGTGGTTATACAGTGGTTAGTGATGTACAGAATGGTTATACAGTGGTTATACAGAGTGGTTATACAGGTTATACAGTGATGTACAGAGTGGTTATACAGTATACAGTGGTTATACAGAGTGGTTATACAGGGTGATGTACAGAGTGGTTATACAGTGGTTATACAGAGTGATGTACAGAGTGGTTATACAGTGGTTATACAGAGTGGTTATACAGTGGTTATACAGAGTGATGTACAGAGTGGTTATACAGTGGTTATACAGTGGTTATACAGAGTTATGTACAGAATGGTTATACAGAGTGATGTACAGAGTGGTTATACAGTGGTTATACAGGGTTATGTACAGAGTGGTTATACAGTGGTTATACAGAGTGATGTACAGAGTGGTTATACAGTGGTTATACAGGGTTATGTACAGAGTGGTTATACAGTGGTTATACAGAGTGATGTACAGAGTGGTTATACAGTGGTTATACAGAGTGGTTATACAGGGTGATGTACAGAGTGGTTATACAGTGGTTATACCGAGTGATATACAGAGTGGTTTTACAGTGGTTATACAGAGTGGTTATACAGAGTGATGTGGTTAGAGTGATGTACAGAGTGGTTATACAGTGGTTATACAGAGTGGTTATACAGTATGTACAGAGTGTTATACAGTTATACAGTGGTTATACAGAGTGGTTATACAGTGGTTATACAGAGTGATGTATAAAAAAAAAAACAGTGGTAGTGGTTATACAGTGGTTATACAGAGTGGTTATACAGTGGTTATACAGGGTGATGTACAGTGTTGCACTATTAACTATATCAAAAAAGAAGAAAAAAACCTATCACACGGACGAGGAGGGAGAAACAGAAGAATGTTGTATCGGCAGTGCGACAGAATGCGGAAGTCTTTTTTTAGTCTATGAAGAGACGTCGAATCCCTTCGAGTCGTTCTTGAGGTCTCGTAAGGAAACCTCCAGTTATTTTGCGATGCAGGTTTTGCCACATCGCTGCTGACGGGAAAGTGCCGGAATTAACAAACCGAAACAATCATCACAGGGAATCGTTTTACTCATAGGATGCATTGAATTAGCATATAAATAGTACATACAGCCTGTTCTTTTTTTTTTCTTTTTTTTTTTGTTTTCCGTCTCCTTTCATTCTTATTTTAGCCCCGCCGTGATTTCTTCTTATTTGGAGATCAAAAAAACGCAGCCAACAGAGACCAAAACAAAGAGTATGAAAAACAAACTTTGGCAAATATAATCTCCTAAAAAAAGGATGTGGATTCCAAACAGATTCAGGGATGCAAATATTCCAGTAGAGGGGACTCGAGAACGACTTGAAAAAGAGAGAGAGAGAGAGGGAGGACGGAGGAAGGAGAGGAATGTAATTGTACACAAATGTCAGTGTGGGATGTTGGTTTTTATAATTCATTTATAACCCCCCCCCCCCCCTCCCAACTGTTGCTATAGCAGTGTTGGGAAGGTTACTATGGAAATGTAATAGGTTATAGAGTATAAATGACCCTATTCAAAATGTAATAAATAGTCTTAACTTTTCATTCGTTCATTTTCTACCGCTTTATCCGATCTTCCCTCGGGTCACGGGGAGTCTGTGTCTAACTCAGGCGTCTATGGGCATTAAGGCAGGATACACCCTGGATGGAACGCCAACCCATCGCAGGGCACACACACACACACACACACACATTCATACACTAGGGACAATTTTCCAAGGTGCGAATCAACCTACCGTGCATGTTTTTAAACCAGGGAGGAAACCGGAGAACCCGGAGAAAAACCTCCTGAGGCACGGGGAGAACATGCAAACTCCACACACACATGGCCGAGACGGGAATCGAACCCAGACCCTAGTGGTGTGAGGCGAACGTGCTAACCACTAAGCCACCGTAGCCCCCCTTAACTTTTCAATTTATTTATAAAAATAAAATTTTTTGAAATAAAATACATTTGTCCACTAGGTGGCACTTTAAGTTAACGTTCTACGAAAAAAAAAAAAAAAAACGTTTCAGATCGGTTCGATTTTTCGAAATAAAACAGCATCAAATCAAAATCACGTTACGGCTGAAAATCGCGCCGTCGTCTAAAGCGCCGATTCTTTTTACGTGGAATTGTCCAGATGTAACGCTATTTGTAATCTTTAACGTTTTCATACTTAACTGTCATTAAATTGCACGTTATTTTTCCTCCCTCAGTAACTGTAACGAATTACTGTTACGTTTATTTTGTAATTCGATTACGTATCGCCGTTACGTTAATCAGTGTTACGTTAACACAAAACGCATTTTTTCCCCCATCTTTATCGGAAGTGCCTTCCATCGCCATCAGTTTTTCGTTCCCGGGATATTTTGGGGTGGAACTTTCTCAACTGTTGGGAAAACCGCCGACGTGGGGTACGCTGCACTCTAGTGGCGAGATGCCGTCACTGCGCGGGTAACGTAGTCATGTGCGTTATGGGAGTGTATTATCAATGCATGCTTTCAAGCAACGTAGCCTTATTTTTTGTCGCTCTAATCTCTCTCGTTTCCTGCCGACACACAGAAGACAAAAGCCACGTAGCATGTTTTTTTTATTTTATTTTTTATTTCTTTTATTGCTTAGCCCTCCTAGCATGGAGTTGTTTATTAGCAAAATGACCGAAGCGCTACAGACGTGGACAAAATTGTTGGTACCCTTTGGTCAATGAAAGAAAAAGTCACAATGGTCACAGAAATAACTTTAATCTGACAAAAGTAATAATAAATAAAAATTCTATAAATGTTAACCAATGAAAGTCAGACATTGTTTTTCAACCATGCTTCAACAGAATTATGTAAAAAAATAAACTCATGAAACAGGCATGGACAAAAATGATGGTACCCCTAGAAAACACAGAAAATAATGTGACCAAAGGGACATGTTAATTGAAGGTGTGTCCACTAATTAGCATCACAGGTGTCTACAACCTTGTAATCAGCCATTGGGCCTATATATATGGCTCCAGGTAATCACTGTGTTGTTTGGTGATCTGGTGTGTACCACACTCGACATGGACCAGAGGAAGCAAAGGAAAGAGCTGTCTCAAGAGATCAGAAAGAAAATTATAGACAAGCATGTTAAAGGTAAAGGCTATAAGACCATCTCCAAGCAACTAGATGTTCCTGTGAGTACAGTTGCACATATTATTCAGAAGTTTAAGATCCATGGGACTGTAGCCAACCTCCCTGGACGTGGCCGCAGGAGGAAAATTGATGACAAATCTAAGAGACGGATAATCCGAATGGTAACAAAAGAGCCTAGAAAGACTTCTAAAGAGATTCAAGGTGAACTTCATGCTCAAGGAACATCAGTGTCAGATCGCACCATCCGTCGTTGTTTGAGCCAAAGTGGACTACATGGGAGACGACCAAGGAGGACACCATTGTTGAAAACGAATCATAAAAAAGCAAGACTGGAATATGGCAAACTACATGTTGACAAGCCACAAAGCTTCTGGGAGAATGTCCTGTGGACAGATGAGACAAAAATCGAAGTTTTTGCCAAGGCACATCAGCTGTATGTTCACAGACGAAAAAATGAAGCATATCAAGAAAAGAACACTGTCCCTACTGTGAAACATGGAGGAGGCTCTGTTATGTTCTGGGGCTGCTTTGCTGCGTCTGGCACAGGGTGTCTTGAATCTGTGCAGGGTACAATGAAATCTCAAGACTATCAAGGAATTCTAGAGAGAAATGTACTAGCCAGTGTCAGAAAGCTTGGTCTCAGTCGCAGGTCATGGGTCTTGCAACAGGACAATGACCCAAAACACACAGCTAAAAACACCCAAGAATGGCTAAGAGGAAAAAATTGGACTATTCTAAAGTGGCCGTCTATGAGCCCTGACCTCAATCCTATTGAGCATCTTTGGAAGGAGCTGAAACATGCAGTCTGGAAAAGGCACCCTTCAAACCGGACACAACTGGAGCAGTTTGCTCATGAGGAGTGGGCCAAAATACCTGCTGAGAGGTGCAGATGTCTCATTGACAGTTACAGGAAGCGTTTGATTGCAGTGATTGCCTCAAAAGGTTGCGCAACAAAATATTAAGTTAGGGGTACCATCATTTTTGTCCATGCCTGTATATAGCGTGCACGTTTGGTCATCCCACAGCTTTCTCAATAAATATGTGACTTTCATAATTGTACTGTTTATTGCGTTTTTTTTTTTGTTTTTTTTTTTATCTATTCCAGCAGCATTCAAATAAAATGCCCCCTCCAAAGATGTCCACATGACCGAATGGAAGATATTTGCTTCTCACTGCGATTAGTGCATTGCTTTTAAAAGAAGCAATTTGTGTTTTGCTCTATGGGCGTTTTTAATTTCCTGATTTTTTTTTATTTATTTATTTGTTTGTTTGTTTGTTTATTAAGAGAAACTAAATAATATGAAACTTCTGTGAAAACCTTTGCAGATTGTTCAGGATCAATAGAATGAATTCAGATTGCAATAATAGTATTTACAATAATAATAATAATAATAATAATAATAATGTCACTTGTATGTAATATTATGCATTGATTTTATATCATTAGTACAGGCGATTTATGGTCCGTGTTTTCATTGGACCATAAACGAATACTTTTCATGTTACTAACACGCGAATAACATGTTATAATTATATACGTTTCTCTCAAAATCTCTCCCTTTAATCAAATTATTGATCGTTTAATGTTTATTCTACTCTGAAATTATCCTTTTAATATTGATTTCTTGTTCGTTTCTGGTTCTTTTCAATGTTTCTTTGTTTAGTGGCTGTTTTTAATTGGAAAATATGGGACGTGGCTCCTTTAAGAGTTCTGTTCCGGTTGCTTTTCTTTTCTATATATTGCGCATTGCATTCGCAAAAAGAAAAATATACCCACGGCTAAAAATAAACTAACCTTTTATTTACAAATAGAAAACGTATTAGTAACGGACAATTAATTATTACGTCTTTGACAGCCGTAATTATTAGCAGTAGCATTGTTTGAATTCATTACAAGGATGATTTTTAGTGTAACATTATGCCAATAACCATCTAATATTGAAAAATATTATTGATAGTGTACATTATATTTTTAATAATAATAAAAATAATAATAATAATCCTTTATTGGTCACATATACATTACAGCACAGTGAAATTCTTTTCTTCGCATATATCCCAGCTTGATGTTGGTAGTTGGGGTCAGAGCGCAGGGTATCAGCCATGATACGGCGCCCCCTGGAGCACAGAGGGTTAAGGGTCTTGCTCATGGACCCAACGGCGGCAGCTTGGCCGTACCGGGGCTCGAACCCGGATCTTCCGATCAGCAGCCCAGTGCCTTAGACCACTGAGCCACACCCCCTCCCAAAGTTATATAAGTTAGAACTATTTATTCATTATTGTTCATTCTTTACTGGGCACGTTGGCTTAGTGGTTAGCACGTTCGCCTCACACCGCCAGGGTCCGGGTTCGATTCCCGTCTCGGCCATGTGTGTGCGGAGTTTGCATGTTCTCCCCGTGCCTCCGGGTTCTCCGGTTTCCTCCCAGTCCAAAAACATGCACGGTCGGTTGATTGGCACCTTGGAAAATTGTCCCTAGTGTATGAGTGTGTGTTTGTGCCCTGTGATGGGTCGGCATTCCATCCAGGGTGTATCGTGCCTTAATGCCCATAGACGCCTGAGATAGACACAGACTCCCCGTGATCCGAGGGAAGATCGGATAAAGCGGTAGACGGTATTTTAAGATGGTATTTTAAGTTCTTGGATCGTTTCGATGAGACTCATTTCGCTGGATTCACACCCAGTCCGTGTTTAACTTATAAATATGTAAAGTGCAAGTATGATTCCCCCCCCCCCCCCCCCCGGCCACCCCACCGCGTCCCTCCCCCCCACCCAGATTCTGATTCAGGTATATGATGAATCCTCCTCCTGTCACTACAGGAATCCCTTATTTGGCAGCGAGTACGTTTCACACTTCCCTGCATTCTTAACACCTTCATTATTGCCATTTAATTTAAAGTCCTTTAATTAGTTCCCAGCACGTCCTTACACGGCTGAGAGCGCGAGTCGAGAGAGGAGCTATCGCAGGCACACAGTCAGCGGGTGTGAGTGTGCATGTAATAGGTGATACTTTTTACATCTCTCCCTCTCTCTCTCTCTCTCCCTCTCTCCATCTCTCTGTGTCAGACGTCTTCCTCAGAGTGGAACCTGTCTGAACTGGATGTCCTGCTCCTGGTTGGCACGCTTGGCCACACTCTCAGCTTGGCCTCCAGTAGCTTTGTGGAAGAGGAACACCAGACCTGGTACTTCTTACTCAGCACGCTGTGTCTGGCCGTCTTCCAGGATGTCTGCCGAAAGTCTGACCGAAATTACTTTAGGGAAAAGAGACGCCCCGGTGAAGACGACGACGACGGCGGCGACGACGAAAGCCTTCTCCTGCCTTGTACAACCGAGGACAAAGGCGCCTCTTTCTCTCCGCTAGCTGAGCTCGGCGTCAGCCCCCAGTCTGAGAGGTGGTTAGCTCTGGCCACGCCGCTCCTCACGCTGGCGTGCTGCCGGATGCTCCGGTCTCTAAACCAGACCGGGGTACAATGGGCACATGTTCCTGACCTGGGCCACTGGCTCAACAGGTAAGAACGAACACATTTATGTAGAAAAGGCTGATATACGTGTGTGTGTGTGTGTGTGTATATATATATATATATATATATATATATATATATATATATATATATATATATATATATATATATAAGGTCGGAAGTAGAGTTTTTTTTTTTTTTTTTGCTCCCCCAAAACTAGATGTTATTTAGTTCTGGCCCCTCCCACCTCATGGTTGCTCCGCCCCCACAAAAAAAATATATGTTATTTTTTGTCCACGCTCATGCATAAATACGTTATTTTCTCCGGCAGGCAATATTTAAGTCTCTCCTGACCTTGTGCCTGTATATCTTTATCTTTTTATTTAAATTTTAGTTGCCATTGTTTGCTTTTGTGCCGTAGATTCATAACGTTTTAATTTGTCTGTTTCTCGTGTGTGTGTGTATATATGTGTATATATATATATATATATATATATAGATATATATATATATATATATATATATATATATATATATATGACACATTACTAAGACCATTATGAGGGAGTCTAATTTTTGTAGTGGGAGTGTGGAGGTGGTAGCTCAGTGGTTAAGGCATTGGCCTTTGGACCAGAAGACCAGAAGACCAGAGGTTCAAATCCCACCAGCCACTAGTGGGGGCCCTTGATCAAGGCCCTTAACCCTCAATTGCTCGCAGTTGTAAGTTGTTCTGTATAAGGGCGTCTTCCAAATGCTGTAAATGTAGTGGGAAGCGCCTCGAATGCTGCCTGCCGGAGAAAATAACATATATAACGTCTATATTTGCAGAAGCGGGACCGAACCGTGCGGGTCTCATGCAGGTCTCCACTCTGGACTTTCTAATCAGTGTCTTCTCCACCAGCGTGTATTTGAAATTTGCGGTCAGGGTCACAGGGTCACCCATGGCACGGCACTCCGGGAGCACAGACTTGCTCGCGGGGGGGGGGGGGGGGGGGGGAGGGGGGGGGGGAGTAAGTGGCAGCTTGGCAG
>JACRUU010000027.1:23691622-23694122 GCA_030449085.1 Kryptopterus vitreolus | reverse complement strand
ACTATATTTATAAACTCCTCTCCCAGTCTCTTTGTTGACCCTGTTCTGTTACATCTAGTCTCACCATCCCTGACAGCAGACACATTTCATAAAAAAAATAAATAAATAAATAGATAAAACCTTTCAAAAGTCTATTTTTAACTGGCCGAGCATCAGTCAGACTGAACAGCACGGGCGCTGGCTGTGTAAATCTGGAGTGTCAGTATGAGGGACTGATACTCATTTAGAGGAAGCTTTAAAGCTGCGATCGTAACTCCAGAGGATCGTACGCTGTCCAAATTGGATCGTATATTTAAGGCTTTCTCACATTTAGGACTTCTGAAAAGCCGTTACTTGCTCGAATTAGACATTTATCATCGTTAGGAGTTTGTTTGGGGGGTAAAACGGCGAACTTTTAACGTCCCGCCGAGTTTTTGAGTTAGTTTTTACTTAGTTATTTTTACTTGGTTAAAGTGGATGGAAAACGGAATCTACGGGGCTACTAATGGGACATTGGGGGACGGGGACGGGGTCCAATGAAGAAACAAAAAAAAAAAAAAAAAAAGATTGCGATCTCGCAAAACGTCCGCGTCCTTGGAAACCACCCTCCTCCCTGCTCCATGTCCCTATAAATCGGAATCGGATGAGTGTGTGTAAAGCTTCTTGAAAAGTGTGTTTCATTCCCTTTAACCTATTACAAGGACTTTTAAATAGGACTTTTATATTTATAAATACAAATACAAAGTTTTTTTACGGTTAGCCGTAGTTTTTAGTGGTTTTTAATTCTGCGGATTTGCGCTAATCGTTTTTCGCTTTCGAACATTTGCGTACTGAGACGAATGCGGCGGCGATTTTTTTTCCGGGCTGTCAAAGTTAATAACGCGTTAATGCAGCGTTATTAAGGCGTGATTAACGCAGTGTGCATTACGAGTCATCTGCTCCTTCACGTTGCGCTGGCGAATAAATTCATTAAAACGACCCCTAAAAAAATTCGAATTAACACGAAATTCATATTAAACGAGAGCTTTTGAGTGAAATGTATGTACTTATAAAAGTAGTTAAAGTCAGTTGTGGTATTAGAAACATATATGCGATTAATCACGGTTAAATATTTGTTATCTGCTGACATCGCTAGTACATTTACATCAAATTTAAAGTATATAAAGTTCTCACTAACGCACCAATGAAACAGACTTTTATTTTTTTTTATTTAATAAATCTGAAATATTAAATAATATAAAAATCCATAAATAAAATCGACCAAAACATGATTTTTGTTTTCCCATTTTACATACTTTATTGATGGAAATATTTTTCCCGGACGCCGGGGTCAGAGCACAGGGTATCAGCCTGGATACGGCGCCCCCTGGAGCCCTTAAGGACTCCTTGCTCAAGGACCCCAGAGTGGCGATGACATAAGCGTGTATTTAAGGCGTGTACGAATGCTGCTGTATGAAGGAAGGAGGCATCGTGGCCCGGAATGAAGCCAGTTTTAATGCACTTGGTGACTAAAAAGTGACCAATTTGTTCTGTCTCAGTCTGTTATCAGTGTGTCATCAGCACCGCCTTCACGAAAGCATCAGGATTCCTTATTGCACTTTTCCCTTTCTCTTTTTTTTTTTTGTTTCCCGTCACAGGATCGGATAGCGTTGAACGAAACTGTG
Organism: Kryptopterus vitreolus; assembly: GCA_030449085.1. Taxonomy (NCBI): domain Eukaryota; kingdom Metazoa; phylum Chordata; class Actinopteri; order Siluriformes; family Siluridae; genus Kryptopterus; species Kryptopterus vitreolus. The sequence continues at coordinate 23,692,479 of JACRUU010000027.1, read as the reverse complement.
AGTGAGGCCAAAGAGCGTCAGTGAAAGATATTTCGGGCTGACAGACATGAGGCGCTAAAACAGTTCATATCACAGTTTCCGTGTTTGATGTGCTTGGACTGCGTGAACACCTGAACGCACTGTGTGTGTGTGTGTGTGTGTGTGTGTGTGTGTGTGTGTGTGTGTGTGTGTGTGTGTGTGTGTGTGTGTGTGTGTGTGTGTGTATATATATGTATATACGTATATCCTCATCCTCATCGCCATTTTTCTCTTTTATTTCACCTCATTCACATCAAATTCATTTTCTGTAATTTGTCTCTGAATTTGTGGTGCACCCCCCCCCCCCCCCCCCTCACCCCCCCCCCCCCCCCCCTTTTTTTATTACTGTGGAAAATGACTTCCACGTCTGACTGTGAGAAATCCATTTTCTTTCGCAGTTAAGTCGTCAATTCATGCCTTCTGTAAGCTTTAGCTTTCGCCGATTTCTGTCGGCGGCATTAAATGCTAATAAGCTGTGGCGCGAACACCGAACACACTCGCCACTTTTTACGGCCGATTGAGATTCATCCAGGCCCATGAAAGCAAAAAAATAAATACACACACACACACACATACACACACACACACTCATATGTGGGGGCATATAAATATATATGTACATATATATGCGCACATATATCCGTGTGTGTTGTGTGTGTGTGTGTGTATGTATATGTATATACACACACACACGCATATATATATATATATATATATATATATATATATATATATATATATATATATATATATATATATATATATATATGTGTGTGTGTGTGTGTGTGTGTGTGTGTGTGTTCATACACATCACACTCACACGCATATATCCATACACA
>JACRUU010000027.1:23656622-23684122 GCA_030449085.1 Kryptopterus vitreolus | reverse complement strand
CTTTACTTACTTACAGTTACTTACTTTACTTTACTTTACTTACTTACCGTACTTACTTACTTACAGTATTTATGTACCTTATTTACTTACTTACTTTACTTACTTACTTTATTTGCTTACTGTATTTATGTACCTTATTTACTTATTTACTTTACTTGCTTACAGTACTTATGTACCATATTTACTTACTTTCTTTACTTACTTACAGTACTTATGTACCTTATTTACTTACTTACTTTATTTACTTACAGTACTTATGTACTTATTTACTTATTTATTTACTTACTTTCTTTACTTACTTACAGTACTTATGTACCTTATTTACTTACTTACTTTACTTACTTACTTTACTTACTTACAGTATTTATGTACCTTATTTACTTACTTTATTTACTTACTTTCTTTACTTACTTTCAGTACTTATGTACCATATTTACTTACTTTCTTTACTTACTTACAGTACTTATGTACCTTATTTACTTACTTTATTTACTTACTTTCTTTACTTACTTTCAGTACTTATGTACCTTATTTACTTATTTAAATAAGTATTAGTACTTATATTGTATTAGTTTAATAAGATAATTTAATTTCTTTACCTACTTATTATGTACCTTACAGTACTTACACTAATATATCTAGATATATATATTATATATATATATATATCTATAATCTAATATATAATATATATATATATAGAGATATAATCTATATATATATATACTATATATACTATATACTACTATATATATAAAATATTTATATAAAAAACATAATAATATATATATATATATATATATATATATATATATATATATAGATATATATAAAACAGACAAAATAACAAAAAAAACACCTTTTTCTTTATCCAGAATGACAATTGAATATTGGAAGGATGCGACATTGATTCTAAAACCCAGAGATCTCGACTCGCAAACAAAAAATGTTTTTGCAGCATCGCAATCGGTCCCGAAATCGTAAAACCCCGCTTCATTTTCTATTCTGTCGATACTGAAAGAATGGAGGGAAGAAAAAAAAAAAAACCCCACACATTTCTGGCGTCTCCTGTATATCAGATATGGACAGAATCGCAGTGTTCTTGTTTGGTGAATATCCTGTCTTCCTGCTTTCAGCTTTTCTTTTATAATCCGTGCTCTGAAGGATACACCTTCATAAATATACATCACTTTATCTCCAGAGCATCCCTTTTTTTTTTCCTGTAGCGCTCAAGTACTATTTTATATGTTTCTGCATGTTTTTCACCGAGCCTGTGCAAGGACAATGCTTTCACTCTTCTACTTCACCCCCCCATCCCCCCGTTTATTTATTTTTTATTTATTTATTTATTTATTTATTTACTTTCCGGACCGATTCTTCTCCCCCCCCGAGACATTAATAAACCATTAATGTTGGCGCTCAAGTGGTGCAGGATTACTCATGACAGGGATTCACGATTTGGTTAAGTCAATCTTGTTATTTGTATGAATGGAGAGAGATGGATTTCAACATGACGGCTCATGCGAATTGGACATGACCTCGTAATCAGGTCTGCTTGACGGGAAACATGACGCTGCGTGTCGAATGGCGTTGTATATGTCAGAATGTTCTTTCAGTCATGACGGCCAGATTTCTGATCTTTTTGTGTTGTCTAGTATTTATATAGCGCTTTCAGCTATACAGGTTGTGTCAGAGCGGCATGCATGACATAGAACGCTAATATCAATGATACACTTCAAAAATATGGTTTATATATATATATATATATATATATAGATAGTATAATAGATATATAGATAAAGGGATATATCGTATGGGTGTACACACACATATATATAGATATAGATATATATAGATATATATAGAGAGATATATATATATTATATACACACACACACACACACCACACACACACACACACATATATATCTATATATATATATATATATATATACTAATATATATATATATATATATATATAATATGTCTCAGTGGTTGAAGGCGCTGGGCTACTGATTGGAAGGTTGTTGGGTTCGAGTCCCGCTATCACCAAGCTACAATCATGTGTTTTATGTATGTGTATATATTATATATATATATATATATATATATATATATATATATATATATATATATATATATATATATATATATATACTTTTTTTTTTTGTTTATTATAACATTTGTTAATGAAAACATACTTTAGAATGTAATTCCATGTTCCGGTCTCTTTACAAGATCCGAATCACGATATATCAGAGAACTACTGTAGTGAAAAAAAAGTGATGTATATTTATGCAGGTGTATCCTTCAGAGCACGGATTATAAAAGAAAAGCTGAAAGCAGGAAGACAGGATATTCACCAAACAAGAACACTGCGATTCTGTCCATATCTGATATACAGGAGACGCCAGAAATGTGAAATGGTGGGGGTGGTTTTTCCCTGTTCTTTCGGTATCGACAGAATAGAAAGTTTTTCTCCGGGTTCTCCGGTTTTTCCTCCCCGGTCCAAAAACATGCACAGTAGGTTGATTGGCAGCTTGGAAAAATTTGTCCCAAATGTATGAATGTGTGTGTGTGTGTGTGTCCTGTGATGGGTTGGCATTCCATCCAGGGTGTATCCTGCCTTAATGCCAATAGACGCCTGAGATAGGCACAGACTCCCCGTGACCCGAGGGAAGATCAGATAAAGTGGTAGAAGATGAATGAATGAATATATATATATATATATATATATATATATATATATATATATATATATATATATATATACACACACACACACACACATATATATATATATATATACACTGTATGTACAATATTTGGGTTAACTCGTTATTAAGCTTCTATATATATATATATATATATATATATATATATATATATATATATATATCTGATGCTCCAGAGGTTATGGGTCTGGCCGTTTTTGAGCCACAGTATCGCCAAGAGGCACACTTGGTTCCTCAAGTAAGGCCCTTAAGCTCTCGTGTTCCAGGGGGCCGCTGTATCATGGCTGGCCCTGCACTCTGACCCCAGCTTCCAATAAAACAAGCTGGGATATGTGATGTAAAGAATTTCCCTCACGGGATCAATAAATCCCGCGAAAGATTGTGTTAAATGTTAAATATTAGGTTATAAGATCAATATTTAAAAATATAAATATGTATAAATAAATACAAATATAAATCAGCTCCGTTTTCAGGCGGCTTTTATTAGAGATATAATACACTCCGAGTTTATGTGCACATGCACGTCCAGTCACGCGTTGTGTCATTGCTGAATCTATAGAGTCTGGCTTTTAGAGACTATAAAACACACACACACACACACACACACACACACACACACACACACACCTCTTACAAAGCTGGAAATCCTGATGCTTTTTTTTATTATTATTTTGTCTTAGAAAGAAAGAAACTTTTTTGCCAGACAAATTAAGTGCATGAGAGCTTCAGTGGTGTGTGTGTGTGTGTGTGTGTGTGTGTGTGTGTGTGTGTGTGTGTGTGTGTGTGTGTGTGTGTGTGTGTTTTCCTGCACATTTGTACCGTCTTTTTTGTAGAAATTGCACCATTGATATGTAATTACCTGTGTGTGTGTGTGTGTGGTGTGTGTGTGTGTGTGTGTGTGTGTGTGTGTGTGTCCACAGTGGGGATCATAAGCTGTTCCTGTCTCTCCTGTCCGCTCTCTCTCTGTTACTGATTTTCCTGCTGGTCCAGCGTCGATGTTCACTGGTGTCTAAGATCGCCCTGGCACTCGGCCTGCTGGGAGTTTACAGCTACCGCGCTGCCGTTGGCAGCGTCCTGTTCCCATGGCAACGCTCGACCCAAGCCGTGTCCAAGTAAGTTCAAATGCACTTAAATATTTCATTCATGTGTAGAACGCGATGCGACCGCGCTGAGAGGAATGTCGTTATTATACGTCCTAATACAAGGAATGTCGTTATTGTTTATTTCGTCCAAATATTCAATTGTGGTTCAGTGCAAAGGAAAATTATATATATATATATCCTCCTATATAGCTATATTATCACTATATTACTGTATATTACCATATGGAACCTTTCTTTATCTCTTTCTTTCTTTCCCTCTCTTTCTTTCTCTATTTCTCTCTTTCTCCCTCTCTTTTTCTTTCTCTTTCTGTCTCCAGCGTTCTCTCTTTCTCTCTTTCTTTCTTTCTTTCTCTCTTTCTTCCTCTCTTTCTATCCATTTATTTATCTATTTATTTGACTAAACAAGTCAACTAGAGTCTAGAAATAACACGACTTATGTCAAAATAAAGGAACATAAAAGTGAAAAGTCTTTCTCTATTTCTCTCTTTCTCCCTCTCTCTTTCTTTCTCTATTTATCTCTTTCTCCCTCTCTCTTTCTTTCCCTATTTCTCTTTTTCTCCCTCTCTCTTTCTCTATTTCTCTCTTTCTCCCTCTCTCTTTCTCTCTCTATTTCTCTTTCTCCCTCGGGCTCTTCGTTCTCTTTTTCGCTTTAGAGCTCCCGTCTCTCTTTCTTCGCGATTTCTCTCTTTCTCCCTCTCTTTTTCTTTCTCTTTCTGTCTCACGTTCTCTCTTTCTCTCTTTCTTTCTTTCTTTCTCTCTTTCTTCCTCTCTTTCTATCCATTTATTTATCTATTTATTTGACTAAACAAGTCAACTAGAGTCTAGAAATAACACGACTTATGTCAAAATAAAGGAACATAAAAGTGAAAAGTCTTTCTCTATTTCTCTCTTTCTCCCTCTCTCTTTCTTTCTCTATTTATCTCTTTCTCCCTCTCTCTTTCTTTCTCTATTTCTCTTTTTCTCCCTCTCTCTTTCTCTATTTCTCTCTTTCTCCCTCTCTCCGTCTTCTCTTTCTCTATTTCTCTCTTTCTCCCTCTCTCTAGAGACCCTTCTCTCTCTCTCTCTTTCCCCTCTTTCTTTCTTTCTCTAGAGGAGTTCTCTCTTTCGCCCTCTCTCTTTCTTTCTCTATTTCTCTCTTTCTCCCTCTCTTTTTCTTTCTTTCTGGAGTCTTTCCTCTTTCTCCCTTTTCCGGGGCTCGTTCTTTCTTTCTTTCTTTCTTTCTCTCTTTCTCATTCTTTCTCTTTCTTTCTCTCTTTCTTTTTCTTCTCTCTCTTTCTTTCTTTCTTTCTTTCTTCTTCTTTCTCTTTCCCTCTTTCTCTCTTTCCCCCTTTCTCTCTCTCTTTCTCCCTCTCTTTCTTTCTCTCTTTCTCTTTCTTTCTTTCTCTTCTTTCTCTCTTTCTCTTCTCTTTCTTTCTCTCTTTCTCTGTCTTTCTTTCTTTCTTTCTTTCTTTCTCTCTTCTCTTCTTTCTTCTCTTCTCTTCTCTCTCTCTTCTCTTTCTTTCTCTCTTATTCTTTCTTTCTTTCTTCTTTCTTTCTTCTATCTCCGCATTCTTAAAGGAGCCACGTCCCATATTTTACACTTAAAACAACCAGTAAACAAAGTCACATTAATGTTAAAATAATAATTTCCAGAGTAAAATGAATATTAAATAATCAATCATTTGATTAAAGGGTGAGATTTTGAGAGAAATGAATATAATTATATATATATATATAATAGAGTATATATGTATACTATATAATGATTTATATATAATTATACGTCCTGCATGTTTCCACCCTGTGGAAATCTTGTATGTAGTACATTACTACGAAAGGTGACATGACTATCGACTTGTGTATGTGAATGTGACCCACAGTTACCCAATTCAATAGGAATAACCATATTTTTTATAATAATAATAATAATAATAATAATAATAAATAGAGTTTTTTATTAGAGTTTCCCCAGCGTTCGTCGCTCGCCAGGGTTTGGGCGTGATGTAACTCGGCTCATTTGTGGAATAATAAACCATTCACACCATTCTGCAGTTTATCTTTTCTCTGGCTGGATAAATTACTGTATCACCTCTGGTGAAAGACAAAGCAAAAGTTGCTTGCTTACTAATGCTTGTTTTTGTTTTTGTTTTTTTCTTCCTCCTGAAATGTTTACTTTTGTTTTGGGGGGTCTGTTTTGTTCTCCTGGCTGTCAAAAGATCAGGAGAGAAAAAGAAAGAACAGACCAGTGAAAGATTCTTTTGTTTCCCAGCTTGTTGTTTGGTAGTTTGGGGTCAGAGCGCAGGGTATCAGCCACGATACGGCGCCCCCTGGAGCACAGAGGGTTAAGGGCCTTGCTCAAGGACCCAAGAGTGGCAGCTTGGCCATACCGGGGATCGAACCCCCGACCTTCCGATCGATCAGCAGACCCAGTGATACATAGTGATACATAGTCTGTGTTAAATGATAGATAGATAGATAGGTAGGTAGGTAGGTAAGTGGGTGGTGGGTGGATGGAAAGGATGGATAGATGGATAGATAGATCGGTGGATGGATAATAGATAGGTAGGTAGGTAGGTAGGTAGGTGGTCAGGTAGGTGGTTTGGGTGGGTGGGTGGTGGGTGGGTGGTGGATGGATGGGGGTGGATGAATGGATGGATGGATGGATGGATGGATAGATAGATAGATAGATAGGTAGGGTAGGTAGGTCGGATAGGTAGGTAGGTAGGTAGGTAGGTAGGTAGGTTGGTGGTTGGTAGTAGGTCGTAGGTAGATAGATAGATGGATAGATGGGTGGGTGGTGGGGGGAGTGGATGGCAAGGATGGATAGATGGATAGATAGGTGGATGGATGGATAGATAGATAGGTCGGTAGGTAGGTCCTCGCTCCGCGCTCGCTCGTAGGTAGGTAGGTAGGTAGGTAGGTGGTTGTGGTGTGGGTGGGTGGGTGGATGATGGATGGATAGATAGATAGATGGATGGATGGATGGATAGATAGATAGATAGATAGAGATAGATAGGTAGGTAGGTAGGTAGGTAGGTAGGTAGGTGGTTGGTTGGTAGGTAGTAGGTAGATAGATGGATGGATGGATGGATGGATGGATGGATGGGTGGGTGGGTGGGGGGGTGGATGGATAGATGGATAGATAGATAGATAGCGTAGATAGATAGATAGATAGATAGATAGATAGATAGATAGATAGATAGATAGGTAGGTAGGTAGGTAGGTAGGTAGGTAAGTGCGTGGTGGGTGGATGGAAGGATGGATAGATGGATAGATAGGTGGATGGATGGATGGATGGATGGATGGATAGATAGATAGATAGATAGGTAGGTAGGTAAGTGGGTGGTGGGTGGATGGAAGGATGGATAGATGATAGATAGGTGGATGGATGGATGGATAAATAGATAGATAGATAGGTAAGTGGGTGGTGGGTGGATGGAAGGATTGATAGATGGATAGATAGATGGAAGAAATGGAGTTTTTTTCTTTTTTTTCTCTCTATCTCTCTTGCTTTCTCTCTCTCTCTCTTTCTTTCAATCCTCTTTTTCTCCTTTATTTGTCTTTCTTTTTTCTAGGTCTTTCTTTCTCAGTGTCTGTTGGTTCTTTCGTTCTTTCTTTCTTTCTTTCCCTCCCCTCTTTATCCCTCGACACCAACAATACCACAGACCTCTTTTACCCTTGTATTTGTTTTTTTTTTTTGTTTTGTTTTTTTTGCACCATACAATTTTTTTAATTCCTGAAACATTAAAAGCAGTCCATATGTTTCCAACAAGAGTTCCACTGGTTAAAGTCACACTGTTTTATTTACATGTTTTATTTATTTATTTATTTATTTATTTATTTTTTAAAGAGGTCCGAGCAAAATGGAACGATTGTCCTGGATCAGGGAAGTGAAACTCATTGGACTCAAAGTGCCAGGTGTAACTATAAGACAGTTTAGACCAGGGGTGGGCAAACACCAGCCCGTGGGCCACACCCGGGCCCCGTGGTCCACACCCGGGGGCCCTCGGTCCTTTTAATCTCCGCCCCACTGAAGATACAAAATCATCCAAATCAATTAATATAGTCATAATTACGATTTGGTCTCGTCCTGTAATTACCTGATGTTCCACCAGGTGGCGCATTAGCCACGGTGAATATTACCGTTAATGACTTTTATATTTTATATGTTTAAGTTTGAGGGGCATGGTGGTTTAGTGGTTATCACGTTCGCCTCACACCGCCAGGGTCCGGGTTCGATTCCCGTCTCGGCCATGTGTGCGTGGAGTTTGTGCATGTTCTCCCCGTGCCTCAGGGGGTTTTTCTCCGGGTTCTCCGGTTTCCTCCCCGGTCCAAAAACATGCACGGTAGGTTGATTGGCACTTTGGAAAATTGTTCCTAGTGTATGAATGTGTGTGTGAATGTGTGTGTGTGTGTGTGTGATGGGTTGGCATTCCATCCAGGGTGTATCCTGCCTTAATACCCATAGACGCCTGAGATAGACACAGACTCCCCGTGACCCGAGGGAAGATCGGATAAAGCGGTAGAAGATGAATGAATGAATGAAAGAATGTTAAAGTTTGACAAAGTAAATGTGGCCCCTGAGCGAAAAAGTTTACCCCCCCCCATTATATAGTCTTTGATGAGTGACGCCGCCTTAAAGCACATATCGTTTTTTTTCTGTTCGCTTTCACGTCTTCACATCGATCTTTCATCTCCCACGTGCATTGTGGGAGATGTAGTTTATTGTCACTGCACACTTTAAAGCAGCACAGCCTTCTTTTAAGCCAGTCAAACACCTTCTAAGCTCTTGCGGGCCACAGAAAATGACGAGGCGGCCCACGTTCCGCCCGTGGGCCCCGACTTTGACACGCGTGTCAAATAATAACTCTCTGCATCCCTGCTGAGCGGAAAAGGAAGCCTGATTGGTTAATCCCATCGATGTTTAGTTGTACGAGCAGCAAACACGCGTGTAGTGCGAGCGTGTACGTTGTAAAAGCCGTTCTTCGCGAGTCTGTATCGCCTAAAGGCGGATAAATATTCAGTATGATGTATAGCGCTTACAGTCAGAGAAGCCAGCGCCGGATTTAATACTTCTCCTGGCTTAAGGCAGAGATATACAGCGGGAAAATCAAGGTCAAAGCAAGTTCAACATCAGAAGCGCGTGGAACCCAGACACGGTCTGGTGTTGTGTCTGCCGTCTGATGTGCACAATTTCACTCTTAACACCGCGCTACGCTTATTTAACCCTTCATACACGCAGTGCATCCAGAAAGGATTCCTTATATACACTCACACACACACACACACACACACACACACACACACACACACACACACATATATACATGCATATATATAGAGAGAGGGAGATAGATATAGATAGATATGGATGGAGATAGATATCTATAGATAGATAGGTAGATGGATGGATGGATGGATGGATGGATGGACGGACGGACGGATGGACGGGCGGAGACAGACAGACTGATAGATGGAGGGATGGATGAATGGATGGACAGAAGGACGGACGGAGACAGACAGACTGATAGATGGATGGAGGAATGGATGGATGGATGGATGGACAGAAGGACGGACGGAGACAGACAGACTGATAGATGGATGGATGGATGAATGAATGGATGTATGGACAGAAGGACGGACGGAGACAGACAGACTGATAGATGGATGGATGAATGGATGGATGGATATCCAGAGAGACAGGCAGACTGATAGATGGATGGATGGATGGATGGATGGATGGATATCCAGAGAGACAGGCAGACAGGATGGATGGATGGATGGATGGATGGATAGATAGATATATAGACACAGACAGACAGACAGATAGATGTAGAGAGACAGACAGACAGACAGATAGATAGATAGATTGATTGATTTCTCTCTCTCTCTCTCTTTTTTAGGTCTTTCTTTGTCAGTGTCTATTTGATGGTTTCTCTTTCTCCCTCTCTCACACTGACTCTCATTCTCTCTATCTCTCTTTCTCTCTTTTTTTTTTAGGTCTTTCTTTGTCAGTGTCTATTTGATGGTTTCTCTTTCTCCCTCTCTCACACTGACTCTCATTCTCTCTATCTCTCTTTCTCTCTTTTTTTTTTAGGTCTTTCTTTGTCAGTGCCTATTTGAGAGTTACTCTCTTTCTCTCTCTCTCTCACACTTACTCTCTCTCTCTGTCTCTCTCTTTCTTTCAATCCTCTCGTTCCCCCGCATTACTTTTTTCTAGACCTTTCTTTCCCAGCGTCTGTTTGATTCTTTCTTTCTCCTTCCTTCCGTCCTGATCCTGAGAGAGATTCCAGATTTCACATGTCACGTCTTTGATATATCATTTTTATTGATAGTCCCACCAATAATTACATTCTCCCACAAGCCCGTCTCCCATCCTGTCCCAAATAGGATGGCTACGGTGGTTTAGCGGTTCACACGTTCGCCTCAGACCTCCAGGGTCCGGGTTCGATTCCCGTCTCGGCCATGTGTGTGTGGAGTTTGTGCATGTTCTCCCCGTGCCTCAGGGGGGTTTTTCTCCGGGTTCTCCGGTTTCCTCCCCCGGTCCAAAAACATGCACGGTAGGTTGATTGGCACCTTGGAAAATTGTCCCTATTGTATGAATGTGTGTGTGAATGTGAGTGTGTGTGTCCTGCAATGGGTTGGCATTCCTTCCAGGGTGTATCCTGCCTTAATGCCCATAGACGCCTGAGATACCCGACACACACACACACACACACACACACGCACACAGCGATAGCGATACGAGGCGTTACCTCTCACTCGCCTCCTGCACGAGACATTTTCTCCCACTTAATTAAAAGTGTGCCCTTTCAGCCTTTTTAACCAGGTGACCCACTCCATTTCTCCCTGTGCTTTACCCAGAAAGGGACAGGCAGTCGGTCTCTTCATGTCCTCTGAATAATTCACAACGCTTCTCGGAGCCACCAGAGTCACTCCCACGCTCGCTAGTCATTACACGTCGGTGTTTATACACCACCCTAACCTTTGGCTCTTCTATTAAATTGACTTCGCCAGTATCTTGTCGTCCACGAACTCCCCCTCCGTTTCTTTCCCCTTCGCTGTTCCTTATCTCTTTCAGCATCCCTTTAATTGCGTGACATTATTAATGTAACAACACTACAGTATAAATATGCAAACTAGTTTATGATTTGATTGATGGCCGCATATAAATTCCATTCCATTTCTTTTTCTTTTTTTATTTCATTACTTAATAGAACTCGTATATAGAAAGTTTGAAGAAAAGAAGTGCAGGCAGGGTGGAGCGGGTGGAGAAAAAGAGTGCAGGGTGGGTGAAGAAGTGAAGAGAAGAGTGGATGGACAGGTGGAGGGGGTGGAGAAAAGAGTCTGGGGAGGCTGGAGTAGGGTAGAGAAATGAAGAAAAGAGTGAATGGAAGGGTCGAATGGGTGGAGAAGTGAAGAAAAGAGTTCAGGCATGGTCGTGTGGGTGGAGAAGTGAAGAAAACAGTGCTTAGAAGGGTCGAGTGGGTGGAGAAGTGAAGAAAAGAGTATAGAAGGGTCATGTGGGTGGAGAAGTGAAAAGAAAAGAGAGAAGGAGGGAGTGGGAGAGTGAAGAACAGTGGATTGGGTGGAAAGTGAAGAAAAGAGTTGATGGAAGTGGTCAGGGGGTGGAGAAGTGAAGAACAGTTCGAGAGAGTGGTGGGGGTGCGAAGTGAAAGAAGAAAAGAGTCATGGGTTTGTGGGAGAAAACAGAGTGGGGTGGAGAAGTGAAGAAAAAAGAAAAAGGAGTTTTAGTCAGGTCATGGGTCGTGTGGGTGGAGAAGTGAAGAAAAGAGTGTATGGAAGGGTAGTGGGTGGAGAAGTGAAGAAAAGAGTTCAGGAAGGGTCGGGTGGGTGGAGAAGTGAAGAAAGGAGTGTATGTAATGGTCGTGTGGATGGAGAGAAGTGGAGAAGTGAAGAAAAGAGTGTATGGAAGGGTGGAGGGGGTAGAGAAGAGAGTCCAGAGAGCTGGAGTAGGAGAAGTGAAGAAAAGAGTGCAGGTGGAGTGGGTGGAGAAGTGAAGAAAAGAGTGTATGGAAGGGTCAAGTGGGTGGAGAAGTGAAGAAAAGAGTTCAGGCATGGTCGTGTGGGTGGAGAAGTGAAGAAAAGAGTGTATGTAATGGTCGTGTGGGTCGAGAAGTGAAGAAAAGAGTGTATGTAATGGTCGTGTGGGTCGAGAAGTGAAGAAAAGAGTGTATGTAATGGTCGTGCGGGTGGAGAAGTGAAGAAAAGAGTGTATGTAATGGTCGTGCGGGTGAGAAGTGAAGAATAAGAGTGTGAAGGGTGAAGGTCGAGAGGCTGTGGGTGAGAAGTGAAGAAAAGAGTGTATGTAATGGTCGTGCGGTGGAGAAGTGAAGAAAAGAGTGTATGGAAGGGTGGAGGGGGTAGAGAAGAGAGTCCAGAGAGGCTGGAGTGGGTAGAGAAGTGAAGAAAAGAGTGTATGGAAGGGTCAAGTGGGTGGAGAAGTGAAGAAAAGAGTGTATGTAATGGTCGAGTGGGTGGAGAAGTGAAGAAAAGAGTTGATGGATGGGTGGAGGGGGTGGAGAAGTGAAGAAAAGAGTTCAGGCATGGTCAGGTGGGTGGAGAAGTGAAGAAAAGAGTGTATGTAATGGTCGTGTGGGTGGAGAAGTGAAGAATGAGAGAAAGTGAGAGTGTAGAAAGTGGAAGAGTATGTATGGTCGTGTGGGTGGAGAAGTGAAGAAAAGAGTGTATGTAATGGTCGGGTGGGTGGAGAAGTGAAGAAAAGAGTGTATGTAATGGTCGTGTGGGTGGAGAAGTGAAGAAAAGAGTGCAAAACCCCTCCCCCCGACCTTCCGCTCAGTAGCCCAGCACCTTACCCACTGAGCTACACCCGTCCCCCACCTAAAAAAAAACATCTTATGCCCAACATGTGCTATTTATTTCATTCATAATGGATTTGTTCATGTAAACAAGAAACCCTTAATTGACTCTTTGCTTTAACACATGCGTAGCAGCAGACACACACACACACACACACACACACACACACATTATTTATTTATTTATTTTTGTTTATTTTTTTTTTTTTTCTCCCTCCAGTGCAAGAGTGTCATGATGAAATTAGTTTTGCGGATGGTTCCACAACAAGTTCTGACAATTCTGTTGCCGTCACATATTTTATTGTATTTTGTATTTTTTTTATTTTTTTTCTACTGTTATGTCAGCAGTTTTTTTTTCCCCTTATATTTATTTCTTATTACTTTTGTCCCGGAATTACAGCAAAAAAGTGGAGCAGCAAATATTTTGTCGAGAAGGAAAAGCTGTGGACCTCGGTTAGATTATGTAAACTTTGTGTGATATGAAATATCTCAGTGATATATACTGCACTGCATACACACACACACACACACACACACACACACACACAAGCGTATATATATATATATATTATATATATATATATATATATATATATATATTCATTCATTCATCTTCTAGCGCTTTATCCGATCTTTCCTCGGGTCACGGGGAGTCTGTGTCTATCTCAGGCGTCTATGGGCATTAAGGCAGGATACACCCTGGATGGAATGCCAACCCATCGCAGGACACACACAACACACACATTCACACACACATTCATACACTAGGGACAATTTTCCAAGGTGCCAATCAACCTACCGTGCATGTTTTTGGACCGGGGGGGGGGGGGGAAACCAGAGAACCCTGGAGAAAAAACCCCCTGAGGCACGGGGAGAACATGCACAAACTCTCACACACACATGGCCGAGACGGGAATCGAACCCGGATCCTGGTGGTGTGAGGCGAACGTGCTAACCACTCAAGCCACCGTGCCCTATATATATATATATATATATATATATATATATATATATTGTGTGTTTGTACATATATGTATATGTACATATACATATATACATATATGTGGTGTGTGTGTGTGTGTGTGTGTGTGTGTATATATATATATATATATATATTATATATATATATATATATATATATATATATATATATATATATATACACACACACAGTGTTGGGGAGTAGCTACTTACATGTGTTTATGTAATTTAATTACAAAATAAAAGTAACAATCCACTTTGACAATGAAACCACCGTGTAACACCTAACACTCTATATATATAATATATATATATATATATATATATATCGATATATATATATATATATATATATATATATATATATTATATATATGTAGAGAGAGAGAGAGGGAGAGAGGGCGCTATATAGCTTCATAACACACAACATACTAGCACTTCATTACAGTTACATATATATATATATTTATATATATATATATATATATCATGGTCCCACTTTGGAAGTATGTAATGAATATAACCGTAGCTTTGCATATGCTACACTACATCACTGGTAATCATCAGAACATTTTACATTTTCCTATCGGCAAAAAAAAAAAAAAAAAAGACTCCCAGCCGTCTTCACACTGCCATGCACTCCCCAATATTACCGTGTTGAAAGCAAGTTAAAGGAAAAAGGTAAAATTGGTTTCACCTTATAAAATAAGCGCCCACGTTGTCCACGCTTTCTTCTTTCTCATGAAACTCGTTCTTTTTTATCTTCCGAAATGATTCTTATTTCCACTACTTTGCCGTACGCGTTGTCGTTTTTCATCTTCGGCAATCTTCGCCTTGTTCTTTTCCACTCGGTAGGGGACCGAGAGCTATTTTATCCCGTTGCAGGATCCCTTACGTAAGCGTGTCACTATGCAGACGATGGTGAAAAGCACTGGAAATGTTGTTCACTGGCCCGGCTGGAAAGCAAATTAATCCTGTAAATGTGTAGCAAATGTGTAACACAACATAGAGCTTCATAACACAACATAGCGCTTCATTACACAGCTTAGAGATTCCTAAAACGACATAGATCTTCTTCAAACAGCATAGAGCTACACAACACACAAGTGAGCTTCATAACACAACATAGAGAGACACGACACAATAGGGCTTCAAAGCACAACATAGAGCTTCATAACACAACATAGCGCTTCATTACACAGCTTAGAGATTCTTAAAACGACAGCACTTCATGACACTACATAGATCTTCTTCAAACGGCATAGAGCTACACAACACCCAAGTGAGCTTCATAACACAACAAAGAGCTTCATAAAACAACATAGAGAGACACGGCACAATAGGGCTTCAAAGCACAACTGTGTGCTTCATAACACAACATAGTGCTTCATAACTCAACAAAGAGCTTTATAAAACAACATAGAGATGCACAACACAACATAGAGATACACAACAGAACATAGCTCATCATAACCCAAAATAGCGCTTCATTACACAGCATAGAGCTTCTCGAAACAACAGAGATCTACAAAACACAACAGTGAGCTTCATAACATGTCATAGTGCTTCATAACTCAACAAAGAGCTTCATAAAACCACATAGACCTACACAACGGAACATAGATCTTCATTACACAACAGAGGTCAACATACGTATGTTGAAACAACATACAGCTTCATAACATGACATAGTGCTTCATAACTCAGCAACAGCTTCATAAAACAACATATAGCTATCTGACGCAATAGAGCTTCATAGCACAACGTAGAGCTATATAAATACTGACTATATATATATATATATATATATATATATATAGATATATATATATATATACTAATATCATTAGTCACAATGACATTAATTCTTTGGGTCAGAGCTCAAGGTCAGTCACTCGTAACCCCCTGGATCACCGAGCTTCACTTGCTCAAGGCCCCAAAAGAGGCAGCTTGGTGATACCGGGTGCTCGAACCCACAACCTTCCAATCAACACCTTAAACCCTTTTTTTTTTTTTTTTTACATTTCCATTTCCATTTATGCCATTTTATCCAGAGCGACTTACAACTGAACAACTGAGGGTTAAGTTGCTCAAGTGCCCACTAGTGGTAGTTTGGTGGTGGTGGTGGGATTTGAACCCATGATCTGCTGGTCCAGAGACCCAATGCCTTAACCACTGATCTCCCTTATATAGTTTCGCATATCCCAGGAAGCCGAGTTCAGAACCACTCAACAGTGGCAGCTTGGTGGTGTCGGGACTTGAACCGGCAACCTCGTGATGAGAGACCCAGAGCGTTAACCCCTGGATCACCCCCCCCCCCTTTAGCTAAGTATCCGCAGCCTTTCGGTTTACAGCAACTCCATTTCCTCATCCACTCGTTTTATTCCGTCATGCCTCAGTTCTCCCTTCTGTCATCGTAGATCCCATTAAAGTAAACGTAAACACATCTGCATAATACCTTCGGACCGGTCCGCTTTCAAAACCAATGGATTATCTTTGGATATTACGGGTTTGACAGCAGTTGCCTTTTGAAATGTAGAACGGAGTCGGAAAAGGGAAACGGCCATGTAAACAGACACTTTCATTCGGGAGCTCACCGGTGTTATTCCAAACATCTGAGCGCCATAATTAAAAATTCTCTGGCACACCTGCACTAAGAGGATATTGGGGGGAGGAGGAGGAGGAGACGAGGGGTGGGAGTGGGTGTGGGGGGGTGCTTTTATTTTTATTGTAATTAATATACGAAGCATTTGTTGTGCTGACACCTCGTCCGTGCAAATTTTTTTCATAATGGGAGAATTCCGCTTCTCCTCGGGAAACTCGCGCTGGGTAGGGTCAGCCATTATTTGTTTGTTTGTTTGTTTGTTTGTTTACAGTGAATCAAGGCTAGGTCCCTGTTCAACCATTTCGGATTTGTCAAGGTAGCTCCTGACAGTGAATGGAATGATGGACCGATGCATGGATGAGTGGATAGATTGATGGATGAATACATGGATTGATAGATGGATGGATGCATGGATGGATACAGGGATGGGTGGGTTGGATGGATGGATGGATGGATGTAAGGATGGATGTATATAAGGATGCCTCGATATATGCATGATTGAATGGATGGATGGATGGATGGATGGATGGATGGATGGATGCACGGATGGATGGAGGTATGCATGGATGGACGGATGCATGGATGGATGGATTAGCACATGTTTGTTTGTTTACAGTGAATCAAGGCTAGGTCCCTGTTCAACCATTTCGGATTTGTCAAGGTAGCTCCAGTGAATGGAATCATAGACCGATGCATGGATAAATGGATAGATGGATGGATGAATACATGGATTGATAGATGGATAGATGCATGGATGGATACAGGGATGGGTGGGTTGGATGGATGGATGGATGGGCTATATGCATGGATGTATGGATGGATAGCTGTATGCATGGATGAATGGATGGATGGATGGATGAATGCAACGGTGGAAGGCTGTATGCAATGCATAGATGATAGATAGATGGCTATATGCATTGATGTATGGATGGATAGCTGTATGCATGGATGGAGGGATGAATGCATGGATGGATGGATGTAAGGATGTATAAAAGGAGGCATGGATGGATGCAGGGATGCCTCGGTGGATGGATGTAAGGATGCATAAAAGGAGGCATGGATGGATGCATGGATGGATAGAGGTATGCATGGATGGACGGATACATGGATGGATGGATTAACACGTGGATTCATGAATGGATGGATGAATGCAACGATGTATGGATGGCTGTATGCAATGCATGGATGATGGATGGATGGATGAATGCAAGGATGGATGGATGGATGAATGCAAGGATGGATGGCTGTATGCAATGCTTGGATGGATGGCTGTATGCATGGATGTATGGATGGATAGCTGTATGCATGGATGAATGGATGGATGGATGGATGAATGCAAGGATGGATGGCTGTATGCAATGCATAGATGATGGATGGATGGCTATATGCATTAGTGTATGGATGGATAGCTGTATGCATGGATGGATGGATGGATGGATGGATGAATGCATGGATGGATGGGTGTAAGGATGCATAAAAGGAGGCATGGATGGATGCACGGATGCCTCGATGGATGCATGATTGAATGGATTGAATGGATACATGGATTGATAGATGTATGGATGCATGGATGGATACAGGGATGGATACACGGATGGATGGATAGATTAACACATGTTTGTTTGTTTACAGTGAATCAAGGCGGTGAATGGAATGATGGACGGATGGGCAGATGCATGGATGGATGGATAGATGGATGGATGAATACATGGATTGATAGATGGATGGATACAGGGATGGGTGGGTTGGATGGATGAATGCATGGATGTAAGGATGCATAAAAGGAGGCATGGATGGATGCACAGATGCCTCGATGGATGCATGATTAATGGATGGATGGATGGACGGACAGATGGATGGATGGATAGATTAACACATGTTTGTTTGTCAGGGCCCCGTCACGTTTTGTTCTCTTTAATAAAAAAACAAATACACACTCGCACTCCACGACTGCACGCACATGTTTCATACCCTGAGCGCACAGAACGCTTCGTGCTGCACAAACTTTTTTTTTTCTTTTTTCTTCTTCCATAAAGGAAAATCGACACTCAGCAATGTTTATTCGCGCACTTCGGACCTTAATAACGGCGTGCACCAGAGATACTGATATTATTTATGATTAAAGATGAAGCGAATGGAGTTTTTTCTTCGGTAAAATCGTTACAGATGTTACATTTCTCAGGTGCGGGAATTGCATTGAATTATTTTGAAATATGATGCGTTTCGGTCAAATTTGTCAAGGAGGCTCCTGACAGTGAATGGAATGATGGATGGACGGGTGGATGCATTGATGAATGGATAGATAGATGGATGGATGAATGCATGGATTGATAGATGGATGGATGCACGGATAGATGGATGCATGGATGGATACAGGAATGGGTGGGTTGGATGGATGGATGGATGGATGGATGGATGGATGGATACAGAGATGAGTGGGTTGAATGGATGGATGCATAGATGGATACAGGGATGGGTGGGTTGGATGTGTGGATGGATGGATGTAAGGATGCATAAAAGGAGGCATGGATGCTTAGATGGATGGATGGAGGTATGCATGGATGGACAGATGCATTAATGGATACAGGAATGGGTGGGTTGGATGGATGGATGGATGGATGGATGAATGCATGGATGGTTGGATGTAAGGATGCATAAAAGGAGGCATGGATGGATGCACGGATGGATGGATGGATGGATGGATGGATGGACGGATACATGGATGGATGGATTAACACGTGGATTCATGAATGGATGGATGAATGCAATGATGTATGGATGGCTGTATGCAAGACATGGATGATGGATGGATGGATGAATGCAAGGATGGATGGATGGATGGATGGATGGATGGCTGTATGCATGGATGGATGGATGGATGGATGGCTATATGCATTGATGTATGGATGGATAGCTGTATGCATGGATGGACGGATGCATGGATGGATGGATGAATGCAAGGATGGATGGCTGTATGCAATGCATGGATGATGATGGATGGATGGATGGATGGCTATATGCATTGATGTATGGATGGATAGCTGTATGCATGGATGGACGGATGAATGGAGGGATGGATCGATGAATGCATGGATGGATGGATGAATGCAAGGATGGATGGCTGTATGCAATGCATAGATGATGGATGGATGGATGGATGGATGGCTATATGCATTGATGTATGGATGGATAGCTGTATGCATGGATGGACAGATGGACGGAGGGATGGATCGATGGATGCATGTATGGATGGATGGCTGTATGCAATGCATAGATGATGGATGGATGGATGGATGGATGGATGGATGGATGGCTATGTGCATTGATGTATGGATGGATAGCTGTATGCATGGATGGACGGATGGATGGAGGGATGGATCGATGAATGCATGGATGGATGGATGAATGCAAGGATGAATGCAAGGATGGATGGCTGTATGCAATGCATAGATGATGGATGGATGGCTATATGCATTGATGTATGGATGGATAGCTGTATGCATGGATGGAGGGATGGATAGCTGTATGCATGAATGTATGGATGGATAGCTGTATGCATGGATGGATGGATGGATGGATGCATGGTCTTGGATGGATGGATGGATATGCAGAGAGGGGGGGGGGGGCATGGATTAGCCCTGAATGGATGGAGCGTGGTAGATAGCAGATCACCGAACTCGTTTTGTTCATGTGTGGCTGGAAAATTCCGATTAAATCTACGGCACCACATATGGCTGTTAAATTCAGATCCCCCCCCCCCCCGGGACACGTGTCTATATAGTGTAGGTATTTTGCACTAACACACACACACACACACACACACACACACACACACACGCTTTTAAACTTTTATGCTGACTGTTCTATACGCATGAATTTACCATGAAGGTAATTCATCTCCGTAGTCCTGCAATACATTTTTAGAATGTGACATTTTGATATCTGACTCAATACCTGGCAACCCACCTCTCCCTCTCTCACATCGCTGACACCTTGCCATTATCATTATTTTAGCAGGTTTCACACACCTACTGCAGACGGAAATACACGAGGCCGTGTGGCAGACAGCACTCGAGAGCCATCAGCCTGAATTAATCAGTGGGAAAGCATGCTGATGAATGACATACCCCCTAGCGACAAAAAAAAAAAAAAGAAAAAAAAAAAAAAATCGCCTTTCTGGAAAAAAAAAAAAAAAAAAAAAAAAAAAAAAAAAAAACCCTCCGCAGCAGTTTAAGATCTTATGACCTCCTGAGTCTCTTTGCTAAATATATTTTGTCGGCATATTCAATCTCGATTAATCGTCAACTCGTGATTAATCGCACGCTTTCAGTGTGCCGTAAATCAATACTTTTCATATTTCTAATACTGTAACTAACTGTAACAGATGGTATCAT
Organism: Kryptopterus vitreolus; assembly: GCA_030449085.1. Lineage (NCBI taxonomy): Eukaryota > Metazoa > Chordata > Actinopteri > Siluriformes > Siluridae > Kryptopterus > Kryptopterus vitreolus. The sequence continues at coordinate 23,663,484 of JACRUU010000027.1, read as the reverse complement.
TATCTCTCCCTTTAATTCATTATTTAATATTTATTTGACTCTGGAAATGATTCTTTTTTAATATGAATTTCTCGTTAATTTCAACGCTACTTTTTTTTTAGTGCTGGTTTGAAGTGTAAAATATGGGACGTGGCTCCTTTAAGAATTGTGTTCCGGTTGCTTTTCCATATATTCATACGTAATACTCTAACTAACTGTAACAGATGTTATACTTATGTAACTTTCTCTTAAAAGCTCTACCTTTAATAATGTTAATTGCATGGATATTTGGATGGATGGATGAAGGCATGGATATATGGATGGATGGATGCTGTAATGATAACCTCCACTGTTCATGAATTAATTTCTCGTTATTTCAATGTTATTTGTTTGTGTTGGTTTGAAGTGTAAAATATGGGACGTGGCTCCTTTAAGAATTGTGTTCCGGTTGCTTTTCCCATATAAACTGGTGATACGGTGTTTAGGTTATACGGACGCGCTTTATTGCGTTCAGTAAAAATGCGCTTTATTGCGTAATACGGATTTGGGAATGCGATGCGCTTGCGTAAGGTTCCATACGGTAATATACGCTAATATAGTGAGGAGATCGTACCTGTTATGAATGCGCAGATAGTAGGTGTAATTAGGGGGAAATTTAGGAGGCGTGAAGTTTCTTTAGTATTTTCTTGTGGTTGTTTTAATTGATAAATACGGGACGTGGCTCCTTTAAGAATTATGTTCCGATTTTGGTTGCGTTACATATTAACGTTTAGGCCACATACGGTAATGTAGTATCTCGTAACTGTTGTGAATGTACAGCTTATAGGGGTAATTCGGGGGAATTTGGTTTGTTGCCACTTTTAGATTAATAGAGTAAATAGCGTCGAGTATTAGCGATATAGTTAGCGATAGATATTAAGATATAGCTAACTATTCTATAACTATCACATTATATTCTAAGCGCGGCTGTGCAAAGGTCAGCGCTGAAATGATCCGGGAAGGACACGGACTGACATTTCTTCATTCGTTTGTTCTTGGTTAGGAATCTCCGCTGCTTTTTTTTATTTTTTTTTTATAAATAATGAACACATTTAGTGCCGGATAAGCGAATTTGCATTAACGTTAACAGCCCTATCGACGTTATTAACGTTGACAGCCCTAATATTTTATGTTGTTTAGTTCTCACCACTCTATGTACAACATTTACATAAATGGGGGAGAATGCGGGATGGGCCTATGGAATTGTGCAGTTATTCGGCAGCTTAGGAAGCAAGGGTGAGGTTTTATTTATTTATTTATTTATTTTACCCGCCCCGCATTTCATCCTTTATCACTACTGAAAGAAAACACGCCCCTGAAAATGAATCTACAAGCTACGGCTACTGAGTAATGCCTTTTAAAGACTGAAACACTAGTGCTTTTTAAAAGCATTAAATGGTGGTAAAAGTGTCGGCGTGCACTTTTTAGGGGCACTCGGTCCTCACAGGCAGGACACTCACAGGTTGAAGGGACGCCGGGTGCTTGGAGCTCTTCTTCTACATTGTGTCGGTAATGAGCGTGGATGTTTGGCATGCTGCCACCGCGTTCTCGCTGCCTCTTTAAATGGCACAGTGGCATTTCTGGGTTGGCGGATCCCGCAGGCTGCGCCTTCGCACAACTTCCAGAGCATAGGGCAGACACGGTGGGAAAACATTTCAATTGATCCACTTGAAGAGCAAAGCCCGGGCCAAGACTGGAATAAGCGGAATATAGAATCATTCGGTGCTTTTTTACGTTGACACTTTTAAGTTCAAACCATTTAGATGTGACCAGATATGCAATTTTAAATTGGGCTACTTTTTATTGCGGCTATATAGACTATAGTATAATAGTATATATTATAATATAAAAGTATATATTATAAGAATAGTATAGTATGTAGCAATATATATATATATATATATATATATATATAACTGACTCCTCACTGACTCCACACTGACTCCTCACTGACGCCCCACTGACGCCTCACTGACTCCTCACTGACTCTCCACTGACGCCTCACTGACTCCTCACTGACGGCTCACTGACGGCTCACTGACTCTCCACTGACTCCTCACTGACGGCTCACTGACTCCTCACTGATGCCTCACCTACTCCTCACTGACTCTCCACTGACGCCTTACTGACTCCTCACTGACTCCCCACTGACCTCACTGACTCCTCACTGACTCCTCCACTGACGGCTCACTGACTCCTCACTGATGGCTCACTGACTCCTCACTGCCTCTACACTGACGCCTTACTGACTCCTCACTGATGCCTCACTGACTCCTCACTGACTCCTCACTGACGGCTCACTGACTCCTCACTGACGCCTTACTGACGCCTCACTGACTCCTCACTGACTCCTCACTGACTCCTCACTGACTCCTCACTGACGGCTCACTGACTGCTCACTGACTCCTCCCTGATGCCTCACCTACTTCTCACTGACTCTCCACTGACGCCTTACTGACTCCTCACTGACTCCTCACTGACTCCTCACTGACTCCTCACTGACGGCTCACTGACTCTCTCACTGACGGCCTCACTGACTCTCCACTGACGCCTCACTGACTCTCCACTGACGCCTCACTGACTCTCCACTGACGCCTCACTGACTCCACACTGACTCCCCTCTGATGCCTCACCGACGTCTCACGGACTCCTCACTGATGCCTTACTGACTCCCCACTGACTCCTCACTGACTCCCATTTTTGTAGGGTGGAAATGTGAGTAAAGGGCTATTGCGCAATTTTTATACGGGAAATAAATAGGACGACGGCATTTATATATATATATATATATATAGTTATAACGACGATCATAAAAGCTTCTTGACTTGCTACAGCGATATACTATAAAGTCAAAGAGTACGGTGTTTGTTAATGAACCCCATTAGGATGAAAGCAGCACTTGTTACGTCCTACTTTGTCCTTTAAAGCAAGCGTTACGGTATCAGTGCACCTCCACAAGTGACGAGCGCGTCAGCATCGGGACCAGGAATCGGAGTAGATAACACCATACAGTACATCCTCCAGGTGACCGATACCATGTCTGATCAAGTGTCCTCACGCTGGAGCTCCCCGTGGACTCGTCCTTTTTCCACAGCTCCTCTACTGGGATGGCGTTCCTTCTTGCAATTCCCAGCATGCTGTAGATCTTGGACAGGAATCCATAAACATCCCCAGCCAGCAGTGTACATACATTTAGCTTGTCAGTTTATTTATTTATTTATTTTTCTTCCCGTCACAGTCACAGATCTGCCTTGCATCGTGCCTTGATGTCTCCAGGTGTTCCTGATATGACACCATCACTTCTAGTAGGATGACATTTTCCCCTACTATGTCAGGTCTCAAACTTGTCGTGAGCGGGAAGTGTTGGGGAACCTGCACCATGTCAGTCAAAAATTGCCGGAGAAGTCCACGCGAGAACCCACCAGGCCGGACTTTCTCCTGTTATTAACAATAATACTATTAACACTAATATATTTTTCTATTACAATTAACATTTAAGGGGCACGGTGGTTTAGTGGTTAGCACGTTCGCCTCGCACCACCAGGATCCGGGTTCAATTCCCGTCTCGGCCATGTGTGTGTGGAGTTTGCATGTTCTCCCCGTGCCTCAGGGGGTTTTTCTCCGGGTTCTCCGGTTTCCTCCCCCGGTCCAAAAACATGCACGGTAGGTTGATTGGCAACTTGGAAAATTGTCCCTAGTGTATGAATGTGTGTGTGTGTGTGTGTGTGTGTGTGTGTGTCCTGTGATGTGTTGGCATTCCATCCAGGGTGTATCCTGCCTTAATGCCCATAGACGCCTGAGATAGGCACAGACTCCCCGTGACCCGAGAGAAGAACGAATAAAGCGGTAGAAGATGAATGAATGAATATAATTAACATTTAGACAATAGTATGGCGCTTATGGGTATAGAATGTGTAGAGCGGGGGCGGGCAAACTACGACCCACGGGCCACATCGGGCCCTTTCAATCCGGCGCGCCGAAGATATCAAGATATACCCGTAGATAGTAAGGTACCGAATTGGCCAAAACAAAATATATCATAATTATAACTGTATTCATTTGACCTTTTCCTGTAAAGCCTGACGTCCCACCAGGTGGTGCATTAGGCACGCTGATGCATTGAGTATTAACATTAATGCCTTTTATATGTGTGTATCTGGTGTTGGCCCGGCCCCCGTCTGTCAAACGTGGCCCCCGAGCCCAAAAAACTTGTGCAGAGGTTGTATTTTTCTTTTTGCGAATACGATGCGCTTCCGTAGAACCGTAAACGTATCACCAGTTTATATGGAAAAAAAAAACCCGCAAACCGGAACACAATTCTTAAAGGAGACCACGTCCCATATATTTTTTTTTACACTTAAAACAACCAGTAAACAAAGTAACATTGTAAGTCATTAACAGGAAATTAATATTGAAAGAATCATCACCAGAGTGAAATAAATATTAAATAATCAATACTTTTAATTAAAGGAGGGAAATTTGAAGAGAAATGTATGTAATAGAATATTAGAAACGTGTAAAGTATTCCTCGAGGGTACATTGAAAATGCCGATTAACGTGCGATAAAGTTTATAATTGAGCCCATTTATATTTATGTGCGTTTTCCTTTGAATAAAAAAAATGCTCAAACAAATGTTAATAAAACGAGTGCCGTTAAACGAATTTAGGACCGCGTTCATATTTGGTATTGACGTTTTCTAAAATGTGAATCTTTGAGTAAGTTTTTGGGGTTTTTTTGCCAACATGGTTGTATCCATTCCAGCTGTCATATATATATATATATATATATATATATATATATATATATATATATATATATATTCATTCATTCATCTCCCTCTACCGCTATTATCTGATCTTCCCTCGGGTCACGGGGAGTCTGTGTCTATCTCATGGCGTCTATGGGCATTAAGGCAGGATACACCCTGGATGGAATGCCAACCCATCGGAGGGCACACACACACACACACACACATTCATATAGTAGGGACAATTTTCCAAGGTGCCAATCAACCTACCGTGAATGTTTTTGGACCGGGGGAGGAAACCGGAGAACCCGGAGAAAAACCCCCTGAGGCACGGGGAGAACATGCACAAACTCCACACACACACAATGGCCGAGACGGGAATCGAACCCGGACCCTGGAGGTGTGAGGCGAACGTGCTAACCACTACGTCACCGTGCCTGTACCGTGCCTCTACACACACACACACACACACACACACACACACACACACACACACACACACACACACACACACACACACACACACACACACAACACACACACAAACACACAACACACAAACACACAACACAAAACACACACAAACACACACAAAACACACACACAAACACAGAGCAGCTGGCTAAAGTTTAAACCGATCTTTTTCAACCTGTTGCAAGAGCGCCACAGTCGTCGACTCTTTTTGTTGTTGTTGTTTTGTTTGTTTCTCTCCCTGTCTCTTTGGGAGTAAGTTGCAGAGAGAGCAGATTAATAAAACATGACGGAACATCTGCTTTCCTCCCTGGGCTCAAGAGCTCGAGCTTTCTTAGCCCCCCCCCCCCATGCCGCGCCCACTCTGAAGCGAGATGCACACTAATCAGACACGCCGCGAGTCCCAGTGCACGGCCCCTTTGTGTCCGCGGTGTGTCTGGCACGTCAGGATTTCTAACTTCCGCCGCCGCCACGTACGTTAAACCACAGCGCGACAAATTTCATTGCCGATTCCTGTCTGGCGTTTAAGGCGCGGTCGTTCCAATGCCGTTCGTCTGGAGAGTGCCGAGCGCTTCTTCGTATTTGACGCAACAATGAAAATAGCCTTTATTTGCCACATATATGGATGAGGCACTTAGTGGTTACCACATTGGCGCCTCACACCGCCAGGGTACAGGTTTGATTCCCGTCTCGGCCATGTGTGTGTAGAATGTTTGCAATGTTCTCCCCGTGGCTCAGGGGGTTTTTTTTCTCCGGGTTCTCCGGTTTCCTCCCCCGGTCCAAAAACATGCACGGTAGGTTGATTGCCACCTTGGAAAATTGTCCCTAGTGTGTGAATGTGTGTGTGTGTGTGTGTGTGTCCTGTGATGGGTTGGCATTCCATCCAGTGTGTATCCTGCCTTAATGCCCATAGACGCCTGAGATCAACACAGACTCCCCGTGACCCGAGGGAAGATCGGATAAAGCGGTAGAAGATGAATGAATGTCACATATATGTTACATCCATCCATCTTCTTCCGCTTATCCGGGACCGGGTCGCGGGTACAACAGTCTAAGCAGAGATGCCCAGACTTCCCTCTCTCCGTTCACTTCCTCTATCTCCCCCGGGGGGACACCGAGGCGTCCCCAGGACAGTCGAGAGACCCTCCAATGTGTTCTGGGTCTTCCTCGAGGCGCGCCAGGAGGCATCCGAAATAGATGCCCAAGCCGCGCCAGCTCGATGTGGAGGAGCAGCGGATCTACTCCGAGCTCCTCCCGAGTGACCGAGCGCCCATCCACACTGCAAAGGAAGCTCATTTCGGCCGCCCGTATCCGGGATCTTGCCGTCATGAACCAAAGCTCATGGCCATAGTGGAGGAGTTCAAGTATACGTTACAGCACAGTGAAATTCTTTTCTTCGCATATCCCAGCTTGATGTTGGTAGCTGGGAGTCAGAGCGCAGGGTATCAGCCATGACACGGCGCCCCCTGGAGCACAAAGGGTCTTGCTCAAGGACCCAAGGTGCCAGCTTGGCCATACCGGGGGCTCGAACCCGGATCTTTCGATCAGCAGCCCAGCGCCTTAAACCACTGACCCACACCCCCTGCCTAGCTTGGTGATACCGGGAATCGAACCCCGTTACAGCT
>JACRUU010000027.1:23646622-23654122 GCA_030449085.1 Kryptopterus vitreolus | reverse complement strand
TGCCTCAGGGGGTTTTTCTTGGGGTTCTCCAGTTTCCTCCCTCCGGTCCAAAAACATGCACGGTAGGTTGATGCGAAAATTGTTGCTAGTGTGTGTGTGTGTGTGTGTGTGTGTGTGTGTGTGTGTGTGTGTGTGTGTGTGATGGGTTGGCATTCCATACAGGCCATGTCCTGCTTTGATCCCCGAAAACGTCTGAGATATTCGAGAGAGGGAAGTCGGATAAAGCGGTAGAAGATGAACGAACACTAAATTATTCGTTGAGCGACGACTTGGGATCTCTACGTAAACCTGGTATGATTTGCGAGGTTAGTCCGGGGTTGGCAAGCCGACGCTCTTTCTCCACCTGCGATGCGCCTCCCGGTGGCCTTTGAAAATAATTCATGAGTATTCCATTAAAATCTTTTTTTTTTACCTTATTCTAAAAAAAAATACGTGTAAAATAAATAAATAAAAACGACTCGTCGCTCTTCATACGCGTCACGACACGCCGAATGTGCGACTCCCGCCAGAGCCCAGCATACAGCCCTGAGGTGCCGACACGCATTCACCGAGTACGATCAATATTTTTATTGCCTTTTTTGTTGCATACGTTCATTTTTCTTTTCATTTTTTCAGTGCATTTAAAAGATCGGTATTTTTTCGTTTTCTTTCTTTTTAACGCAAAAAAAACATTACAGTTATATATTATATATAGTTTATACGAAGGCAAAATAAAAACCACACAAGGTGTTATTTCATTTCAAATATCACAGCGTTTGCGTTACTGCGGTCCGAACGTGCTAAAGGTTACCGACGAAACCAGAGCGTGGCGTCCGGAAAAAAAACGGACCATGAAAATCTCCACCCAGTCCAGGGGATGTTTTTCATACTAATCATGCCCTGTGATGTTCCTCACCACCTGTAGGGGAACAGGCGAGGCTCACTTCGTCTACGTCTTCGTCCTCGGGATCCTCTTCACCGGTGTCAAGGACCTCCTGCGGTCCCAAGTGATGTCGGCGGCGGACGGCATCCGTTCCAAGAGCAGGGGATTGTGGGAGTTCTACAGCGGCATGGTGCTGCTGGCGGCGCTGCTGTTCCGGGCTCACAACCTGCCCACGCTGGCGTGCTGTCTGCTCATTCAGACCCTCATGGCTCAATTCATCTGGAAGCGTCTGCACTACGACGCCGCCCAGACCACCATCATGCATTACTGGTTCGGACAGGCCTTCTTCTATTTCCAGGTAAACGCGCGTCGCGTCCTGTCCGAGGCCCCGTGAGAAAAGACGGTTGGCATTAATGAGAGCGGCTCGGGTGGCGTTCACGTCACGACCGCCATTGTTCATGTAGGAAGGAGAAACCAGCGTGTCACTGATTAAAAGGGTGATTATCCTCACATCCCTTGTACCGAGGTTTTTTTTTTTCCTCTCCCCCCCTCTCTCTCTCTCTCTCTCTTTCTCTCTTTCTGTCTCTCCGTCGCATAGCTGCATTATCCGCTCCAAAATCTCTCGAATGTCACGACAACCCTTTGCTTATGATTCACATATTCGCTTTCTTTTCTTTACAAAAGCGCTCGGAAAACTAAACTCGTTTTTTTTTTTTTTTTTTTTTTTATTCTTTCTTCCCCCCCCCCCCCCCCCCCCCCCCCCCCCCTTTTTTTCTTTTTTTTTTTTTCCCCTAAATATAATGTTTGATGCTGCACGCCTCGGGCGTCCGAAGCGGCGTATTTTTTTCTCGGCAACAGAAATTCAATTTGCGCTCCGAATAGGACCCAATGTGCTGAATGATGTGATCCTGAACATGTGTTTGGTTTGATTTCGAAAGATTAATGCAAATTAGAGAGTGGTGCTCTATATATATATATATATATATATATATATATATATATATATATATATATATATATATATATATATATTTTTTTTTTTTTTTTTTTTTTTTTTTTTTTTTTTTTCCCCCCTCTTCCCTATTTATTTATTTATTTTTTATTTTTTTTATTTATTTTATTTATTTTATTTATTTTATTTTATTTTATTTTTTTTATTTTTTTATTTATTTTTCAACCCATACCTGGGTTGGTCCTTAATACTTTCTTATTGGATCCACAGACCCGGTCAGCTTTTATTCTAAACTTTTATTACAGGTTTCTTTTATATTTTCCGCATCAGCAACATTGAGATCATATTCCAATATTATACGGATGTCAACTAGTTTATTTACCAACGTTTTTATATTTAAACAGCTCGACAAAACAAACGAACAAACAACAACACAGTTTCATGCGGTGACGATTTCTATTTGGATTGCATAATGCTTATTTGTGCTGTTAATGTATTCAGTAATCACATGTAAGGGCGTTACGTAATTTAATTGCATTACGGTTACGGTTAGTCGTTACGGTTAATGAGAAAAGAATGTGTAATTTAATTATAATTACTTATGAAAATGTTAAAGATTACAAATAGGGAATGTGCTTTTTTTTTGCCATACAAGAATAATGTGTAATTGCACATCCACTACAGAAGGTGGCAGTAGCGCTTTCAGTCTGACGAAGCATGGTCGGAAAAAAAGCGCCAGCCCAATAAACCCCCCCTCACACACACACACACACACACACACACACAAATGTGTTGGAAATAATTACGTATACAAACCCCGCACAAATTACGCATGCCATCTCATGCCACCTAGTGGACAAATTTAAGTAAACAAATGTAATATATAGGTGGTAGCCCAGTGGTTAAGGGGGAAGATCACGGGTTCAAACCCCACCACCACCACCACCACCAGGCTGCGACTAGTGGGCCCCATAGCAAGGCCCTTAGCCCTCAATTGCTCGGTTGTAAGTCGCTGTGGATAAGGGCGTCTTCCAAAAGCACTTATTTTACTTTTATAAAAGTGACGCTACTTATTACATTTTGAATAGGGTCATTTGTAATCTGACCGCATGACGAAATTACAGGCCTGCAAAAATGCCATATGGACCCCGAACGACAAACCTCTGAACTCGTATTTATTTATTTGTTTGTTTGTTTGTTTATTGCATTTTTCTTTTTCTCTCCGATTTGCCGTCAAATGCTGCTAAACAAATAATAAACAAAAAAAAAAAAAATAGCAACATGAGTAGACAAAATGAAGAATAACCCATGAGGGAAAGGAGTTGAGGGCAATAAACATTTCGACAAATACAAACAACACAACAAACAACGCAACAAAACGTACATTGACGGCATTTGGGAGACGCCCTTATCCAGATCGAATTACGGTTGAGGGTTAAGGGCCTTGCTCAAGGGCCCCTTAGTGGCACCTTGGTGGTGGTGGTGGTGGTGGTAGTGGTGGTGGGATTTGAACCTGCGATGTTTCCGTCCCATCGCCAGCAGTCCCGCACATGGAGCGTCCTGTTGATCAGACTTGCACTAATGTCTTCATGTTGAGATCTAACTTTAGTCTGGGTGATTGAGACGCGCGGCCGTAGGTGTCCTGCTCAGATACTGTACGTACGTCTGCGTTTGTTCCATCCATCGATCGATCGATCGATCGTCTCGCGCCCGGTAGCGCATGTAGCGTCCCTCCTAGGCCTCGCGCGAGATATCGAATCGAAACCTCTCGATCATTATAACGCCTTTAGCTCAGTCAGTGGACAGAAAGAAATCGATATTCAGATGCCTGTAGAGAACGGAGCGAAGGATAAATTCCCTTTGATTCAGGAACATAAGCTCTTCCCCGTGGCGTCTCCATACATCATGCATGTTTTGTCGGTTCGATACCCCCCCCCACCCCCTAAGCACCGGCCCCCTCTTCCAACCTTTCCCTCGCGGTTAATTTGCCTGCTCGGGCATCGATCAGGGAGGGTTTTTGTTGTTCTTCCTTTCTTACACCTGTTTACTTGTTGTTGTTGTTTTCTCAGGGGAACTCCAACAACATCGCGACAGTGGATATCTCGGTGGGCTTTGTGGGACTGGAGAGCTATGTGGAGGCTCCTGCCGTCTTCCTCACAGCGTTTAGCACCTATGCAGGTCCGCTGCTCTGGGCCTGCCATCTGGTGTGTTACCTCAGCTCGGAGAGAGACAGGTATTTTAGTTTATTTACTTGTTTACCCCCCCCTCCCACACACACACACACACACACACTAATAGCCATAGAAAACAAACAGGGACAGATATAGATGTGCATATAAATATATATATATATATATATGCATATTGTATAGGGAAAGATGTGGATCAGCATTTATCTATATATTTATTAAAGAGTGGTTATAACCAGGTAATGACCAATAACAGCAGGTGAAGGTAGACAAATGTGCATAAAGTGGTTATTAGCCTTTGGCTAATGATGATAAATGTGGGATATGCAAATGCCTACTAAATATATGTGATTAACAGCATCCTCTGCTTTCTGCAAATGCGAGCACCATCCGTGTATATATTTATAATATACATATAAAAACAACTGGAAGACTATATATATATATATATATATATATATATATATATATATATATTGCATAATGAGGAATGATTTACTCATTATAGTTATATGTTATAGTGTGGCACATTGGCGATACCGGGGCTCGAACCCCCGACCTTCCGAGGGCTCGAAAACCCCCCCGACCTTCCGATCCGTAGCCCCTCCCCCTCCCATTTTTTGTCATCAAACAAAAAGAGGCCTGTAATGGGTCTTTAGCGACTTTACAAATGGGGTAAAATAATCGTAAATTGCGTAAAAAAAAAAACCCCAATATCGTTCCCACTGCTGTTTGAAACAATGAAAGACCCGTTTACTTATACAGTCGAAATCGCAGAGAAACATCATTAAAGTCTTAAAACTAGTTTTTATATGATTATAAAGTAATACACCGACGTTTTTAGCGGCATTTAAAGTCAAAACAACGATTGGAGGTATATATCTATTGATTCATGCACGGTGCTGTAAAGATATACAGTATTCCTAGATTAACACTAGCGTTTTGTTTACTGTATTATTTTTTACGCCGTATGCGGGACAAAGAGGATGTTTTTATTTTTTTATTTTTTTGTCACAAATGCAATGTAATATACCGTAAATTTCGGACTATAAGCCGCTACTTTTTTCCTAGGTTTTGAACCATGCGGCTAATAATAAGGTGCGGCTATTCTGCAGATTTTTTCCCGACCGCTAGGGGCTCTAACCGGAATTAGAATCAAAACTAAGACAAAATAAATGCAAAGAAGAAGAAACTCTACAAACTCTATCTTTACAAGGTTAAGGTGACGTGATTTCACACACAGGAGAAATGAAGATAAATACTGTAAATAGCGCTTATTTTCTCTTCGTTCTGTCCCGTTTTAATCAGCAAAATTTCTGCTCAGTGCTCTCTCCTCCCCTACACACGCACACACACACACACACACACACACACACACACACACACACGCACACGCACAAATGAGCCAAAGTTGTTCTTGATTTTCCCTCTCCCGATATAAGCCCGGTTCACTCTACAATCCCCGTCCGGGCTCGTAGCACATACCTAGTGTCGCGGACACGGACGCTCGATATATGTTTATGCCTAACCTTTGTCTGTTCCCGATTCACGGACTTCCAAGTCTCCGGTACTCCCGGTACCACGGCGCGCAGAGCGCAAGGCTCCCTAGCCTGTCTGGCCGCTCCGTATGAGCGGCGTCTCCTGAGTTCTTTATTCTAATAAATCCTGTTTTGTATGAATTCCGGATCTCCGCGTCTCTGTGCAGCGTCCACCGTTACACCGTGTTAAAATACAGGTTAGGAAAGGATCTATTTAGGTAAATACATGTACATAAACTTACATTCAAAAGCGGATGCGGCTTGTATGCAGGTGCGGCTTATTTATGAATTTTTTGGGGTTTTTTTTTTTTTAAATAGAGCGGATGCGGCTTATATGCAGGTGCGCTTTATAGTCCAGAATTTACGGTAATAATTTCGGCGAACATTACATTCCTTTTTCCCAACTTTCCATCCCATTAAATGGTATTCTGGTGCCTCTAAGCTGGGCCGTGGAAAATGTCTTCTTGCAATAAATAAATAAATAAATAAAAGTACACATCTGCCGCACGTGTCTCTCTTTCTCTCCGGCACGTCCATGCATCAATGATGTTTAATTGTAGACGGCGTCATGGGACGATCCGAATCAATCACAGCGGAGACATTATTTTCCGTGATGTTTGGCGGTACGTGGGAAAAGCGGCATTAATACCGAGGCATTGGCTTTGTGTTGGACGTGTCGTTAGGGTGACGGATAGAGAGACAGCGGAGTGGATAATGACTTGTGATTAATGACGTGCGTGCCGAAACGTGAATTTCCCCAATCATGTAATCTCTATAAGCGTCTCTCTTTTTTTTATTATTATTATTATTATTTCTTGAATAATAATAATAATAATAATAATAATAATATCCTTTATCGGTCACATATACATTACAGCACAGTGAAATTCTTTTCTTTGCATATCCCAGCTTGATGTTGGTAGTTGGGGTCAGAGCGCAGGGTATCAGTATCAGCCATGATACGGCGCCCCCTGGAGCACAGAGGGTTAAGGGTCTTGCTCAAGGACCCAAGGGCGACAGCTTGGCCGTACCGGGGCTCGAACCCCCGGATCTTCCGATCAGCAGCCCAGCGCCTTAGACCACTGAGCTCACACCCCCCTCCCTGAGAGTATGTGAATATGATCAGGAGTATTCCGGGCTGAAAATGACTGGAGGTTTTGCATATGAACGTTTAATGATGCGGGACTGTTTTTTTGTTTGTTTTTTGTTGTTGTTGTTGTTGTTGTTGTATGTTTGTTTTTTCCGCTCAGACCAGCAGATCGGGCTTGGGGAAAAGTTTTGATGTTTCGGCTGCACTGTTGTATTGAGTTGTGTTGTAAATGCTTCCTTGGTTTCCTAAACCTGTCGATTTATTCAGTAGATGTGCTGGAGTCAGTAGATATCCTGTCTCGTGTGTGTGTGTGTGTGTGTGTGTGTGTGTGTTGTGTGTTTATGTTTATATATATATATATATATATTAATGTAGCCGCCCGGTCCAGGATATATTATATGAGAGGTGGTGTGTACGGTGGTTTAGTGGTTAGCATGTTCGCCTCACACCGCCAGTGTCCGGGTTCGATTCCCGTCTCGGCCATGTGTGTGTGTGGAGTTTGTGCATGTTCTCCACCCCAGTGCCTCAGGGGGTTTTTCTCCGGGGTTCTCGGTTTCCCCCCCCCATCCAAAAACATGCACGGTTAGGTTGATTGGCACCTTGGAAAATTGTCCCTAGGTGTATGAATGTGAGGAGTGGTGTGTGTGTGTGTGTGTGTGTCCTGTGATGGTTGGCATTCCATCCAGGGTGTATCCTGCCTTAATGCCCATAGACGCCTGAGATAGGCACAGACTCCCCGTGACCCGAGGGAAGATCGGATAAAAGCGCTAGAAGATGAATGGATATATATATATATATATATATATATCTATATATATATATATATATATATATATATATATATATATATATATATTAATGAGCCGCCC
>JACRUU010000027.1:23626622-23639122 GCA_030449085.1 Kryptopterus vitreolus | reverse complement strand
TACTTATTTACTTACTACTTATTACTTACTTTACTTACTTACTTACTTTTACTTAGTTTACTTATTTATTTATTTACTTATGTACTTACTTATTTACTTACTTATCGGTACTTATTATTTACTTACGTTATTTATTATTACTTACTTACTTACTTACTTTACTTACTTACTTTACTTATTTACTTACTTACTTATTATTTACTTACTTATTTTCTTACTTACTGTTACTTATTACTACTTTACTTTACTTATTTACTTACTTACTTACTTACTTACTTATTATTTTACTTACTTATTCTATTAGTTACTACTTACTTACTTACTTTCGTTATTGTACTTATTACTTAGACTTATTTACTTATTACTTACGTTACTTACTTATTACTTACTTACTTACTTATTTATTATTTAATTTACTTACTTACTTACTTACTTGATTTACTTATTTTACTTATTTACTTACTTACTTTACTTATACTTATTTACTTACTTTACTTATTATTTACTGTTACTTATTTATTTATTTACTTATTTACTCAGTTACTTATTTACTTACTTATTTATTTACTTACTTACTTACTTACTTACTTATATACTTACTTACTTATTTACTTATTTATTTATTTACTTATATTTTTTTTTTCTTTTTTTTTTACATAGTACTTTACTTATTTACTTACTTACTTTACTTATTTACTTACTTACATTACTTAGTTATTACTTACTTACTTATTTACTTATTTACTTACTTTGTTTTAATACTATTTACTTACTTACTTTATTTATTTACTTTACTTTACTTACTTACTTACATACTTATTTACTTATTTACTTAGTTACTTGTTTATTTACTTATTTACTTATATACTTATTTATTACTTACTTACTTACTTACTTACTTATTTATTTATTTACTTATTTACTTATTTACTTACTTACTTATTTACTTACTTACTTACTTACTTATTTACTTACTTACTTATTTACTTACTTACTTACTTTACTTATTTACTTATTTATTTACTTACTTATTTACTTAGTTATTTATTTACTTACTTTTATACTTAATTTACTTACTTACATATTTACTTATTTACTTACATACTTATTTACTTACTTATTGACTTACTTAGTTACTTATTTATTTATTTACTTATTTATTTGTTTATTTGTACACAGCTTGCAATGCTGACTTTTACATTTGTGATCTTCTACTGTTGATATGGTCGACACGTTCACCAAAGCGAATAATGTATGATTATATTATTATATATGATTATATCATTAGTGCGCTAATTTCCTGCCCGCTGTAATAACGGCATGCAGGTGTCGTTTTATCAATATCCCAACATATTCGCCCATTTTGTGTCGTTTGTTTTGTTTGGGTTTTTTTTTTGTTAAGACACAATAAAATAGGTTGTTATTATGTGGTAGAATGTTATATTTATAGTATTTATTAATATTACATTATGTTGCACAAAAATGAAAAAATCAAAATATTATTATTATATATTAAATATTGTTATTTTACAATATGTTAGTATTGTAAAATAACAATACTAACAATAATGAAAAGAAAAATACGTACAAACACACGTATATATGTCCCGCTTGCGACACGATAAATGTGTTTTATTAACAAAAAACGCGCATTCACAACAAGGTAAGTACGAGCTACTCATTATATTACTGTATGGAACCTAAACGTATCACCAGTTTATATGGAAAGCGACCAAAACCGGAACACAATTCTTAAAGGAGCCACGTCCCATATTTTACAGTTAAAACCACTACTAAAAAAATTACATCGAGATGAATTGAAAATTGAATCATTAACAAGAAATGAATATTAAGTAGATTTTGAATAAACTGTATATTTATAACATTACATTCACAATTAGGTAACATATTAAAATCATGAAAAGTATTCATTTATACTTCTAATTATATTTAGAAATGTGTGATTGAAATGTGTACATATACACACACATATATTCATATGTATATATATATATATATATATATATATATATATATATATATATATATATATATATATCACTAGGATATTTTTAGATGTTAGAAATATTTGTCTTTTTTTCTGAAAAAAAAAAGAGTATCAGCTTAAAGTAGTCGACCATTTTCCAGACAAATAATATAATAAAGTGTGTCGAGTTTTGCCTAAAAACATAGAAGCGATTGTGACAGTCCAAGTCTCCTAAAGAAGTGTGATAGATTCTCAGTGATAGGAAAAAAAAAAGACGAATAAATTACCAGCAGATATTCGTGTACAAAGTGCACCTGAGACTACTGATGTTTGTTGATTTGATTTTATTTACGTTATCGTGCCAGATATTGAATTTGTTCAGTTGACTCTCTTTAGGGAAAATATGATTATGTAGAATGCATTTGATTTCTTTTTGTTCATAATACTTTAATGCATTTTTTCTTTAAAGCTTTGTGTACAGAAATGTATACGGATTAAATTGATAGAGTTCTTACTGAGAGCGAGTCAATATAATGCCAGACATCACTTCTATGTTGCAAGGGGGGTGGGGGAGGGGAGGGGGGGGTACTTTATTTGTACAGCTCAGTGTCTTGATGTTGCGTGCAGGAGAACGCTAATAATCGTGTGTATTGTAGGAATAAAGTATTAGATAATGAGGTTAAAGTACACCATGGTTGTAATACTTATGCATTATATGCATTATTTGCTCTCTCTCTCTCTCTCTCTCTCTCAGTCTGTCGATATCTCCATTTCAGAGCGGTCTCTCTCGGTCACAGCAGCTACTGCTTCGCCCTGCTGCGCTCCGTCCCTGCTGTATTCTACATCGTGCTGGTCACTGCGCTGCGCTATCACCTCTTCATCTGGAGCGTCTTCTCCCCCAAGCTACTGTACGAAGCCATGCACACGCTGGCCACCGCAGCCGTATGCCTCTTCTTCACCTTCATGGATCAGGATGGTACGGGCAGACCGTGAAGCGCCGGAGCTCGGGGTTCTGTAATAGAGAGAAGGATCAGACGGAGAGATGAGATATAACTAAAATGAAAAAAAAAAAAAAAATGAGGGATGGGTGAAGGGATGTTTCTGTCACACCATTGCAGGAGAATGTGTGTGTGTGTGTGTGTGTGTGTGTGTGATGAACGAGCGCGTTCTTGAAATGACTTGTTCTTGAAATGACTTGTTGCAAATTTGAAGCAATATGTACTCATGAGGGAGTTCCCCGGCCTTTACTATAAATTACACGCTACATTTCCCTGCAGGATTTCTTTTTTATTTATGTATTTATTTATTTTTACACACAACCCACCCCCCCCCCCCCCCCCACCCCCCCCCCCCCCCACCCCCCCCCCCCCCCCCCCCCCCCCCCCCCCCCCCCCCCCCCCCCCCCCCCCCCCCCCACCCCCCCCCCCCCCCCCCCCTCCACTCTGGTTTTCTTTGGAGAAGGTAAATATCGTTGGTTTCTAATCTATTTTTGTATCGCAGATTTATTTATGGTGTAAAATAAGAAAGCGGACACAAAGCGGCTGATTATTCCATTAGGGAGCTGAATGTTTGTTTGTTTGTTTGTTTGGGTTTTTTTTTTTGGTTGGTTTATTAGCGAAATGAATTGAATTAATTTTAATTCAAAAGTATTAAACGTAAATTAAATTAATTAATTTGATTGGGCATTTAATTAATAAAAAAAAACGCATTATAATATTAACACTGGGCTTTGGTTTGAAATCGTACTGTATTAGAGCTATATATATATATTGTATATATATATAGTTATATATATATATATATATATATATATATATATATATTATATATATATATATATATATATATATATATATATATATTATATATGGAAACCGTATATATATATATATATATATATATATATATAGATATATATATATATATATATATATATAGCTCTAATACAGTACGATTTCAGATCTACGATCCCAGTGTTAATATAATAATGTTATAATATAAATATTTTATAAAATATATATAATATTTTTAAATATATAAATATAAAGCGGCTGATTATTCCATTAGGGAGCTGAATGTTTGTTGTTTGTTTGTTTGTTTGGGGGGTTTTTTTTTTGGCTTCTGTTTGTTGGTTTATTAGCGAAATGAATTTAATTGATTTAATTCAAGAGTATTAAACGTAAATTAAATTAATTAATTTGATTGGGCATTTAATTAATAAAAAAAAACGCATTATAATATTAACACTGGGCTTTGGTTTGAAATCGTACTGTATTAGAGCTATATATATATATATATATATATATATATATATATATATATATATATATATGAAACATATTAGATCTCTATATCTAATCTCTATATTAGATATAGAGATTAGATATATATATATATAGCTCTAATACAGTACGATTTCAGATCTACAATCCCAGTGTTAATATTATAATATTATAATATAAATTTTGCTCCTTCAGCTGGCGTGTAGATCACCTGACTTAGCGAGCAAATACATTATAACTCCTTTAATCTCAGGCTTGGTTTTTCATCCGACGCGGCGAAATGAATCGAAACTCTACTTTGGAATAAAATACACCTTCTTAACGCGTATTAGCAGGTAGGAACGAAGCGAAATACAAACAACTGGTGCTCATTAATACAATTAACAAACACTGAGACGAGTCTCCGATTGGATATAGAACATTTTGCAAATGAAACATTTGATTTTGTTTATCTTCGTTTATTTGCCATCGTTATTTTTTTATTGCAGCATCACAGCATTAAAACGCTATATTGAAGCCCTGTATCAGGTGACCTCTGCATCTGGTGTCGGGAACCAGGATTATTATGGGATGCTACCCTACAAGGTTGTAAAGCAGTTGATTGAAGTGAGTTTAATTGAATGTGTACGGCGCGATACTCACAAATACCTCCGCAGTTATTATATTTAAAATGCTTAAACACCGTTTGATCAGGTTACTTGTTTACTTGTTGTTGAGTTTTCAAGCATTTAATTCTTCATGATGTCAATCAGAGAGTTAATTGAAATTGTTTAATGGTTTAATTATAACTGTTCTTTGTGCGTTATTAGTTGACCTAGTACAAATTTTATTCATTTCATATATATATATATATATATATATATATATATATATATATATATATATATATATATATATATATATATATATATTGGGCTGTCAATCAAGTAAAATATTGAATCGTGATTAATCGCACGATTGCTGTGATTTAACTCGTGATTAATCGCGCGTTTTTAATGTACCATAAATGAATACGTAAACGTTTCCCTCACTTTAATAAAATTCTTGATTATTTACTTTTTATGTTACTCTGGAAATTCTTCTTTTAATATTGTTTTCTTGTTCAATATCAATGTTATTTGTTTAGTGTTGGTTTGAAGTGTAAAATATGGGACGTGGCTCCTTTAAGAATTGTGTTCCGGTTGCTTTTCCCATATAAACTGGTGATACGGTGTTTAGGTTATACGGACGCGCTTTGTTGCGTTCAGTAAAAATAAGATTTTTTTTGCGTAATATGGGATTTGGGAATGTGATGCGCTTGCGTAAGGTTCCGTACGGTAATATACGCTAATATAGTGAGGAGCTAGTAGTAGCCGCAATAGAGTCGCTGGGCACTCACATAGTAACGCACACTGCGTTAATCACACTAATTAATAACAATAGTGCCATTTACGGGGACTTACGTTAATAATTTTGACAGCCCTATATATATATATATATATATAAAATATGTGTGTGTGTGTGTGTGTGTGTGTATACTTTTTTATTTCCTCCATCAGCTCCTGGAAAGGTAAAAACAAAACAACCACAACAACAGGCGACACCAAAGCGTCCAGTGAAGTTGAAATCCGATGGAAATTAGAATTAGTACCCGCTTAACCTTCAAGCTTTTATAAAAGGATCCTTTCTAATCCTGCGAAACGTCCCCAGACCTCACTCTCCGCTCCAGGCCTGCCGATAGGCATCAGTAGCAGGACAGTGTGTGAAGACCCTCACACTGCTTATCACTTCTTTTCAGTGGCAGAGAGGTTGATTTTCTAATCGACTGGCCTGCCAAATGGGCTGCGCTCTCCAAGGAATCGGGGGAGCAGAATACACTGTAAGTGACTTTGCCCCCCCCACCCCCCCCCCCAGTATGACTTGTGGAACAGGGTGAGTTTGCAGGGTAATGAGTTTAGGGGCTCCTTTGGAGCCTTTTCTACCGGGGGTGATGGGGAAGAGATGAGCTTTATGGGGTTGTTTTTGTTTGTTCTGTAAGGGCTAATGGAATTATATATATATATATATATATATTTATTTAAATTTATATATATATATATAGTATATATATATACATATAATATACATACATTAATATATATATATATATATATATATATATATATATATATATACATATACATACATATATTGTATATATATATATATATTGTATATATATGTATATATGTATGTATGTGTGTATATATATATATTATATATATATATATATGTATGTATATATATATATATAAATAGCTGAATGCCCCAATCAAAGACTCAACGCTCAGTAAATAAAAATTGCGATTCATTTCTCTCCAAATCTCTCCCTTTAATAAAATGATCGATTATTTACTGTTTATTTGTTATTTTACTCTGGAATTAATTATTTTTTTATATTAGTTTCTTGCTAATTTGTTGTTAATTTTCTTGTTACTTGTTTTTTTTTTGTGGTTATTTTTTTTTTTATAAGAGCTGAATGCTGAATATGCACCCCCCCCCCCCCCCCCACCCTGCCCTCCGCCCCCAACAACCTCCCAAGTCCCCACTCCTCCCTCCACCTTCGTAGACTCATGTTCAGTAAATAAAATTGCGATGAAATTTCTCTCAGAATCTCTCCCTTTAATAAAATTATTAATTATTATATTATTAGTAGTAAATATTATTATTTACTGTTTATTTTACTCTGGAATAAATTTTTTTATATTAATTTCTTATGTTAATTTTTTTGCTTCCTTTTTTTTAGTGGTGGTTTTTTTTTTGTGGTTATTTTTTATTAAGAGCTGACTGCTGAATGTGCACCGGCCCTCCCGCCCCAACAACCCCCCATGCCCCGCCCCCTCCCCCCTCGCCCTCCTCCCACCTTCGTAGAGACTCCTGTTCAGTAAATAAAATTGCAATTTATGTCTCGGTTGCAGATCAATTTACATTTACAATGGGGATTTTTCTTCCAAGCAGAAATCAATTATGGAAAAAAACAAAAAAAAAAAAACCCCACATAGATACTTTATATCATCCACTCGTGTCAATAACAACATTTGGATGTTGACAAATTACAGCAAATTAAGTTGAAAATATAAACAGTGTCTTTATTTCTTTATTTTTACTTCCATTTCTTCTTTTTGCAACCAAATTTAGTGAGCAGGGAAAATAGTACACAGATTGTGTTATGTGCCAGTCCTCACCTATATATATATATATATATATATATATATATATATATATATATATATATATATATATATATATATATATATATATACATCCATCCATCCATCTTCCTCCGCTTATCCGGGACCGGGTCGCGGGGGGGCAGCAGTCTAAGCAGAGATGCCCAGACTTCCCTCTCTCCAGCCACTTCCTCTAGCTCCCCCGGGGGGACACCGAGGCGTTCCCAGGACAGTCGAGAGACATAGTCCCTCCAACGTGTTCTGGGTCTTCCTCGAGGCCTTTTCCCGGAGGGACATGCCCGAAACACCTCCCCTGGAAGGCGCCCAGGAGGCATCCGAAATAGATGCCCGAGCCACGCCAGCTGGCCCCTCTCGATGTGGAGGAGCAGCGGATCTACTCTGAGCTCCTCCCGAGTGACTGAACTTCTCACCCTATCTCTAAGGGAGCGCCCAGACACCCTGCGAAGGAAGCTCATTTCGGCCGCCTGTATCCGGGATCTCGTCCTTTCGGTCATGACCCAAAGCTCATGGCCATAGGTGAGAGTAGGAACGTAGATCGACCAGTAAATTGAGAGCTTTGCCTTTTGGCTCAGCTCCCTCTTCACTATGACGGACCGGTACATCGACCGCATTACTGCAGAGGCTGCACCGATCCGCCTGTCGATCTCCCGTTCCATCCTCCCCTCACTCGTGAACGAGACCCCAAGATACTTGAACTCCTCCACTTGGGGAAGGAGCTCTCCACCAACCTGAAGTGGGCTAACCACCTTTTTGCGGCTAAGGACCATGACCTCGGACTTGGAGGTGCTGATCTTCATCCCAGCTGCTTCACACTCGGCTGCAAACCTTCCCAGTGCATGCTGAAGGTCATGGCCTGATGGAGCCAACAGGACAACATCATCGGCAAAAAGCAGAGACGAGATCCTGTGGTCCCCAAACCAGACTCCCTCCAGCCCCTGGCTGCTCCTAGAAATTCTGTCCATAAAAATAATGAACAGAACCGGTGACAAAGGGCAGCCTTGCTGGAGTCCAACATGCACCGGAAACAGGTCTGACTTACTGCCGGCAATGCGAACCAAACTCCTGCTCCGTGCATACAGACACCGAGCCGCCCTCAACAGTATATATATATATTCCAGGGCCAGACGTGTGTTCTTCTCTCTTTCTTTCTTTTTCTTTCTTTCTTTTATACGTTTAAGGTATAAGTGACGCTATTAACCATCATTAAAATGGTTTAAGGCAGAGGGGGTGTGAAACGTATCATCACCTTGGCATTGTCAGCATTATGGCACTACATAAGACGCTATAAAGTGTTTGATGAGCGACGTCGCCTCATAACACAAAACGCACGGCGCTTTTTTTCCTCCTCCAAGCGCAAACGTGCATTCTCTTTCTCTTTATCTTTCTTGGAAGTGCCTTTCAATTCTTCCGCTTGTTGGGGAAAAATCCGCCCGGATATGGGCTACGCTGCACTCTAGTGGCGGGATGCCGTTACTTCGAGTAACCTGGTTGAGTTTATCGTCAATGTACGTTGTTTAAACCTTTTACGCTCATTAAAAAGGGGTCCGGAATAGCCAGTAAAGCAGGTACGACACAAAACCAAAGGTTTCATTGTAATGAGAACAAAATATTAGGTGTGGGTGTGGCCTATCCTTATGATATCCACTCCCAGTTTCCACCCACCTCCTACTTCTCTGTACTTGGAATTCTGTAGCGAACGTGTTAAACAACCCCGAAGACGTTTAATATTACGCAGATTGGACAAAAGTACACATTTAGCTTTAATGCCACCTTTTGGCACCTCATCAGACCCCCGGAATGCTTTTCCACTTATCCGGAATCATTCCATTCCTTCTTAATGTGCTATTCCAGTCTTGTGTACTGTATTAGTGCTATTATAACTACTACAAGTCCATATTCCATGCTCTCGTGACGACTGTCCCGGGAAAGGGAGACTAAAACAGAGGATTTCCATCTTGGGGTCGTTTTCCGAAGTCAAACTGATGGAGCCAGTCATTCCAGATGTGAACAAGCCCAGAGCTGCTTAGTGTCTCTCTCTCTCTCTCTCTCTCTCTCTCTACAAATCTCTCTCTTACCCTCCCCCCTCCATTATTCTTCACTTCTCCTTCCATTTCTTTCCTGCCCCGTCCTAGAATTACCTTCATTGAAAGAAGTGTTTTATATACTTTTCCCAACCCTGCTCTCTTCTTCACCCGTTCCCCCCAGTAGGCAGCCTTTTGAAGCCTTGCCTCCTTTTCAGACTCCCAGAACTCCTAAGCCTCTTATCAGCTCTGAAGCAGAGTTTCATCTTACCCAGGGCACTGAAGGCCACCCCCACCGACCCCCACTCCAACCCCCCAAAGAACACCACTGCCCCTTTGCTACATCTCCCTCTACTCTCAAACCTTTCTTTACCCTCCTCTCCTTTTCTCTTCTCCGTTTCATCCCCCCCCCACCCCCAACCCCACCGTCCCCTGAATTTCGTATTCTTTCCTGATCTTAGATGTTCCTCTCTTACAAAAAAAACCTTTGCTTTACATTTCGGAGATCTCCGTGTCCCCCCCCTCATTAGTGCGGTACAATATATTTGAGAGGATCGTGAATAGGTAAAGCGAGGTGATTGCAGCAAGAAGGAAAGGAAGATTAGACCAAACGACGACAGTATCGGTAGCTTATAATGCGCAGCCGAACCCCCCCCCCCCACCCGGTGATGCCGGGGATCGAGAGTACTCAGGAGGTAAAAGTGCGGGGCGGAAATGTATTAGCGGCGAATCTGAAAGAAGCCACGGACGTGTGTCGAACAGAAGGTTTCAAATTGGGAAAGTTTGCACTCTTGGCCGCCCGTGGATGCGGAGTGCAGATAGCGGATATTCCCCGGATTAATCCTGCGATTTAGCCAGAGTTTACTGTGCAAATTGGCTGCCCCGGGATTCACACAGGAAGAATGGAGTCCCGAGCAGCCGTCCATTTAGTGGCTATTTAGTCGCTGTCGCTCTCATTGACGTTTCTTTTGCATTTTATATACGTTTTTTTTTTCCTCTCTCTATCCGGTGCAACCCAACGCGTTTTAGCCACGGGTCACTATGGAGGAGTGTTGTTTTGGGAACCACTTCCCCTTATTATGTAGGAATTTTATGCAAAGATTTGCTTGTTTGTCTAAACAAAATAATTTTTTTTTAAATCCTAATCCAAGCAAATTAATGGGTAGATTGTTGTTTTTCTATTTACTTATTGTACAGGGTTTAGTGGTTAGCACGTTCCACTCGCCTCTGGGTTCGGGGTTCGATTCCTGCCTCCTCCATGTTCTCCCTTTGCCTACGGGTACAGGAGGCACGGGGAGAACATGCACAAACTCCACACACACATGGCCGAGACGGGAATCGAACCCGGACCCTGGCGGTGTGAGGCGAACGTGCTAAACCAACATAGCCCCACTATTTATTTATTTATTTATTTAATTATTTAATAAAAGTGTGCAAAAGCATTTTACAAACAATTTAACCAGTTTTGCAAATACTGAAAACGGTTGGGTCACAGAGAGTCTCCCAAAAGGATAAAAAGAGGTACAAACGAAAAAGGGGATAAAAGGGAATCAAAACATAAACAAACCGTAAAGGAACACGATATTACTGTTTACCGTGCAATGAATACACAACGTGAATAAATAATGCGAAATATTATTTAGTGATGCCAAAGTTATTAACGCAGATTCACTTTAAACGCATCGCCGTGTTATATTTGGGGGAAAAAGGAAAAAAGCAACCGGAACACAATTCTTAAAGGAGCCACGTCCCATATTTTACACTTTAAAACCACCACTAAACAAAGTAACATTGAAATAAATGGATTATTCGTTCATTCATTCCTCTTCTACCGCTTTATCGATCATTTTATTAAAGAATTCGAGAGAAACGTGTATATATATAGTATATATATATATATATATATATATATATGATTCGAACCATAGTTATATTAAAAACATGAAATTATATTATAAATTATAATTAAATATTAAATTAAATCGATGGACGGCCCTAATTTGAATATACAGCCTAAATATATGTTATACAAAATATTATCTCTGCATCTACACAAACGGAGGGAGATTTTTGGAAAATAAAATAAAAATAAATAAATAAATAAATAAATAGAAACGAGCCGACGGTGCCAGAAACACTAATGGCAGTCGGAATCAGACTGGGTTTGTGGGCGAAGGTGAAGAGTTTTGCCCCAGTAAAAACAACATTACTTCCATACATCAGACAGTCCACTGAAGTCCACTCCAGCATCCGAGGTCCCGTTCGCAGCACGAGGGCCAGAGGTCGTTTCCTCCCTGCTGATCTTGCCCACACAATGAGACTGTTTGTGCTTCCGTGCCAAACTGATTATAACGCTTCCATCCTCTTTATGTGGAGGTGGATGCTTTATTCCCCCCCGTCCCCCGTCCCCCGTCCCGTCCCCCGCACTGTTTCATTCTCTCTCTCTCTCTCTCTGCATTACAATGCACACGGGCAGCCTCACTTGACACCGCAGAACAAATATCTTACGTAATGTGTAATCCCTCTCGGCATAGGAACGCACCGTCTGCCTCGCCGAGACATTTTCCGTCTACAACAGCCATTCCTTCTCGTCTTTATTTATTTGTTTATTCATTCATTCATCTTCTACCGCTATATCCGATCTTCCCTAGGGTCACGGGGAGTCTGTGCCTATCTCAGGCGCCTATGGGCATTAAGGCAGGATACACCCTGGATGGAATGCCAACCCATCACAGGACACACACACACACACACATTCATACACTTTCCAAGGTGCCAGTCAACCTACCGTGCATGTTTTTGGACCGGGGGGAGGAAAAACCGGAGAAAAACCCCCCCTGAGGCACGGGGAGAAGAACATGCACAAACTCCACACACACACACATGGAAAGAGACGGGAATCGAACCCGGATCCTGGCGGTGCGAGGCAAAAAATGTGCTGACCACTAAACCCCTTAGTATTTATTTATTTATTTATTTATTTGTGCCTGTAAGCAGGTTT
>JACRUU010000027.1:23584122-23614122 GCA_030449085.1 Kryptopterus vitreolus | reverse complement strand
GTGTGTGTGGAGTTTGTCCATGTTCTCCCCGTGCCTCAGGGTTTTTTTCTCCGGGTTCTCCGGTTTCCTCCCCGGTCCAAAAACATGCACGGTATGGTTGATTGGCACCTTGGAAAATTGTCTCTAGTGTATGAATGTGTGTGTGTGTGTGTGTGTGTGTGTGTGTGTCCTTGATGGGTTGGCATTCCATCCAGGGTGTATCCTGCATTAATGTGCCCATAGACGCCTGAGATAGGCACAGACTCCCCGTGACCCGAGGGAAGATCGGATAAAGCGGTAGAAGATGAATGAATTAATATATATATATATATATATATATATATATATCTATATATAATATATATATATATATAAGCCTAAAAATTGTCTGTCGTCCTAAATACACTACAATAAATATATATTAATATTTATATTTATTTATTTTTACCCTTTATTTATTTATTTTTTTTGCAGTCCAATCATCCTACAAATGGCCCTGTTATTATTTTTAATAAGCTTTGGTACACCTCAACCAACCCCTGTTGCACTCGTTCACTGGCTCTGTAAATAAATTCTCCATTCGCCCGAGTGTTTGCAAATGTTAACCCCCCCCCCCCCTTTGTTTTTTTTTTGGGGTGCACTTGGTCTGCGTATTTATAGGCGTGCGTGGATTCGCACATATAAAGAAAGGCCTAGAGAAAAGGTCATCACCCCTTTCATATTGTTGCACGCATATACACTCGTTTCTACAGCGTGGATACAGGGACGAGAGTTGTTTACTGTCATGCTTTTTCCAAAACAGACACCTGTCTCACACCTGCTGAAGATATTTAACTCAGTCTCCGTGTGTGTGTGTGTGTGTGTGTGTTAGACAGACTTCAGTGGGAAGCCATTGTTAAGCAATGACAGATCAAGCACTTTCTGTGGGTGTTTTATTACTGTTGAGGAAATGTAATTCCATGTCATATGCTGAACTGGTCTATGACTGCTGCTATAACTGACACTAATGAACTGATCCGTCCTCAATGAACTAAGAGCATACATAAGCCTTACGCTACACGGGTTGCTCCTGTCAGGAACACACGGGACTGCCGATTCAGCTTGGAAAAGTGTATTTTTGATCATTATTGATTATTTTTATTTTTTTTAAATATATTTTTTCTCCCCCCCCATCCCCTCCGTGTTTCAGGCTCATATGGTCTGTGTTGCGTCGGCCTTTTGTTCATCTCTTGAGCCCGACATTAGACTGTTCATTTCTGAAATGATACTTGAATGCTGGTCATCCATGGATCGCAGTGAAAATGGTGAAAAGTGAAATATGCTGATTTGAAAGCAGTTCGAGGGGGAAGTTTTGCTCTCTTTGAAGTAAATTAAAGGTACATTGGATTATCAGGGGCGTGTGTGTGTGTGTGTGTGTGTGTGTGTGTGTGTGTGTGTGTGTGTGTGTGTGTGTGTGTGTGTGTGTGTGTGTGTGTGTGTGTGTGTGTGTGTGTGTGTGTGTGTGTGTGTGTGTGTGTGTGCTGTGTGTTCCTGCATGTGGACAATAGAAGTTCGAGAGAGATCATAGAGAGAGACAGACAGACAGACAGACAGACAGACAGACAGACAGACAGACAGACAGACAGACAGCCAGCAGGTAGACAGACAGACAGACAGACAGACAGACAGACAGACAGACAGACAGACAGACAGACAGACAGATAGACAGATAGATAGATAGATAGATAGATAGATAGATAGATATAGATAGATAGATAGATAATAGATAGATATATAGATGAAATAAATAATAAATAACCTCGATGGATATGCTATAGCTAGATATTTAGTAGATAGATAGATAGATAGATAGATAGATAGATAGATAGATAGATAGATAGATAGATAGATAGATATGGAAATAAATAATAAATAACGATAGATTGAAATAAATATAAATAAACCATGAGGAATGTTCGCTATACTATGAGAGATAGATAGACAGATAGGTAGATAGATAGACAGATAGATTGACAGATAGATAGATAGATGGATAGATGGATAGATGAATGAAGGAGAAATGATCATAACATCTAATGAGGACTTCATTTTGCATGTGGGAAAGTTCCATTAAGCATTATAAAGGTTTTTTTACAGACCAATACAAAAAAAACGAGTATTTTAATCGAGCATGTGATTGGATAGAAATCCTCCCTTACAGCAGCAGCAGGAACGACTGGAATGATTTAACGTACAAATACAGCGATTGGTTTAATGATGTATTCGCAACCCCACGTTATAATATTATTTTAACATTATATTATATTATACATTATATTATAAACATATTGGATTTGAAACGCGCGCTGGTTTCTGAAAAGCGCCATTAAAAATGCCCATTAAATGAGTGGACGGGTTGCATGATGAAACCTCGCGGCTTTAGGGCTGTGTGTTTGATCCTGGACATTCCGAGTGTATCATTTGTTCTTTCCGCCGTTTTTTCCGTTTTTTTTTTGTTTTGTTGTTGTTTTTCTCTCGTTTAACTCTCATTTCCCAAAATCCAGTCCAGTAGATTTTCTCTTTGGTGTCAGGGAGTGTATTATGGGATGGACTGACATCTGACATCCCTCCGTCTGTTCTCAGCACAGGCTTAAGCACTCTAACCAGATACATCGCGATCCTTATCAGGATGAAGTGGTTACAGAGTGAAAACGAATAAATAAATAAATAAATAAATGAATGAATGAATGAATGAATATCTGGTGGAAGGGGCTACAGTGGCTTAGTGGTGGGCACGTTCGCCTCACACCGCCAGGGTCCGGGTTCGATTCCCGTCTCGGTCATGTGTGTGTGGAGTTTTTGCATGTTCTCCCCGTGCCTCAGGGGGTTTTTCTCCGGGTTCTCCGGTTTCCTCCCCCGGTCCAAAAACATGCACGGTAGGTTGATTGGCAAAAATTGTCCCTAGTGTATGAATGTGTGTGTGTGTGTGTGTGTCCTGGAATAGGTTGGCATTCCATCCAGTGTGTATCCTGCCATCCAGGGTGTATCCTGCCCGAGGGAAGATATAGCGGTAGAAGATGAATGAATGAATGAATATCTGGTGGAGAGGGGCACAGTGTTTACATTTACACCAGACGCCCTTATCTGGGTTAAGGGCCTTGCACAAGGGCCCCACTAGTGGTGTTGGGATTTGAACCTGCGATCGTCCTGTCTATAGGCAAATGCCTTAATCTCTGAACTACCGCCTCCCTCATGGTTAGATCGTTCGCCTCACACCTTTGGGGTTCGATTCCACATATGTGTGTGTGTGTGTGTGTGTGTGTGTGTGTGTGTGTGTACCTCAGGGAGTTTTTGCTCCTGGTTCTCCAGTCCAAAACCATGGTTGATTGGCACCTTGGAAAAATGTTCCTAGTGTGTATGTGTGTGTAAAAGTGTGTGTGTGTGTGTGTGTGATGGGTTGGCATTCCATACAGGGTGTATCCTGCCTTGATGCCCCGAAGACGCCCGAAGCGCTAGAAGATGAATGAATGAATGCATAACCGGCGTAAACGGCTTGTCACGTCTCGTAGACTTCATCTCCTGTATGCAACGGTATCTTTTGGTATTATATAGTTGTTTAATGAAAACGAATGCATGGGGGGGGGGGGGGTAAACAAAAACAAAAACAAGATCCGAACGTCTCTTTCTCTCCCCTTGCTGTGTTTTGTCTGTCTGATGAAAGATTCAGTCTTTGTCTCCGTATCCTTTTCTTTCACCTCGGCAGATGAATAATTCTTCAAACACAAGGAAATAAATATAGACGGGCAGAAGAAAAAGAACCCGTCGACCCGCCTTTGACTATGGAGCGAGTAGGAGTGCATTGTGTGTACTGGAGTACGAGCGTATGTGTGTGTGTGTGTTTTCTGTCTCTGCACTAGTGTGTATATGAATGAGTGTTGTTACTTCTCTGTCTGTGTGGAAAGTAGTGAGGAGCTGTAGGTGGACCTTGGCTTTTTCTTTGCGATACAATAAAGATCCATCATGAAAAAGAATCGGCGGCGGCGGCGGCAGATGAAGAGAGACGCGAGACGAACAGAGTGGCCTTCCCGCTCCTGCGTAGCGTCTTAAGTGCCGGTGGAAGCTTTTAAAGCTACCTACACTTTAGCTGTCATTGTGGCGAGCGTTCCGCCGTTTCCACGATCCAGCGTTGTTTTTGTTTTTTTTCCCCACACGACAAACCCGAGAATCTTAACATCCAAAATACTGAAAGTGTGGGAAAAATAGTTTATAAAAGTAGCACAAGTTATAGTTACGCTGCTTTTCTGTTATATTTATATTACAGTTTTAGTCCTGAAAATAGAACATGTGAATATTCTCAAAAGTCTCGGAGAAAGAAACAAAACCCAGTGCGTTTTTTCAGGAAATAAAAGAAGAAGAATAAAAGAAGAAGATAGAGAGAGAGATGAATAGATAGATAGATGGACAGACAGACAGACAGACAGACAGACAGACGGATAGATGGATAGATGGATGGATGAATGGATGGATGGATGGATGGATGGATGGATGGATAGATAGATAGATAGATAGATAGATAGATAGATAGATAGATAGATAGATAGATAGATAGATGTAATAGTAATATATGTAAATAAATAATAAATAACCTCGAGGAATGTTAGCTATGCTATGAGATAGATAGATAGATAGATAGATAGATAGATAGATAGATAGATAGATAGATAGATAGATAGATAGATAGATAGATAGATAGATAGATATAGATAGATAGATAGATAGATAGATAGATAGAGATAGATAGATAGATAGATAGATAGATAGATAGATAATAGATAGATAGATAGATAGATAGATAGATAGATAGATAGATAGATAGATAGATAGATAATAGATAGATAGATAGATATAGATAGATAGATAGATAGATAGATAGATAGATAGATAGATAGATAGATAGATAGATAGATAGATAGATAGATAGATAGATAGATAGATAGATAGATAGATAGATAGATAGATAGATAGATAGATGGATAGATAGATAGATAGATGTAATAGTAATATATGTAAATAAATAATAAATAACCTCGAGGAATGTTAGCTATGCTATGAGATAGATAGATAGATAGATAGATAGATAGATAGATAGATAGATAGATAGATAGATAGATAGATAGATAGATGGATAGATAGATAGATAGATAGAGAGATAGATAGATAGATAGATAGATAGATAGATAGATAGATAGATAGATAGATAGATAGATAGATAGATAGATAGATAGATAGATAGATAGATAGATAGATGGATGGATGGATGGATGGATGGATGGATGATAGATATAGGATAGATAGATAGATTGATAGATAGATAGATAGATAGCTCGATAGCTAGATAGATAGATAGATAGATAGATAGATAGATAGATAGATAGATGTAATAGTAATATATGTAAATAAATAATAAATAACCTCGAGGAATGTTAGCTATGCTATGAGATAGATAGATGGATAGATAGATAGATAGATAGATAGATAGATAGATAGAGATAGATAGATAGATAGATAGATAGATAGATAGATAGATAGATAGATAGATAGATAGATAGATAGATGAATGAAGGAGAAATGATCATAACAGCAAATGAGGACTTCATTTTGCATCTGGAAAAAGGAAAAAGCCAATAAAAGTAGCACAAGTTATAGTTATGCTGCTTTTTATGATATATATCCCATTATATATATGAATGTTAATAAAAATATTAGCTCAAACTATTTATTCGAATAATCGTTGTATTTTTGTGTGACTCAGGTATAATTATATTTAAGCCTGATTTACCATGTCTATACCATGTTCGGGGACGATTGCGAAGGTGCGCTTGCCATTGAGTAGCGTACTGTAAGTATCATAAACATCGGAGAGGTGTTTTTTTTTCCAGGCGCCGATTTTTCAAAATGTTTTCGAGGAGAAAAAGAAACGTCGTCCAATCAAAGTGCAAATTACCTGCCGGGGACAAACCAGACATTTTGTGCCATTTGAATAAAAGAACTTTCCAGCGCAGGGCACAAATTTCCAGCTCGCTATTTGAAAGGCGGCACGGCGTGATTGTGGATTATGGACACTTGACTTAAAATGCGGCAATTCGTAAATGGTGCTGCTCGTCCCTGTTTTGCTGAATGTCTGCCTGTGTCGGTTTTACGGGAACGATGAGAGCCGACGCTTTAAGGCTTAACCTCGATGGCGCTTTCATAATAGCAATCGAAGGCGTTATTAGGTAGTACATTTTAGCCTCATTTAATAGCTTCATTTGAATTTGA
This sequence comes from Kryptopterus vitreolus, assembly GCA_030449085.1. Lineage (NCBI taxonomy): Eukaryota > Metazoa > Chordata > Actinopteri > Siluriformes > Siluridae > Kryptopterus > Kryptopterus vitreolus. The sequence goes on along the minus strand of JACRUU010000027.1, from coordinate 23,607,846 downwards.
CTGTATTATTGTTATTCTAACATTTAATAAAAATAAACAATAACCTGAAAACAACGCGTTTTGTTTTTCCTGTCTGCTTTCTCACATATTCAGCAGTGGCCAATCAGCAGCTTTTACATTTCATCATATATATATATATATATATATATATATATATATATATATATATATATATATATATATATATATATATATCATCTATCTTCTAAAACCGCTTTATGGCAGGATACACCCTGGACGGAATGCCAACCCATCGCAGGACACACACACACACACACACACACATTCATACACTAGGGACAATTTTCCAAGGTGCCAATCAACCTACCGTGCATGTTTTTGGACCAGGGGAGGAAACCGGAGAACCCGGAGAAAAAACCCCTGAGACACGGGAGAACATGCAAACTCCACACATACATGGCCGAGACGGGAATCGAACCGTGGGTGGTGTGAGGCGAACGTGCTGACCACTAATCCACCGTGCCCGTCTATATATATATATATATATATATATATATATATATATATATATATATATATATATATATATATATATATATTATATATATATATATGTCAAATGTCAATGGCAATTAAAGCCATTCATGTAGAAACATATAGCAAAAGAATATAGTATATGGCAAAAACAAAATGTCATTCCGAGAAAAAGTCCATGCTACACATGTGATGGATTAAAAAATAAATAAATAAATAAATAAAAAGAGTTATACTGCCATGAGATCACGTCCCTCTTTTTATTTTCTTCTCTTTCTTTCTACCATTACAGGCTGTTCCTATTCAAGTGCTTCCGTCTGAAGTTTGTTCGGCCTCGGTGAATCCCACATCACTCAAGGAATTTCAGGTTTTTGATGAACACCAAGCCAGGAAATTTCCTTTACGTACGGCCGTATCCGCTTTCACCGAGCCGAGCCTAACAGGCAGAATGAGGCCGCAGTCTGGTCATTTTCACCGGTTTGGTGTCAGTGCTGGAAGTGACATTGCTTTGCTCTATTCTGACTGCTCTATTCATTTCTGGGGTTTGTCCTTTTTCCTCATTCAGCTTCATCACAGCCCATCCCTCCATCCTCTGTACATTTTTCGTCTCTGGGCGCCGAGCAAGTAATCAGTGCACCTGGTGTGTGTCCTGTATTAACACGATGCCTGGGATTACAGCTGATTACCTTTCAGATTGCTTCGGCAGACACGGGGACCAGGAGATGATGCTCAAGTCCCTCAGCCGTGCCGTTGTCTTTTACCTGTCTCCGAACACATTTCATTTGCAACGTGTCGTCCATATAATTCAGCATTTTATACTGTACTCGTATTGAAAGACCATAATACAATCTTTGAGCACCGAGATTGATATATTGCTCTGAAATAATGGTATGTTAAATTATTACTATGTTACATTACTATGTTTAATTAGGGCTGTGAAAGGGATGTAATTAAAAAAAAAAAAAAAAATATATATATATATATATATATATATATATATATATAATATAAAATGGCACTAAATGTTATTATAATGCACAATATACGCAGTGTGCATTATTATGTGAGTGATCCGCTCCTTCACTCCTTCACTGGCGAATGAACGAAACTCGAACAACAAACAACAACAACAAAAAAGAATAAATAAACGTTCAGTGCATCCACTCACGCTTCCTAAATTTCCCCCGAATTACACCTACTATCTGCGCATTCACAACAGGTACGATCTCCTCACTATATTAGTGTATATTACCGTATGGAACCTTACGCAAGCGCATCGCATTCCCAAATCCGTATTACTGCAATAAAGCGCATTTTTACTGAACGCAATAAAGCGCTTCCGTATAACCTAAAATAAACACCGTATCACCAGTTTATATGGGAAAAGCAACCGGAACACAATTCTTAAAGGAGCCACGTCCCATATTTTACACTTCAAACCAACACTAAACAAATAACATTGTAATTAACAAGAAATTTATATTTAAATAATCATTTCCAGAGTAAAATAAATATTTGTACAATAATTGTATTAAAGGCGTCTATGGGCATTAAGGCAGATACACCCTGGATGGAATGCCAACCCATCACAGGACACAACACACACACACACACACACACACACACACACACACACACACATTCATACACTAGGGACAATTTTCCAAGGTGCCAATCAACCTACCGTGCATGTTTTTGGACCGGGGAGGAAACCGGAGAACCCGGAGAAAAACCCCCTGAGGCACGGGGAGAACATGCACAAACTCCACACACACATGGCCGAGACGGGAATCGAACCCCGATGTGTGAGGCGAACGTGCTAACCACTAAACCACCGTAGCCCCCTTTCGCTTTCTATTCGTGTGCCCTTTATTTTATAACCTGGTTTGTGGACTGCATCTGATCTGTACCTCCGGCTGGATCTTACCCTTTCTGTGTACTTTGGGTTGTTAATAGATTGATAGATTGATAAAAGATGGATACTAAGAGTAGAGAATCGTTCAGAGTATATTTTCCCAAAATAAAAAAATGCTTGCTATTGATTCTAATATTTGCTGCGACTTTATACCTAAACGCTGTATTTATCGTGACTCTCTGGACTATTTAGTTTATATTAAAGAGGCATAGTGGCACACAGGGAGCCTTCCAGGGCCCCACAGCTCCAGGGCTCTCAGGTCAATACTGTGCTTTGTTTACACTGTGTGTGTGTGTGTGTGTGTGTGTGTGTGTGTGTGTGTGTGTGTGGATTTGCTCCAGGCACTCCAGTTTCTTGCCAAAACATGATGGGAATGAATTTGCAAGTGTGTGTGTGTGTGTGTGTGTGTGTGTGTGTGTGTGTGTGAAATAAGAAACACACTTAAAAGTAATAAAAGAAAAAAGCACTTAACGATTTTTTTGGTTTTCAGCCTACATTAGGTTGGTGCCCCTTTATGAAATAAAGACACAAGGTGAGACGTTTGTGGGAGACACAATGTGAGACGTAGTGGAGAAATAATCACTTTTAAACACTGGTTATGTCCTTTTCGCTGGAGTGTGAGGTGATTCGTGATGTCGTGTGCAGGTGCGACGGATGGCGTCCAAGTGTCGGAATGGTATATGTTTACACCTCATCCGACCACAATCACATTCACTCTATCCGGATGGAACGATTTAACTGGATAGGTTTTTTTTGTTGTTTGTTTTTTTTTTTTTTTTTGTTGCCGGAATAAATACGAGTGTAACTTTTTACACTTTTTTTTTTAAAGTGTACGGAGTGGAAAGTACAGATAATTGTGTGATAATTGTGAGGAGTGGAAAGTAAAAAGTCAGGCGAAACATAATTACGCCGTTAAAGTCGAGATACACGAGATTTCTATGTATTAAGTACGATAGTGAAGTGTTTGTTCCTCGTTTCTTGACACTCTCTGCACAGCCGAATACTCAGTGTACCAGTAATTCAAGAAACATGCAGTGAGTTACACAAAGAGAAGACACATTTAGGCACATTAATCTTAGCTGTACTGTAAATGATAAATGATATTAGGATATACAGTCGCAGGCCAGGAAGAGCTGCTCTGCTGGGATAAACATTTTTACATTCATGGCCTTAATTGTAGGAATATATATATATTTATATATATATATATATATATTCTGGGTAATGTGTATATATATGTATATATATAAAACATTGTAGGGGGCACGGTGGTTTAGTGGTTAGCACGTTCGCCTCACACCGCCAGGATCCGGGTTTGATTCCCGTCTCGGCCATGTGTGTGTGGAGTTTGTGCATGTTCTCCCCCGTGCCTCAGGGGTTTTTCTCTCCGGGTTCTCCGGTTTTCCTCCCCGGTCCAAAAACATGCACGGTAGGTTGATTGGCACCTTGGAAAATTGTCCCTAGTGTATGAATGTGTGTGTGAATGTGTGTTGTGTGTGTGCCCTGCGATGGGTTGGCATTCCATCCAGGGTGTATCCTGCCTTAATGCCCATAGACGCCTGAGATAGACACAGACTCCCCCCGTGACCCGAGGGAAGATCGGATAAAGCGGTAGAAGACGAATGAATGAATGAATGAAACATTGTGTTATGTATATATATATATATATATATATATATATATATATATATATATATATATATGTTATATGAAACATATCGTATATACACACACACATATATATTTCTCTTCATATCTTTCGCTTGTGTTTCTTGTGTGTGTGTTTATGTTTGATAAACGGCTACCACAAGCGAAAAATAGATTAATGTATCTGTTTTGTTTTTTTTTTTTGTTTGTTTTTTTTTCTGTTTTTTTTTTTTTTTTTTATGCTACAACGCTGAAAGAGGAAGACGAACTTGAATTGGTCAAATATCTGCTTACCAAGGCATTTCCAAAGCGGAAAAACATTTCAATATACGCTGGAGATTCTCACACATAAACAGTTAAAAAAAAACAGATGGTAAGCTTTTTTTCTTTCATTCCCCATTTATAGCTTTGCATTATAGCTTTGCTTTCTCTCATAGAATTTGCACAAAAAGGCACAAATTAAATTTTCGAATCCCCAGGAAATTTTCTGAGGGTTAATATCGATGTTTCTTGTAAAGATGATGTATGTGGGCGGTGCGGCTGTGTGACTGCACGGAGCGGAGACTTGTTGAATTGTGTTTTAATGGGCTTCTCGCTTTAGTAATGTCGTTCACTCTCTCTGCATGAGACACAGTACCTGTTTGTGATTCAGGGCTCGGTTATACAGTAATAACGATGGTGTCTTTAATCTTGGCATCGTGATGTCGGTATTAAGAGGACGACTGGTTAATGTAGGACAACATCATTTCAAAGGCCTTGCTATGAAATGCACATCCTGGCACTTTACATATATCTATAGTGACGATATCTATGACTGCTGTAGTGTCATATACTGTATCTGTGATCAGGAGGGTGAAACATCATTGTCACCGTGGGCCACGTCAGCATTATGTCCAGTTGTAACTATAAGACAGTATATAGTGTTCGCAAATCCAGGATCCGGGTTCGATTCCCGTCTCGGCCATGTGTGTGTTTGGAGTTTTGCATGTTCTCCCCCGTGCCTCAGGAGGTTTTTCTCCGGGTTCTCCGGTTTCCTCCTAAAAACCTGCACTGATTGGCACCTTGCAAAATAGTGTGTGTGTGTGTGTTCCCTGCGATGGGTTGGCATTCCATCCAGGGTGTATCCTGCCTTAATGTCCATAGACGCCTGAGATAGACACAGACTCCCCGTGACCCGAGGGAAGATCGGATGAATGAATGAATGGGTTATTCATTATTAAAGATAATCTCTAGTAAAAAAAAAACTTATTTTTACTAATAAACATAAGCTTTTCCAAACCACACCCCCCCCCATATGCAGGGCATAATGTGTGCCACCCTTAGTGGTTAGCACGTTCGCCTCACACCGCCAATGTCCAGGTTCGATTCCCGTCTCGGCCATGTGTGTGTGGAGTTTGTGCATGTTCTCCCCGTGCCTCAGGGAGTTTTTCTCCGGGTTCTCCGGTTTCCTCCCCCGGTCCAAAAACATGCACGGTAGGTTGATTGGCACCTTGGAAAATTCTCCCTAGTGTATGAATGTGTGTGTGTGTGTGTTTGTGTCCTGCGATGGGTTGGCATTCCATCCAGGGTGTATCCTGCCTTAATGCCCATAGATGCCTGAGATAGGCACAGACTCCCCGTGACCCGAGGGAAGATCGGATATAGCGCTAGAAGATGAATGAATGAATGAATGAATGCGTGCCACCAGTGTGACATCACCACGTATACAGGACTCATCTTGCATTCAAAACCCATTGATGGAAAAGGTCACATATATAACTGATTCTCAGGTGACTTCCTCAACGAATAATACAACCCTTCACACAACGTTCAAAGTAGGACACGGTAACCAGATGATACCCCTCCCCCGACCTCACACCCAATAAGCCATGATTTTGATTTCGTCACTTGCGTTTTGTCCTCCTCCTCGCTCGCTGAAGAATCCCTCCTTCCTTGGAGAAAACAAGACATCTCGGAATCTGATAAACACACGCCCTGCTAAAAGTCCTTTATGATAAACAAATTGCCCATGCCACGGGTAAGTTCATTTTTAATTTATGTTGCGCCTCAGTGCCTGACAACACTAGGATTTATTCGCATCATAACCCCAGAGTAGACATGCATAAGTCATGAGCGGGGGATATTTGGGAAAGTGAACGTTCGTCGGACTGATAAGACGGGGGTTCCGGCGAGAATAGCAGAAATGGAGAGGGGGGGGACCGCGAATGCAGTTGGATAATGCGTTTGTTACGACAGCCCGACGGACAAAAACATGCTTAAATGAAAACGGTGTGGGCTTTCCTCCCTCTCTCCCTCTCTCCCCCCCCTCTCTCTCTCTCTCTTTTTCTGTTGGTGGTTTGGTGTGAGAGTTAAAATGCCAAACGGAGTAACGATTCTGCATATTCTGCTCCATCCCCTTGATAAGAGAAGATGGCTCTAACCTTTTTAATAGGGCTGTTTGACAGGCGATTATTCACATGCAAAACGGACGCATCGAATTCACATGACAATGTATTACAGCGAGCCAATCATCCACTTCCCAGCAGGCCGTTCGTCTCAAAAGAGATCTCTTGGCTCGCCAGAGACCACCAATCAGACCTTACGAGCCTTCGGAAGGGATTCATGAATTTTTCCGTCTTTTTCTTCCCTCTCTCTCTCTCTCTCTCTCTCTCTCTCTCTCTCTCTCTCTCTCTGACCTGTCAAATCACCGGCTGCAGATATCAGTGGTTCAGATTGCTCATGCCGCCTCATTGCACCTGTTCCAAGGTCTGTAACTGTGTGAGGCCTCCAGCCTTTCTCTCGCTCTCTCTCTCTCTCTCTCTCTCTTTCTCTCACTCTCTCGCTCTCTTTCGATTCCCCAAACTGTACACTTTTTAGTTTCCGTATTATTTATTTATTATTAGTCATGCTGGTAGGTGTATTGGTGACTAAATTATCACTAGGTGCCAATGTGCGTGTGTGTGTGTGTGTGTGTGTGTGTGTGTGTGTGTGATGTGTTTCATTATTAACTCCGAAGTAATTATCGGAATCCATTAATGATACAATTTGTATTTAAGCAATAATGCGTATCTCATAGTACATGCAATGATTATTTATTTATGCGACTTGTGCATTATATTATTTATTTATGCCGAAAAAACAACATCATATTGTGATAGCATGTTAATTATGTATGCGCATTTATACGACGCGTGCTGCCAATAAGCGAATAAAAGGTTTGCTGGGATGTCATTGGAATATTGTAAATATGTTTGTCGTCGGCAATGGGTGTATCAGCGCTGAGGGGAATATTTGTGTTTACGTGTTTATTTATTTGTTTATTTCATCGTGAACGCCCCTCCGTAAAAAATAAATAAGTAAAAAATCTCATACATTACGCTGGTAATTATATGTCATCGACATGCAGTGTGTGATAAACAAATGTTAAAAAATAGCTCATTAACGCAAGTAAACGTCTCATGAATGATACGCTGTATAGGCAAAAAATAATAATAGAACGCAAAAAGATGTAAACAACAAAGGTTGTTTACAAAGTCTACAAAGTTGTTTAAATGTGTGTGCAAAGGCATTAAAACGTGTCTGGTCGGAAGAATTTGATTGGCTCGCACACTTCGCTTGGGATGTTCAACAATTTATTTATGACTTGTTGATGTTTGTTTGTTTGTTTGTTTTGGGGCACGGTGGATTAGTGGTTAGCACGTTCGCCTCACACCGCCAGGGTCCGGGTTCGATTCCCGTCTCGGCCATGTGTGTGTGGAGTTTCTGCGTGTTCTCCCCGTGCCTCAGGGGGTTTTTCTCCAGGTTTTCCGGTTTCCTCCCCCCGGTCCAAAAACATGCACGGTAGGTTGATTGGCACCTTGGAAAATTGTCCCTAGGGTATGAATGTGTGTGTGAATGAGTGTGTGTGTGTGTCCTGCGACGGGTTGACATTCCATCCAGGGTGTATCCTGCCTTAATGCCCATAGACGTCTGAGATAGACACAAACTCCCCGTGACCCGAGGGAAGATCGGAAGTAGCGGTAGAAGATGAATGAATGAATGAATGAATGAATGAATGATGTTTGTTTTTATTTACCTAGAAAGCAGACGTAACGCATATAACATGGAATATGCAAATCTCACACAATCACATGACGTCTTTACGTGGAAAAAGACATATCATGCGTACAAACATGAAAATAAATACATTTTGAATATCACCTAAAAAAACCCTCAAGCTAGATTTATATTTTCTGATTCACCCAAACACACACACACACACACACACACACACACACACACACACACGCATGCTTCACGGTTGGGATGGGAACTGCAGCTCTCCAGGAAAAATATTGCCTACTTTATTTATTTATATTTATTTTGCAGGTAAACAGTATCTTTTATAGCAGGAGCAGCGGCGTTCTGATATCAATGCTATCAATATGTGAGAGACTGTGAGGGTGTGTCTATGTGTGTGTAGGTGTGTGTGTGTGTGTGTGTGTGTGTGTGAAAGGAGAGGGGGGGGTTATGCTGCTGGAAATGAGGATACCTAATTTGACCCTGGTTGTGCAATCTCATCCAGGTCTAGTAACTAATGAAAGGTTGGTTGGATGTGATTTTGGAATAAGTAGAAAATCTACTAGTGTGTGTGTGTGTGTGTGTGTGTGTGTGTGTGTGTGTGTGTGTGTGTGTGTGTGATATCTCCGTAAAGCAGAATTTAATATTTGAACATGTTCGCCCAGCGAGATTGGGATAACCCCTTTTCACTCCCGGTGAGCTTTGAGTCCGAAGAGCGGCCAATCAGAAAGCAGATTTCCGACGGTAAGTGAGATCTAAAGAGCACTTTGTCATTACAACTCCGTCTCACATAATCACTACGGATTAAAGGCCAATCTATGACACAGAGCGAGAACTCCGCCAAAGCAAAGCAAAAGCAAAAAAAAAAAAAAAAAAAAACACACACAAGCGCTCCTTATGCTAAGGTTTGTGCACTTTGTTCATAGTGAAATGAAGCTGCGTGGGCATCGCCGATACACAGCGCGGCCCGAAAAGAATTATGATTGATTTTCTGTGCAGCTGAGACGCTGCGTTCATATTTACATTTATATTCGTTTCTGCCCTGCTTAATTGTGTTAGAATGCATCGTTTTTCTGAGATTTCGCATCCAGTGTTTGTTTTCCCAGATATTCTCAGAATACACCCTCTGCCCTAAGGAGAGACAAGATATATATATATATATATATATATATATATATATATATATATATATATATATGTGTGTGTGTGTGTGTGTGTGTGTGTGTGTGTGTGAATGATCTGCTGATATGAAATGATAAAGCGCATTTTCACTTTTGTGAATGCAATGCGCTTCCGTATCACCAGTTTATATGAAAAAGCAACCGGAACACAATTCTTAAAGGAGCCACGTCCCATATTTTACACTTCAAACCACCACTAAACAAAGTACCATTGATATTAACAAGAAATTCATATTAATTGAATAATTCATTCATTCATTCATCTTCTAGCGCTTTATCCGATCTTCCCTCGGGTCACGGGGAGTCTGTGTCTATCTCAGGCGTCTAAGGGCATTAAGGCAGGATACACCCTGGATGGAATGCCAACCCATCGCAGGACACACACACACACACACACACAAAGACACAAAATTCATACACTAGGGACAATTTTCCAAGGTGCCAATCAGCCTACCGTGCATGTTTTTGGACCGGGCGAGACACACACACACACATTCACATTCACACACACATTCATACACTAGGGACAATTTTCCAAGTTTTTTTGCATGTTTTTGGACCGGGGGAGGAAACCGGAGAACCCGGAGAAAACCCTCCTGAGGCATGGGGAGAACATGCACACTCCACACACACACATGGCCGAGACGGGAAATCGAACCCGGATCTCTGGTGGTGTTAGGCGAACGTGCTAAGCGCTAAACCACTGTAGCCCCTTCCAGTAATGTATTATCTTTGCCATATATAGATAATACATTATGTGTTATCTATATCTATATAGATATCTATATCTATACATATAGATATATATCTATACATACCTGGACAAAGGTTTGGGGACGTGTTTTTTCAGCATCTTGTTCCGCATTATTAGCGATTTATTTGCATAATATCCTCGCATTTCTTCGGAAAATCTTCCCCCAGATTTCAGAGTGTGGTTGCGGAGACTCGTCCAAAAGCTGATGTAATGAGGGCTGGGGCGCAGTCAGCATTTCATACCATCCCAAAGGTACACAATACGGTGAAGATCAGAGCTCTATATACAACATCTCCCACTCCTACACATTCACACTCCGAGCTCTTCGTCAGGGATCCCTGCACCAGATCCTGCCCTGGGTATCCCTTTAAGATGCAGGGTTGGGTTTAGTGTTAGTTGGGAGTACGAACCTGTAGCTGACCGCTGTTTCACGGACGACACTTTGATAGCGAGTGTGTTTTCAGAATCAGCCGGAGAACTCATCAAACCATCTGCTTCTCGAACACGTCGGATTTCGACGCCGCAGGCTACAGAGTCTAGGGGGATATCCCTGGACATTAAAAAAATGATGCTAAAGGGGTTACCCAGTAGGGAATCCAAGGGGATCGAGCGCATCTATATTTGTTGAGTTGGGAGTGAGAAAACGTGTTCTTCTCTCCAACCCATGTACATCGTATCCTCATGGAGCTGGCTTGGTGCAACAGGGGGATCTTCTCATGCTGAATACAGAATATATAATGCTACCACATCCAGAGACATCCTATAAAACTTTGACGAACAACCTGGTAATTAAGGTCCGGTGTCTGCTGTCCATACAGCTAATGAACATTCATCCATATGTATGCCAAGTCTTTATGTATTCAGGTACGCCGGCCCTTAAAAACAAACAGTCTGGGAAATAGTATGGGAAATATGTATCAAAGTGTAGCATTGGACAGGTTTAGTAATACTACTTGTCTTACAAATACATTATTATGTTGAGGAAAATAAATAAAATAGAATCTAATGAAGATAATGAAGGGGGGGGGGGTAATCATTTAGTGTTACTTAGTATTTAAAAGCATGTATGTATGTATGAGTTGTTTGGGAATGGAATAGATTGATTCTGGAATCAGATATGTAATATGAAGAATATCTGCCAGGACCTTTTGCTTGCCTAATCTGCCAGGACCTTATGTGGTCATTTAATTTACCCGTATACATCATATTTTTGCATGACTATTTTCTATTCATCTTGACCCTGATTTTTGCTGCAGTACGTTGCTTATTTTCCTACCGCTTATTGCTTTCTTTACCCCCCCCCCCCGATCTCATTTCATAAAACAGCACAAAAAGTTTGTCGTTTTTTATCCGATCTAATTTGTTTCTTTTTTTTTCTTTCCCCATAGCATGTTTATCCATTTCGAGGTGCATGGCTTAAATATTGCCTGAAATGAACCAAGAATTTTCCAAGAATTTAGGATTAGTGGCTGAGTTTTTTTGTCTAATGAATGCAATGCAATGCGGAGAACGAAAGATTACAGTAAAAAAAAAGAAAAAAGAGCTATAACAGCTATAAGGCACATCTCATCATGTAGTCAGCCCTTCCAAAAATAAATAAATAAATAAATAATATACACTCTTTCCATCTAATGAAACTATGTAGCAGAGTGTGGATTTAATGGTCATAGCTTAATGTTTGATAAATGAAGGTTTGAGGTTTTGCAGGTTTCTAGGTTTCTAGTTTGTGTTCTGTAATGTGTTAGAGCACAAACAATATCAGTATTTAAAACAAAAAACAGTGGCTTAGTGGTTAGCACGTTCGCCTCACACCACCAGGTCCAAAATTGATTGGCACCTTGGAAAAATTGTCTCTAGTGTGTGTGTGTGTGTGTGTGTGTGTGTGTGTGTGTGTGTGTGTGTGTGTGTGTGTCCGGCGATGGGTTGGCATTCCAACCAGGGTGTATCCTGCCTTAATGCCCATAGACGCCTGAGATAGACACAGACTCCCCGTGACCCGAGGGAAGATCGGATAAAGCGGTAGAAGATGAATGAATGAATGAATGAAAAACAAAAAAAGCACTGATTTGCTCGTTCAGATTTTATATCTACATGTAAAGTCATCAGTACAAATTTAAAAGACCTCAAAAGCTGATTTGAGGTCCAGATGCAGCCAATATATGATAATGTATCTTCATCTTCTAACTACCGCTTTATATTAAATCCGATCTTCCCCTCGGGTCACGGGGAGTCTGTGCCTATCTCAGGCGTCTATGGGCATTAAGGCAGGATACACCCTGGATGGAATGCCAACCCATCGCAGGGCACACACACACTCACACACACACACACACACATTTATACACTAGGGACTAATTTTCCAAGGTGCCAATCAACCTACCGTGCATGTTTTTGGACCGGGGGAGGAAACCGGAGAACCCGGAGAAAAAACCCCCCTGAGGCACGGGGAGAACATGCACAAACTCCACACACACATGGCTGAGACGGGAATCGAAACCCGGACCCTGGCAGGTGTGAGGCGAACATGCTAACCACAAAGCCACCTTTATGCCCCTTATATATATATATATATAGATATATATATATATATATATATATATATATATATATATATATATATATATATATATATATATATATATATATATCTATATATATTCGTCTTCTACCCTCTTTATCCTATCTTCCCTCAGGGAGCCTGTGCTTATCTCAGGCGTCTATAGGCATTAAGAATGGTGTCGTCATCCTTTTAATGTCATGCTGTTTAAAGATTTTTGCATTAACATGTGTCTTATCAAGTGGGGCACGGTGGCGTAGTGGTTAGCACGTTCGCCTCACACCGCCAGGATCCGGGTTCGATTCCTGTCTCGGTCATGTGTGTGTGGAGTTTGCATGTTCTCCCCGTGCCTCGGGGTTTTTTTTCTCCGGGTTCTCCGGTTTCCTCCCCGGTCCAAAAACATGCATGATAGGTTGATTGGCACCTTGGAAAATTGTCCCTAGTGTATGAATGTGTGTGTGTGTGTGTGTGTGTGTGTGCGCCCTGCGATGGGTTGGCATTCCATCCAGGGTGTATCCTGCCTTAATGCCCATAGACGCCTGAGATAGGCACAGACTCCCCGTGACCCGAGGGAAGATCGGATAAAGCGGTAGAAGATGAATGAATGAATGAATGTGTCTTATCACACAAACTATGAGTGTGAGTTACCAGCTTGTAACAGCTGGATAAAGATACACAAGTGCCCAAGATACTCTGCATAAGTACATTTCTCTTTCACTGCATTTATCCTTTTTTTTTTTTTTTTTTTCTTTTTTTTTTTTTGTTAGATTCCTTTTTTTTTTTTGCTTCACAACAGCCAGGGGTTATTTGAAAGTTTTCCAGGTTCTAGTGAATAGGCCGAGTCTGAATGCTCGCCGCGCCCCCGTGTCCGCGTCTCTCCACATCTCATTACCACTACGCTCATTCACGACGACCTGACATACCTGCCTGTTCGACATGCTGTCGCCTAGCAACCTATTGTCTGCCAACAGCTGTCTATCATTATCAGGAATTGCTTCTCAACTCGAAGAGCCCCGAATCCGACATGAGAATACAGAGACGGGGCTTCTCTTCATTTTACGCTCCTGTGACAGAACTACGGTCTCCGTGTGATTACAGCCAGATGTGCGTTCAATCAGCTTCCTGTTCTTCTTGCCGTCAGACACTGTCAGGCATTATTTCAGGCCGCGAGGGTTACAAAGAGGTTTGTACTGAAACATACTGAAACTTATCAGGGGGGTTTAGCACGTTCACCTCACACCGCCAGGGTCGGGGGTTCGATTCCCGTCTCGGCCATGTGTGTGTGTGGAGTTTGTGCATGTTCTCCCCGTGCCTCAGGGGGTTTTTCTCCGGGTTCTCCAGTTTCCTCCCCGGTCCAAAAACATGCACGGTAGGTTGATTGGCACCTTGGAAAATTGTCCCTAGTGTATGAATGTGTGTGTGTGTGTGTGTGTGTGTGTGTGTGTGTGTGTGTGTGTGTCCTGTGATGGGTTGGCATTCCATCCAGGGTGTATCCTGCCTTAATACCCATAGACGCCTGAGATAGACACAGACTCCCCGTGACCCGAGGGAAGATCGGATAAAGCGGTAGAAGATGAATGAATGAATGAAACTTTTCTGTGGGTCACGGTGGGTTAGTGGTTTAGCACGTTCGCCTCACACCACCAGGGTCCGGGTTCGATTCCCGTCTCTGCCATGTGTGTGTGGAGTTTGTGCATGTTCTCCCCGTGCCTCAGGGGGTTTTTCTCCGGGTTCTCCAGTTTCCTCCCCGGTCCAAAAACATGCACGGTAGGTTGATTGGCACCTTGGAAAATTGTCCCTAGTGTATGAATGTGTGTGTGTGTGTCCTGTGATGGGTTGGCATTCCATCCAGGGTGTATCCTGCCTTAATGCCCATAGACACCTGAGATAGACACAGACTCCCCGTGACCCAAGGGAAGATCCGATAAAGCGGTAGAAGATGAATGAATGAATGAATGAATGAAACTTTTCAAGCCCCCAATTACCTGGAAGTTAGGGTGTCTCTTATAGACTCCTTATAACTGTTAAATGACAGAACGAATGCTAAAGCCATCTCGGGCTTCTGTTATGTAAAATTGTGATTTTTATAAGATTTAATACGATCCTTCACAATTTCGTTTTCCTGATGCGTTTTTGTGTGTGTGTGTGTGTGTGTGTGTGTGTGTGTGTGTGTGTTCACAGCTGAGCCACATAATGCACTTGTTTACATCTTTGCAACAGCTCCATTACGCAATTTGTTCACCAAAGCAACAATGAAAGCCAGCGTCACTAGGAAAACACAACGTGTACGATTAAGGTAGAGCGTACGTCCCTTTCGCGCCCGGACGAAATCTCATATTTGTCCACCAAACACGAATAACGTGCGATTCTGTCGGCCGATCTGTCATCGCTTGCATTGTGGAGGTTAAGACGCAAAGCCGTGGTCGATATTTTAAGTTGAAATATGAAGCATTTCATGTAAAATGATACCAAATATGAAGTCATTCATCTTCCGAAAACCTTCTTTATCCTGCTCGGGGGGGGGGGGCGATCAATCTACTGTGGGAATAGTGGACGTGAAGCCGAGAACTAACATGCCAGTCCACCACGGAGTATCGTGCACGTATACCGGAGCAATTCGAGCCCTCACATCCAGACTTGTGGAACGGTTTCCTTTCATACTTTCTTTCTTTCTTTTTTTTTTTGCACTAAATATTGCACTTTGTACCATTGTTCATTTATGTTGTTTGATGTAGCACCGTAGTCCTGGGGATATGCTTTCTTTTCTTTCTTTTTTTTTCGTATTTCACTGTGTACTCTATACGGTTGAATTGAAATGGCTTGATGCACACACTTTCATGCATTTATTCACGCCTTGGGGCATAAAATCATTGTCAATCTACCAAAATGGATATTTCGGAGAAAACAGACAATAAACCGAGTACAGTTTAGGATTGACCTGGAGAAAGCAACGCTACCACTCTCCAATTTATATAAAAAATACTGTACTATTAAAATAAACCTAGTTAATTACATTTCTTAGGGGGCTACTGTGGCCTAGCACGTTCGTCTCACACCTCCAGGATCCGGGTTCGATTCCCGTCTCGGCCATGTGTGTGTGGAGTTTGTGCGTGTTCTCCCCGTGCCTCAGGGGGTTTTTCTCCGGGTTCTCCAGTTTCCTCCCCCGGTCCAAAAAAACATGTACGGTAGGTTGATTGGCACCTTGGAAAATTGTCCCTAGTGAATGTGTGTGTGTGTGCTCTGCGATGGGTTGGCATTCCATCCGGGGTGTATTCTGCCTTAATGTCCATAGACGCCTGAGATAGACACAGACTCCCCGTGACCCGAGAGAAGATTGGATAAAGCGGTAGAAGATGAACGAATGAATTACATTTCTTAGGGGGCTACTGTGGCTTAGCATGTTCACCTCACACCGCCAGGGTCTGGGTGTTCGATTCCCGTCTCGGCCATGTGTGTGTGCATGTTCTCCCCGTGCCTTGGGGGTTTATCTCCGGGTTCTCCGGTTTCCTCCCCGGCCCAAAAACATGCACGGTAGGTTGATTGGCACCTTGGAAAATTGTCCCTAGTGTATGAATGTGTGTGTGATGGTGAGTGTGTGTGTGTGTGATGGGTTGGCATTCCATCCAGGGTGTATCCTGCGTATATATTTAGATATATTTCATAGTGTGGGACTTAAGTTGAAATGCACACATGGGTAAACTTTCAGCTGAAATAATTTCATTTATTTTGTATTCATAATTGAAATAATAGCTTCTTCCATTAACATTACCTGGCATGCTTTATTTATCCTGATTCCCGAGCCCTGAAAATAGTTCATTTTAATCAGAGACCGCTCAGGCTGCTACTGAACAGCATTACATTTCTGGGCACTGTTTACTGAGTTAAATGTAAGCAAATGAATCTGAACCGCAATTCACACGAATTGTCTTCTACATTGGCTTAGGACTACAGATGCCATAAACAGTCTTCATATCACAGTGAAAATCTTAACAATGACGGGACTATAAATAAGGATGTGCTCCACTTTAAAAATCTGGTTCTTCTCAAGGTCCGTCCTTTGTCACCACTAGCTTGCTCTGTATTAGTCATCCATTCATCTTCTACCGCTTTATCCGATCTTCCCTCGGGTCACGGGGAGTCTGTGCCTATCTCAGGTGTCTATGGGCATTAAGGCAGGATACACCCTGGATGGAACTGCCAACCCATCACAGGATACACACACACACACATTCACACACACACGGGACAATTTTCAATCAACAAGTTGCCAATCAACCTACCATGCATGTTTTTGGACCGGGGAGGAAACCGGAGAACCCCTGAGGCACGGGGAGAACATGCAAACTCCACACACACATGGCCGAGATGGGAATCGAACCCGGATCCTGGCGGTGTGAGGCGAACGTGCTAACTGCTAATCCATCGTACCCCGGTTGAGGTCCGATCGGACCGGTTGACTTGGGTTGAAATGTAATGCCAATCAACGAAATCTTGTAGTGTAGTGCTCGTCATTTCTGTATGTATATATATATATATATATATATATATATATATATATATATATATATATATATATATATACAACTGTTATAATTATATAGTATATTATATATAATATACTGTTACAACTGTGTTATTTCGAAAAGATGAATCAACAATATCTGGCAACCTAGTTATTCTAATAGCCAAAAATAGCATGAATTTGAGTATAATACAATAATAGGTATTAAAACATGCCACATGGTATGTTTCAGCATGTATCAAAAACCTTCTCTTTGTTTTTTTTTGCACAAATGTTATTTGTCACTTAGCAAAGGTCATGCACAAACCAAATCGGAATAAATGAAGCCCCCTCGCTCAATAATCACTAAATAGATTATTCGTCGTAACTGTGCACCAATTTACCTAATGTTCTTTCATAATAAATGACTTAATACCTCATCAAGCCATTGTGCTCGAGGTACAATATTCCAGCATAACCCCCCCCACACACACACACAAACACACCCCTCTCCTCCTATTCTCATCCTCTTTCTGCATATTGGCATGCTGTCAGATGCCACAGTTCAGAGAAAATAAGGCTAACACTGATATACTGCAGCAGAATGTTTGGCAGTGCATGTTGTGTTGACTAATGGCAGCAACGTTTTGATTCTATATTGGCTGCCTCACTTTATCTTCTTTGTTCAGTCCAGCTCAAATCAGTTTTCTTTCTTTATTGCTGTTCCAATGGCTCACTCCCATTTGGCGTTGTTGGAATGGCCGTTCACTGAGTAGAGGAATATGAGTATCATTTGTACAACCTGGTAACTTGAGTTTAAAAGTAACTATCCGGTAAAGGGAGGGAGAAAATTCATTCATTTATTCATCTTCTAGCGCTTTATCCGATCTTCCCTCGGGTCACGGGGAGTCTGTGTCTATCTCAGGTGTCTATGGGCATTAAGGCAGGATACACCCTGGATGGAATGCCAACCCATCACAGGACACACACACACACACATTCATACACTAGGGACAATTTTCCAAGGTGCCAATCAACCTGCATGGGAGGAAACCGGAGAACCCGGAGAAAAACCCCCTGAGGCACGGGGAGAACATGCAAACTCCACACACACATGGCCGAGACGGAAATCGAACCAACGGACCCTGGCGGTGTGAGGCGAACGTGCTAACCACTAAACCACCGTAGCCCCCGAGGGAGAAAATGTACCGAAAAAAATGTATTTGTACTAAAAAGGTCGACTTTATTTTCGAACCCAATTTACTGATGGGAAAAACGATCCCAGTGAATTCTCTTACATGGTGTATGGTATTTGTTGGTACCTTAATTGGAATAGAAAAAAAATAAACAAAACGCTAACAAACGAGGAAAAATGCAGTTTTTTTGGACTCTCATAGAATGCAAAAACACTTTTCCTGCGCTTTTGGCAAGATCATCATCACTCCACAAGGTCTTTACTTAAAAGGAGTTTATTTCCGCACAGTCCTTAAAGCTCGAGGGAATGGAAAAGGTCCTCAATGACAATTCGGCAGATTTATGGTTTATTGTTGGGGACTATTTATTGTCTGTGTTTGATAAAAATAAATAAATAAATAAACACAGTCATCATACTTGAGTTTAAAAAATAAATAAATAAATAGAAAATACAGATAGATTTATAGGAAATAACTCAGATAAAGGTTAAAGCAGCCCGTGGGAAATTACTCAAGTGGAAGTGCTTGATATTATATCTACTTAAATACCAAAAGAGGATGCAATAATGAAAGCAAATTCCCCATTTTAGGTGAAATATTAGGAAAAAAAAAAGGCCAAAATCCTTTCGTACTGAAACATATAAATGCAATAAACATTATAAGGCATGCTATTTTCTTGTCGAAAAAAATACTAAGAAGGAAGGATTATTATTATTAACAATAAAGACAATTGCAAAATGATAATGGTGGTAGAGACCTGCACCCCCGACCCCCCCCCCCAACACAGACACACACACACAAAAAAAAGTATAATACATATACAAATATGTACCTTATATACTTATTTACTTATGTAAATATGTACTTACCTGCCAGGGGCAATACCATGATCAGGAAGCGAGGCTCAGCCATTGCACTCGGGCTGTGCTGGCCTTTGCGAATTCCCCAAATGTGGGAATCTCGCGCTCTCCCCTTTCTCATGGCGCTGGGCTGCTGATCGGAAGATCCGGGGGTTCGAGCCCTGGTACGGCCAAACTGCCGCCCTTGGGTCCTTGAGCAAGACACTTAACCCTCTGTGCTCCAGGGGGCGCCGTATCATGGCTGATACCCTGCGCTCTGACCCCAACTACCAACATCAAGCTGGGATATGCGAAGAAAAGAATTTCACTGTGCTGTAACGTATATGTGACCAATAAAGGATATTATACAAAAAAAAATACTAAAAACGAATTCTGAATATTTAACGTCACTAATGTTATTAACGTGTTATAACGCAGTGTGTATTACTACGTGAGTGATCTGCTCCTTCACTCTGCGTTTGTTGTGTTGTGCGAATGAACCAAACCTGATATTTGACAATTAAATCCACCACTAAGCAAAAGTAACATTAAGAAATGAATGTTAAAATAATCAATAATTAGAATGATGACATCTGTTACGGTTAGAGTGTTATTAATTCGATATTTGAATCATGTGACGACCTTATAAATATATAACACATGTATACATTTATACATACACACGTATGGCTGGAGAGATTTGCTGAAGGATTTGTACATATAGCAATTTAATTCAATATCTGAATAGATTGACAGCCCTAATAATAACATATATTTTCGCATTTCCGGGTCAGAACTCTGTGGGATTTGGTGTCACTGTGAGCTCGGGTTGCGATCTGTGTGAGCCTTGCCCTTATTTTCCCATTGTCCATAAGTGTATCATCCAGACTCCCATTTCCTTCCCACTTCGCCAACGTGACAGTAAGTGGGCTTGCTATGCCAAAACTGCCTGAGGTGTGAACGTCTGTCTGAAAAACGTACAGTGTGTATGTATGGACCTCGCGCAGCAAACACCTCCCATTCAGAGTGTATTCCCGGATATATTCAAATAGACCCATGAGAAAAAGGCCTACATAACTGAATATACAATAAGGATTCCTAATAATGCATATTTTTTCGCTCCATAACTCCAGTCCATAAATACCAGCCATTCTGTCCCTTTCCTACCCTTTAGTTCCTACATGAATCCATGATGATGTTTACCCATGAACATTCCACATTGAGGGTTAAGGGCCTTGCTCAAGGGCCCACTAGTGGTAGCTTGGTGGTTGTGTTTTGAACCTGTAATCTTCTGGTCCAGAGGCCAACACCTCCCTCACATATAAAACAGTCTGCTACAATGCACTTAGGACTAGATGAACCGTCATTGGGCACGGTGGTTTAGTGGTTAGCACGTTCGCCTCATACCGCCAGGGTCTGGGTTCGATTCCCGTCTCCGCCATGTGTGTGTGGAGTTTGCAAGTTCTCCCCGTGCCTCAGGCGGGTTTCTCTGGTTTCCCCCGCCCCAGTCGGAAAACATGCAGAATTCTTAAAGGAAACACGTCCCATATTTTACAATTAAAGCAAAGTAACATTAACAGGGAATTAATATTAAAAGAATCATTTCCACATTAAAATAAATATGAAACGATGAACCATTTTATGAAAGGGAGAGATTTTGAGCGAATCATTTATATTAGTAGAGTATATAGAGTATAATAGAGTATTACATTTACATTTGCGGTATTTAGCCGATGCCTTTATCCAGGGCGACGTACAAGAAGTGCAATGGTAGAGCCAGAAAGGCTAGCTATAGACTCACACACACACACACACACACACACACACACACACACACAACAAATATAATAATTCATACATAGCACATTCCTTTATGCACACACATACCATTCATTCATTCATCTTCTACCGCTTTATCCGATCTTCCCTCGGGTCACGGGAGTCTGTGCCTATCTCAGGTGTCTATGGGCATTAAGGCAGGATACACCCTGGATGGAATGCCAACCCATCGCAGGGCACACACACACAGACACACACACACATTCATACACTAGGGACAATTTTCCAAGGTGCCAATCAACCTACCGTGCATGTTTTTGGACCGGGAGGAAACCGGAGAACCCGGAGAAAAACCTCCTTGAGGCACGGGGAGAACATGCACAAACTCCACACACACATGGCCGAGACGGGAATCGAACCCGGACCCTGGAGGTGTGAGGCGAACATGCTAACCACTAAGCCACCGTGCCCCTCACACACATACCAAGAGAAGGAAAATGTTTAGATGTATTTAAATGTATTAGAAGCATGTATTCATTTATGGTACATGGAAAACATGTGATTAATCACTATTACATCATTAATCAGCCCTTTGTATAGAACATTTTTAGAGCAGCTTTCTTGCTAGATTTCGAAATATGGCTGGAGGGATTTGCTCAGATGTGATATGAGAAGGATTGGTATACACACTGTGGAGGGATACAGTTAATCAAATATATGTATGCAATGTGTGCATGTGACTTCCATTAAAATCCTTCTCTTGGTGTGTGTGTGCGTAAAGGAATGTGCTATGTATGAATTATTATAGTTTCTTATGTGTGTGTGTGTGTGTGTGTGTGTGAGAGTCTATAGCTAGCCTTTCTGGCTCTACCATTGTATGTATAAGGTAAGCCCCAAATTAGATACAGATGTTGGGGGAACGATGTAAGGATGGTAAAAGGGGATGCATATTCATATAAATGGGACGGCTGGACACAGTAGTTGCTCTGCAGACCAGCTCCGGGTTTTATTGATTGATAATAAAGGCCAACTCTAAGGTGTTTTGTGTGGTTGAGGTCCGAGTTCAATGCAGACCACTTATTTTGTGTACGGCGTAACTGTAAAAGGTAAAATTAGAATGGTCACTTTTGTCCATGTAATGGGAGAAAAATTCACTTTAAACGATGTGCACGACCATCTTACAGCCACAGTACATTAGCTGTTTATGACCAATTCCCATTGCAGCGCTCGTCTAATCTAAACGGCCTCTCCCAAATATTTCACTTTGCTCCCGCACACTCGTCCCTCTGGACTCGGGAGAGAGACGCGTTACGGGAAGGCGTCCATTCTCCTCACCTGCACTCTCATTCCGCCTCGCAAATTCAATTTTCGCTGGCCCGTTTCCAACTTATCCAGTGCAGTGGCACACAAATCTCTTTCAAGGGCACATACACATTCATAGTCACATCCCTCTCAGGCTGCCTTCCCCATCAAATGTTTTCATTAAGGCGCAATTTTATTACGACAACAAGAGGCAAATGAACTGCACGGCGAAACCGCTGATAGCGTCCCCGCTAATCGCGCTCAACACATGGCGCATTCGCATCGGTGCCGTTGTGCACGTTTCCTGTTCGGGCGCACACTTTTTATTTTAGCGTTTTGGCACATCTGCAGTTCGATGACTTGTGAAAACACATTGACTTGTGAAATAACACCTCCAAAAAGATTCGTAAAAAATAAATCAAAAATGACTTTTATGGACACGTTGTTTTTTTTTTTCTTTTAAAAGCATTTTATAATTATGATTTTATGATTAAAAGCAGATCAGGTGGAACTTAATCGCAAGTACGGCAACTCTGTTTGTCAACATTATTGTCACATTAGTATGCCGGATCTGGTGTTGATTAGCAATGTGTGAGATTGTGCATATGCTAGCAACATCTGCCAAGTTTTTTTCTTTCATCAAACAGAGGCTGATTCTGTTTTTGTAGTTGTTGTTGTTGTTGTTGTTGTTTTTTTTTTCTTCTGGTTACTTATAAGACGGACATTTCCTACGTCCCTTGTTAGTTCTAAAATCACCTGCGAGGAATGTGAAAACACTTGCAAGGTCTACAGAGAACCACAACTTTCAAATGAGCCAGCTAGCCGGTGCCATCCAAGTCCGCCTTAATGAATATGCGATTTGAGAGAGTCAATATAAGTGAGTTTGAAAGTCATTTCAGGAAGAGTAGGAGGAGGAGGAGGGAAAAAAAAACAACCTCATGCAACGCAGCTGCAGAGATCTCGTCCCGTATACGTTGGCAAAATGATATTGTTTGCGAGGATTTATACAGTGAGAGCAAATTTAAGAAAGGTGTCAGAAAAGGAACAGAAAGGTTAAAGAAACTACCCTGCGTTATTTATTATACACTCCTCTATCCGTACCGAGCCGGCCTCAGGTCAGAATGGCATTAAAGTCATTAAAGGCATTAAAGTCCAACCTCCAAATCCATCCGTTTATTATTCTTTTATTTTGGAGAAGTTTTCAGAATATTACAAAAGGCACACAATGTATGCCTAATAAATCGATGTATTATTTGTTTATGCCATTAATGTGTAGAATAAAAAAGTAAGTATGATAAACATGTATTGTACATCTGAGAATGTGTAGCATCACTCTTTCGCTCTCTATGTATATATATATATATATATATATATATATATATATATATGAGAGAAAATACATCCTGTCCTACATGCAGTCCTGTGTGTGTGTGTGTGTGTGGTGTGTGTGTGTGTGTGTGTGTGTGTGTGTGTGTGTGTGTGTGTGTGTGTGTGTGTGTGTGTGTGTGTATATATATATATAT
>JACRUU010000027.1:23559122-23574122 GCA_030449085.1 Kryptopterus vitreolus | reverse complement strand
TTCCTTTCCTTTCTTTCTTTCTTTCTTTCTTATTTTATATGTGTATATGTGCACGCACCAACACACCTATGTGCTTTTTTTTTTTTATTATAATCCAAAAGAAACAGGTTGCCCGTTCAGATCCGACAGCTCATGGCTCGTCTTGCCCATTAAACTCTAAACGCCGGGGAACAATCATTTGACAAGATAATCTCGCTCGCCTCACACCGCCAGGGTCCGGGTTCGATTCCTGTCTCCGCCATGTGAGTGTGTGGAGTTTGCATGCTCTCCCCGTGCCTCAGGGGGTTTTTCTCCGGGTTCTCTCTGGTTTCCTCCCCCCCGGTCCAAAAACATGCACGGTAGGTTGATTGGCACCTTGGAAAATTGTCCCTAGTGTATGAATGTGTGTGTGTGTGTGTGTGTGTGTCCTGCGACGGGTTGGCATTCCATCCAGGGTGTATCCTGCCTTAATGCCCATAGACGCCTGAGATAGACACAGACTCCCCGTGACCCGAGGGAAGATCGGATAAAGATGTCCGCTCAAAAAAAAAAAAATAAATAAATAGATAAATAAATAAATAAAAAGCTCATTTTGTACATTTTTGTCAGGTTTTCATTTATTTTTTTATTTTTTTATCAATGGAATTAAAGTCCTTTTTTTATTTTTTATTGATGCTATTAAACCCATCGGAAAGCCAAAGTAAACCAACCCTAACACTCCCTTCCTCACCACCCTTCTAGCGAGGGATGATAGACACTGTCCTGACCATCTGCTTCACCATGTGTTATGGGAACTGCACAGTCTCTGAACACAAAACCCACCAGCAGATTGTGAGAACAGCTGAAAAGATCATTAAGGTCTCTCTCTCTCTCTCTCTCTCTCTCTCTCTCTCTCTCTCTCTCTTCCCGGGGGGGGGGAAGAAAGGCGGGGTCCTCTCTCTCTCTCTCTCCTCTCCCCGCCATCGCCTCGCGCAATACCCACTACATCTGCGAAGCCCACCTCACTGTGGACAACTCGCGCCCGTCTCACCGACATGCCAGAAGGTACGAGAGTATCTCCAGCATTCTCTACACCAGTGTGTGCCTTCAAGCATTCGGATTACTCAACACCTTACGTCCACCCGATGCTCACCCTGAGCCAAACACCAGCACCACTCACATCTGTATAAATATAAATATATAACTATATAAATAGTTTCGCCCCGCGGAATTCCGAACCCGGGGCCAAAAAGCGGGAATTTTTTCCCCATAGAAAATGAATAGGGACGATATTTGTTGCCTCACAGTTCGGTCTGTGAGCGTCCGACATGCACATGATGGCAAATGCACTCGTAGGGCGTCCGGAGTGGATCGCGATCGTATACCTCCCGAATCCCACACACGTTCGGGATTTTGGGAAATCCGTGACATTCCGGCCCTCGTAGAGAATGAATGAGGAAATTTGACGCTCCGCTGTTCGGCCCCGTATTCGCCCGTCATGCACATGTGACATATCCACTTGTAGGTGAGATGGAGTACGTTGTGAACCTATCACTGGCGCGTGATGTCACGTGGCCGCAAATGTGAAATATCTGCGAAACCTGGACACAGGGTCATGTGAAGTGTCTAAACGCTCGTCACATCGACGGGAGTCGGACGCTGGATAAACTGATGTCATGTGCGTCACTGGCTCCGCCCCCTGCCAATAAAACGCCCAAAGCGGGCATTTTTGGTGTCTAAACACTCATCTCTCCGAACAAGCTAGCATTTCCAAGTCAACGCTAAATATTAAACGGACCAGGCTATAAGGGGTCGCGTCCCTTCTTCGGAAAATGTCCTCATGCTCTTTTCTAGCCTCACCATCCGGTTTAGTATGAAAAACTGACCGCCAGCTCTTGCTAGGCTGTTTTCTAATCAGCCAATCATGTGGCGAAAAGCACAATACATACAATCAAGCAGATCCAGGTCAAGCGATTGCATTAATGTCCATATCACACATTGCCTTATGGGGAAAAGTTTCCTGAAAGGCAAGTCTTTTCAGAAAGGCATTTCCGCCCACAGATATGTCACTGACTCGACGTGTTTTTTTGTTTGTTTGTTTGTTTGTTTGTTTTCTTTAATATCCTGTTTTGTGATTGATGTGTGTGGAAAATTTCCGATCGGAACAGCGCGTTTGTGAAACGCTTAAACCCGGCTCTTCCATCACATGAGAGATATCATGTTAGGAGATGTGCCATTTTTCAGACGTTATTTGCGACAGTTGTGTGAATTCCACTGCAGCCACACGATTGGCCGATTCCGTAAATAAGCCGGGGGGCCCAATTATTCCTATTAAATTATCCGGTGAGTGCCCACTCGTGAAATTTCAATCAACTAGCCAAGTCACCCGTTACATTAACTACGGCTGTAACACTGTCGAGTATTAAAGGAACGAATAGCGTGTGTATATATATATATATATATATATATATATACAGCGAAGGAAATCCTCTTGGCTCCGTCTCTTTTTAATGAGCCGGTCAATCGGGTTGCGTATTAGGATAAGGTCTATTCTCCCGTCAGAATCAAAATACTATATTTTCTATAGTTATAAAGATCAATCAGAACATTGGATTTGCTATGACACTTTCCTCCCATGGGACAAATTCTACCGCTTTATCCGATCTTTCCTCGGGTCACGGGGAGCCTGTGCCTATCTCAGGCGTCTATGGGCATTAAGGCAGGATACACCCTGGATGGAATGCCAAGCCATCGCAGGACACACACACACACACACACACACACACACATATTCATACACTAGGGACAATTTTCCAAGGTGCCAATCAACCTACCGTGCATGTGTTTGGACCGGGGGAGGAAACCGGAGAACCCGGAGAAAAAAAACCCCCTGAGGCACGGGGAGAACATGAAAAACTCCACACACACACATGGCCGAGACGGGAATCGAACCCGGACCCTGGTGGTGTGAGGCGAACATGCTAACCCCTAGCCGCACTAGGCCCTGATTATGCAAGCCAAATCTCTCTGCATAACACAGGTAGCCGTCCCCCCCCCCCCCCCCCTCTCTTTAATTTGTCATGCATCTGTAGCTTTGCAAACCCTCCCCACTACGGCGGGACCGCTGGAGAAAGACCAAACGGACGATAATGGACTGAAACGAAGCACAGAAAAGCTTATTTATGGGTTTTGGATGCGAAGAGTAATCACTTCATAAGGCCCCGCATTAAATCACCCACACCTAATTGAATTGCAGAGGAACGCCAAAGTCATAAAAGTAAATTGAGCAAACATGTTTCATTAGAAGCTCTGATGGGAGCTAAATGAATTGAGTCTTTCGGAATGGGGGACGGGACGGGGGGGGGACACTTTGTAACGTTGCCTGCGATAAGAAACACAATCACACTGAAAGGCCTTTTTTTTCTTTAACCGGGCCTTCGTTTTTTTTTTGTGCTTGACGACTTTACGTGCGTTTAAAGGCAGCTCCTGAATTCATTCATTCATTCATTCATCTTCATCTTCTACCTAATCTACCACCGCTTTATCCAATCTTCACTCGGGTCACGGGGAGCCTGTGCCTATCTTAGGCGTCTATGGGCATTAAGGCAGGATACACCCTGGATGGAATGCCAACCCATCGCAGGGCACACACACACACATTCACACACACATTCATACACTAGGGACAATTTTCCAAGGTGCCAATCAACCTACCGTGCATGTTTTTGGACCGGGAGGAAACCGGAGAACCCGGAGAAAAACCTCCTTGAGGCACGGGGAGAACATGCAAACTCCACACACACATGGCCGAGCCGGGAATCGAACCCGGATCCTGGCGGTGTGAGGCGAATGTGCTAACCACTACGCCACCGTGCCTCTAGCTCCTGAATTGTGTCACTTATTTAAAGAATCGTTCCCAATTGTATCTCCGTAATTTTCATCCTTCATGCATCCTATTCCTTGCTGTCCACTCATCCTAAGCTCTCTTCTGTTTTGCTATCTCTCCAATGTACTATAAGGTAACAGAATGCACTAATCCGAGTGGTAAAGTCAAGACCTTGGACAGCATCCAGGAATGCCTGTATCACACCAAGTTCCATAGCAGAAAAACCCCCTCCGTCTTCCATGAATTACAATCATTGTCCTGCATCTACAGGCAACAAAATATGCGACGTACCACCTACGGAGACATAAAGCAGGGATGGCAGATTTTGCCACTGCATCCTGTGTACTTCAGTAAGAAAGCATTTTGCAAAAGGTCCTGTTCTGCACCACAATACACAGAATAAGACATCCGATATCAAATAGCGTTGACGCACCCGTTTGTTTACTGTAAACCCATAATAATCTCAACACTTGTTTCGAAAAACTATTAAACATGGACTGCTGCAAATATGCAAATGAAGAAAAATTCATCTCAGGGTCTGACAGAGACATATTTAGGGCAATTAGCGCCTTCCTGCAATTGTTGAGGTTATTTTGCTCGTTAAAAGTTTAATGGATTCACCTCGGCGATTTTGCATGCTAGGACCTGCGACGCTATCTCGTCGGCATTTCTTAAGCGGGCGGAAAGAGCGACCCCCAAAACCTCCTCGGGGCGCCGGAACATGCGCACACGGCAGCTGCAGTTGAAGAGTTCATAAATCGACAGCACGAACAAACCAAAAGAAATGTTCGACTCCGCATTAAACAACATTAACCTTCGTGTTTTAATTGCAGGAGCAAAAAAGCCCCCGGGCACACACACCGGCAATAAAATCAAGCGAGCGTTGTAAACGACTCTCCTGCTCTCTTCAATAATAGATAACGGAAAATGGGACGGGAATTAAGAGCCAAAATGGCAAAGTGCACAAAACTGTTCACGTCCATTAGCGAAATTAAAGCAGGCTAAGAACATGCGAGAAAAACAAGAGATTTATCCAATGCACTTTGTTTTTAGGGGGGGACGGGGACGGGGTGGGCGTCCCCAAATCACAGCACGTGCCTCGTGATGTCTTTGTCTATGAGGCTTAAATGTGTTATATATACAGATAGCGTTATTGAAAGAAAAGTCGCTGTCAGACGTTTGTGCTATTTGACCTTCGTCGACAAAGTAAAACGCTTTACTTTTAAGTGAGGACACGATCGGCCCTCAAGGCCAAACGCCAAAACCACAGCCGAAATTCCACATGATAATGTGCATCTAAACAGTATGATGAATCACAGGTGAAGCTGCTATCACAAAGCCGGTTTAGCGTAATCCATCATCGCTTGCTATGTACACTGCCGGGGAACTTCAAGATTGATCTTTGGCAATGACAAGTTGGGTTCCCGGGTTACCCGATCCGGAAACATTTATATTTAGCCATCGTTCTTATTTAAAGGATCATTTGGTAACCTTATTTGGCCCTTTGCTGTATCCGTCAATTGTTGTTTTTTTTTTGTTTTCATTCATCCTTGAAGTGCCAATGTAGGAAAAAGGAGTTGCGGCATATTAAAACGATGCCGAGCGTCATTGTTCTCCCTTTTACGGCAGCTGTTTATTTAACAAATAAACAAAAAAAAAAAAGCTAGAGCGCATGTCTGAGCGCACAAAGAAGAAGCACGACACGAAGGGGTATATAAGGACTCTTACAGCTTCCATTAGCCTTAATGTAGGCTGTAATTGCGTCAAAGAATTGCATGGTGTTGTTATTATTATTTTGTTGTTGTTGTTTTCACTCTGCTCAGATACCAAAAAAAACAAACAAAAAAAAACCCCAGCTGCTATTTCAAAAGACCTGTTTGCTGCTAGCCTAATTACCTGTTGACAAAGTAGGCCAAAGAAGCACAGAGGAGCACAGGCAACCACCTTTATGCTACAATTTGTATTCAATATCTACCTCATAGAAATGTGATTACACTTGTTTTTTTATTATTATTATTATTATTCATGAGCCAAAACGGAGAAAAATGACAACAGAACAACGGAGTGACGTCAACAAACTTACATGGGCTTAAGATGTTGTGTCCAATCAGTGGTTCAAAGTGTTGTAAAAGTCATCAGGCCTTTATATTTGCGATATATATATATATATATATATATATATATATATATATATATATATATATATATCTTACCATATATATCTTACCATTCAAGTTCAGTCTTCCTATCTGAGTGTCGCATGTATTTACTTACTTGGCCACTTCCCATGAAAAACAGGGAGCAATTTGTTTACACAATCAGCTTATTATTTAGCCAAGAAAAGCGAGAGACGCGGACGCGCGTACTTCTGGTGTCCAGGGCCAAATCGTGATTGTCACTGCAGATTACAAATGTGGTTCAAGTAACTTTCTCTCTCTCTATCTCTCTAACACTCCAGCGCTCTATTCCTCCTTTCTCCGGGGAATATGTCCTCGTAGGCCGGCGGTGAGTCGTTAACAGGCGGGTAGGAGAAACCGTACACGTGGTGGAGCTCGTTTTGGGCAGGCGCGTATCCCGGCAGTTCGATCGACGGGTGGCCGCTTTTCCGCGCCTCAGCGCCGTGCGCCTGCGAGCCGCACGCCGCCAGGCTGATATAGGAGACCGAGCGGAAGTCAGCGGCCGCCGTCAGCTCGCGCTCCTCGGCCAGCAGGACGGCGCGCGCGCTGCGCCTGTGCGCCCGGCGCCGCCGGTAGAACTGCGCCGCCTGGTAGCGCTTGATCACCACCAGGTTGACAAGTCCAATGAGGCACTCGAGAGCGTTAAGCACGGTGGACGCTACCAGGCCGCGCTGGTAATCCTTGAGGCGGCCGCACGCCGCCGGTACCTCCGCGGTGTCCAAGCAGTAGCGCGAGTACTTCCGCTCCACGAGCGACACGGCGTCGCCGTCCACCACCGCGCCCGAGAACGCCGTCAGCACGCCGAGCAGGAACACCAGGAGCCCGAAGAGGAAGAAATTGCGACACGCCGCTTTGCCCCTGCAGCACAGCAACGCCATGGCCAGCAGCGCCTGTCCGAGTCCGAGCAGGATTCCCGAGTAGAACGCTCCCGCAGCCGCGCTGAGCTGGAAGTGCGCCTTGACTTTGGCTCCCAGGGAGAGGCACTCGAACCCAACCACCGCCGCGCTCACGGCGCACGCGAACAGCAGGCTGCTGGAGACCACGGCGCACGCTCCTTTCCCACTCAACTTCATTATAATCCTCCTGTGCCTCGTCCGGCCCGTCAGCCTCCTTCATCCTCCTTGGTCCTCCTCTCCAGCTCGTCTTGAAGTGCTCTCACACTGGGACATGACTCGCCGATGGCTGCTCGGAGAACGGAGGATGTGCGGAGCCACGCGCCGTGCCGCCGTTTCCCACCGCGTCCCGGACGGATGAATAATTGATGGGCAGGGCGCGCTCCTTCTGCGGTAACAGCCGCCCAAATCCAGCTTAAAGGTAGCGATTACCTTCATGACCTTCTCCCGCCATCCACCGCGCTGCAGGGCTTAGTTGTGAAGACCGAGAGGAAAGACGCTCCCTCCCGCTCTTACAGCCCTCCGGAGCGCGCCGCCGCCGCCGCCGCGAGCGAGCGCACATCAGTGAGACCGGCGTTGAGGCTGAGCTTTGAACTCGCTCCTCTCCGACTGGCAGCGAAGCCGAGAATGCGACACATAGTGATTGCCGCTTCCTTTCACCGCTTCCCCATTCTCAAGCTCCCATCAGACACTTTTCTAAGAGGCAGAGAGAATAAGTAGTATAATGGAATAAAGTTGCGTTAAATAGGAAGAAAAAGTGATGCAAAGTGGAGGGGAGAGAAAAATGGTCTCAACACCAGCAAGTGAAGATGTGTAACACCGTTAGAAAAGCACGTCGAGGGGTTTTCTCAGCGCGGTGTGAGCTGTCCATGGTACTGAAACGCAGCCTCGCGTGTATCAGGCGGAGCTCCGATTGGCCTTTTTTTTAGGGAGGGGCTAATTTTACTTTTCTATGGTTGGCATGATAACTAGGTTCACAGGCCCTTTGAAAAAAAGAATCCCTGGGGTTCTACGTGACTTTGGGACGATCGATAATTTTTCTGTTTTGTTTTTTTTTTTTTGTTTTTGTTTTTTTAAATAACAAAAGCATGCAGTATAAAAAAACCACTATCCAATATTTTTTATGTTTGTTTTGCTCTTTCAAGTAACAGGGAAAAAACATTTTTTTTTCTTTTCAATGGTTCGTCACGGTTTATCCGACTGTGCGGGGAAAGCTTCTTTTGTTTAGGAAGAACAATATGCCACTTTTGAAGGGAGAAAAAACAATGCCG
Source organism: Kryptopterus vitreolus (assembly GCA_030449085.1). Taxonomy (NCBI): domain Eukaryota; kingdom Metazoa; phylum Chordata; class Actinopteri; order Siluriformes; family Siluridae; genus Kryptopterus; species Kryptopterus vitreolus. The sequence continues at coordinate 23,565,937 of JACRUU010000027.1, read as the reverse complement.
GGGATCCTTTTACAGATAAATGTATAGAGAAATGCCTGTACAGTTCGTCATGGGCATGAATGCGTGACCATTTTGACCATGAAAACATTGATTTATTCATGATAATAATAATAATAATAATAATAATAATAATAATAATAATAATAATAATAATTAAAAGAAATTTATTATGAAATATGGATAAATAAGCTTTATGGATAAAAAAAAAAATATATATATATAAATCTCTCTCTCTCTCGCTCTCTCTCGTCTCTCTCTCTCTCTATATATATATATATATATATATATATATATATATATATATATATATATATATATATATATATTATATATATATATATATATATATATATATATATATATATAGGGGCACAGTGGCTTAGTGGTTAGCACGTTCGCCTCACACTGCCAGGGTCCGGGTTCGATTCCCGTCTTCGGCCATGTGTGTGTGGGAGTTTGCATGTTCTCCCCGTGCCTCATGGGGGTTTTTCTCCGGGTTTTCTCCGGTTTTCTCCGGTTTCCTCCCCTCCCGGTCCAAAAACATGCACGCACGTAGGTTGATTGGCACCTTGGAAAATTGTCCCCTAGTGTATGAATGTGTGTGTGTGTGTGTGTGTGTGTGCCCTGCGATGGGTTGGCATTCCATCCAGGGTGTATCCTGCCTTAATGCCCATAGACGCCTGAGATAGGCACAGACTCCCCGTGACCCGAGGGAAGATCGGATATATAGCGTAGTAGAAGATGAATGAATGAATGAATAAATATATATATATATATATATATATATATATATATATATATATATATATATATATATATATATATATATATATATATATATATATATATATATATCTAATAATATAGTCACGTGCAGAAGTTAAAACGAGGACACGTCCGATAGCCTTTCTGTTTGCGGCTTGTTTATGTTCCTTGTGAGGAACCGTATTTATTTATCAAGCCATTACATTCTCATTAAAACAGTTGAAATTATACAGAGAAGCTCTAATTTCAGCAACAGCAACCAACAATTATTCCCATGCGGGAGCTAATCACGGCAATTAAGCCAAGCCGCAGGTGTCGGTATGTCTCTTGCTTTTCCTTACGTCTAGGCTTCTTAACATGCAGTAACTGTACAGCGCTCACAAAAGTGTTTTGGCTACAGCCGCATCCACACTCGTACGATTGCACTCTTTAGGGTAATTATAGTACAGATCCGTTTGTTGGGACAATTACTTTCCATGTGAGGGGCTACACGAAAACTCCAGAGTAAACACAATCATTACAGTCGCATGCTGTACATACCCCCACCCCTGTGTGTCCTGCGATGGGTTGGCATTCCATCCAGGGTGTGTCCTGCCTTAATGCCCATAGACGCCTGAGATAGGCACAGACTCCCCGTGACCCGAGGGAAGATCGGATAAAGCGGTAGAAGATGAATGAATGAATGAATCCTCACAGCTAATGAACATTTACCCCCACACCAAATTTCATGCGGAGAAGACGGAAATCTTAGAACAAAGAACTTGATGTTTTTGTTAGTCTGATCACAAATACTAGTTCAGGGAATCAGGGACGGACGTGAAAATATTCATTAAAACTCATAAGGAACATAAGGTGACTATCCTCTTGGCAAAGATCACTGGTGAACCATACGAGCAAATGGCTTGGGAAATAATCTTCGAAATAAATCATCGGGGGAGCAGGATGAATCACTGAAGGGGAACTCGGTCTGTTAATGGCGTCATATGTTTTCACATGATAAACAGATCGTTAGTTTAGGGAACCGACCAGCAGGTAAAGCATATGGTCATTATATTAAACTTCGCTATCTCAATCAAATTAGTTCAGGAAAAGGGAAATTAAGAATCAGGTATATTAATTCATTCATTCATCTTCTACCGTTGCATCCAATCTTCCCTCGGGTCACGGGGAGTCTGTGTCTATCTCAGGCGTCTATGGGCATTAAGGCAGGATACACCCTGGATGGAATGCTAACCCATCACAGGACACACATTCACACACACATTCATACACTAGGGACAATTTTCCAAGGTGCCAATCAACCTACCGACCGGGGGAGGAAACCGGAGAAAAACCTCCTGAGGCACGGGGAGAACATGCAAACTCCACACACACATGGCCGAGACGGGAATCGAACCCGGACCCTGGCGGTGTGAGGCGAACGTGCTAACCGCTAAGTCACCGTAGCCCCAAATCAGGTATAACGACATCTAAATATACACCGAAAGCCTGGACTTTGTAAACTGTACGGCACAACGTGCGATTATCACACCAGTATGTTCTTGTCCAGACTTAGCTCTCCCTTGGCTTTTGTTATTACTTCCATTTTTGGAGGCAGGCTGTGAAAGCGTGTGCTCATTTGTGCTCCAAAGCCTTAGTGCTTTCAAAACTCTCACTGACATTGGGTAAGGAGGCCGGTCATGCCGTCAGGGTTATAGTTACTCTAACACAGATATTCTGCTCCAATCCTTTGCAACGATCGTTTTCATGGACGTTGCATTATGCCGTCATGCCGAAACAAGTTTGGGATCTACAAAAAAAAAAAAAAAAGAGTAGTAAGCCTTTGCGGAGACCTCAAATTTGACTATATGACGTATCACATTTCACATTATAGAAACGACTATGCTTTAGAAGCCATCCGGAAAAGGAAACCCTTTGCTATATGACGCAACAACAAACTATATAAGGATTCCCCTTGGAGAAAGAATCAAACAACATTAGGATGTTCTAGATTGAGCCTTTTTTTGTTTTTTCTTTCCCCCCATTCGAGTGTAGAGTGCTGACATTCTCTGACATTCATGCAGTGGATTTAAGGCCTCTGGAGGAAGCATATAAGATCTGATAGCACAGAGACAGAGAAAAAGAGAGAGATCTAAAATTACCAAAAAGAAAAAAAAGAAAAGAATTTCCGTCGATGTGTGCAGCTTCCTGATGTAAAGCTCGTGCCGCACTTGGATGATGGTCTTACGCGAGGTTCCTTTGTGTGTCATGTAAAACCCCTTCAGTAAATTAAAACCTATAGTAAGTAAAGCCTTTTAAGAAGAAAAAAAAAAAGCGTTTAGCTATATAAAAAAGAGAACCAGTAAAACCATTTTGGTAGATTCGGCAGTTGACATTCCACAGACAGCGCAATCCACCTACTAGCAACAACCCAGGCGACGCAGAGGAAACCCACATAAACGCAGGAAGAATAAGCGCACACAAACTCCGTAAAGACATTTACCTCTAATGACGCACCCTGCGAGCTGACTGCTGTTCCACAGCACCACCCTCCTCATATTCCTGTAGCTGTGAATAAAATATCCGCTTGAAGGAGTATTAATTAACCTGTAAATCAGAGAGGGGGAGAGAGAGAAAGAAAAAGAAGAATGGAATGATGCAGACTACTCATATTTATTATACTGTCCTATTTGAAGATAATGAAATGTCAAGGCCAGACATTTTGTTTTTGCTTGGAGACCTTTTGTGATTAATAGCTGACTTACGAGATCAGGAGTTCAGTCATAATTAAATATGTCATTTGCATATTTAACACAAGCTAGAAGGGGCACGGTGGCTTAGTGGTTAACACCGCCAAGGTCCGGGTTCGATTCCCGTCTCGGCCATGTGTGTGTGTGTGGAGTTTGCTGTTTCTATAACCCCAAAAACCTCAAGTTCTCTACCCCCGTGCCTCAGGGGGTTTTTCTCCGGGTTCTCCGGTTTCCTCCCCCCGGTCCAAAAAAAACATGCACGGTAGGTTGATTGGCACCTTGGAAAAATTGTCCCTAGTGTATGATTGTGTGTGTGTGTGTGTGTCCTGCGATGGGTTGGCATTCCATCCAGGGTGTATCCTGCCTTAATGCCCATAGACACCTGAGATAGGCACAGACTCCCCGTGACCCGAGGGAAGATCGGATAAAGCGGTAGAAGATGAATGAATGAACACAAGCTAGAAGTGCTAAAGAAGTGAAATATAGGACATGCACTGGCAACAGTCTTCAAATAACTGATGCATGAGATTGTTGTGCTGCATGAAGTCTTACTATATAATCAATATTATGTAATCAAATATATGGATCGAGTCTCGGAGATAATCAAAGAGAGATTAAAGAGATCCTTTTTTTTTTTTTTAAGAAATAGACAATGAAAAAAAATAGCCTTTATTAGACTGGTCGGAAATCAGTCTATAAACCGAAATAATGCAACATAGACAAATAAGCATGGAATATTCTTGAATTTATTGTGATGCTTCCCATAATAAACTCCAAAACCAGTCCCTAGTAAGTAAGACTTAAACCCTACTGTACACCGGCACCATTCATGATAAATGAACTTAAGTTGTAAAGGGATGCTTTTTTTTTTTTTCCTCTCCAGACTCGGGAGACTTTCCCTATACACTCTGTTATAGGTTCTTTAATACTTTTATTTGTATTTTTATTTATTTATTTTTACTTTATATAAAAAAAGGGGGAAAAAACACCATTGGCTTTATTTCGCAGGGTTACTCTGGGTTCTTTAAATCTGGGCATTTTACAGGCAGGTAAATTTCAAAGTGTGGTGCTAAACGCTGGACATTTATAGAGCCCTGTGATAGATCGTGCTTTAATAAAGTTAATATTGAATGTAGCAAAAGCATGTAACCGGCCAGCATTGTATTTCCATCCTATAAATATTATGACTGCATAAATTTGTATGCGTGAGGCACGGTGGCGTAGTGGTTAGCACATTCGCCTCACACCACCAGGATCCGGGTTCGATTCCCGTCTCGGTCATGTGTGTGTGGAGAGTTTGCATGTTCTCTCCGTGCCTCAAGGAGGTTTTTTCTCCGGGTTCTCCGGTTTCCTCCGGTTCCTCCAGGTCCAAAAACATGCACGGTAGGTTGATTGGCACCTTGGAAAATTGTCCCTAGTGTGTGGAAGTGTGTGTGTGTGTGTGCCCTGCGATGGGTTGGCATTCCATCCAGGGTGTATCCTGCCTTAATGCCCATAGACACCTGAGATAGGCACAGGCTCCCCGTGACCCGAGTGAAGATCGGATAAAGCGGTAGAAGATGAATGAATGAATGAAAATTTGTATGCTTCATTTTCATATTTATAGCCTTAGTCATTGTTTTGTTTTTTTTTTTGGTTCGCAATCGCATCAGCAACCTACTATAGAAGAATTCTTCATTCATTCGTTCGTTCGTCTTCTAGCGCTTTATCCGATCTTCCCTCGGGTTACGGGGAGTCTGTGCCTATCTCAGGCGTCTATGGGCATTAAGGCAGGATACACTCTGGATGCGATGGGTCTCATGCCAACCCATCGCAGGACACACACACACACACACACACACACACACACATTCATACACTAGAGACAATTTTCCAAGGTGCCAATCAACCTACCGTGCATGTTTTTGGACCGGGGAGGAAACCGGAGAACCCGGAGAAAAAACCCCCTGAGGCACGGGGAGAACATGCAAACTCCACACACACACACACATGGCCGAGACGGGAATCGAACCCGGACCCTGGAGGTGCGAGGTGAACGTGCTAACCGCTAAACCACCGTAGCCCCTTTGCGCCCATTCCACTTATCTGATACACATATCTGAGAACTGCCGAAGAAAAAAAAAAAACGACAAAAAAAACGGACGCAAAATAAGAGAAGTTTATCGAATCGATATATAAAGTCATTTAAATCGCAAATCTAATAGATTCGATGACTTTATATATATATATATATATATATATATATATATATATATATATATATATATATATATATAATATTATATATATACATACATACAATGCTAATACAAAACTAAAATAAACAGTTAATGCTTGAGATGGAATGTACTGTGGATGCATGCCTCAGTATTTCTGCTAGATAGCAATCCCAAGATTGCTGGTGATGTCACCGGATGGGGGTGTTTGTCAAGTAAGGCTGCATTAATTAAAAAAAAAAAAAAAAAAAAAAAAGAAGAAAGAAAAAAAAAAAAGTGGAAAAAAGTGACAAATGTGATAGAAGAGCAAGAAAGTGAGGTAGCTATTTGTAGAACCTCATGTCTCACCAACACACACACACACACACACTCTCTCTCTCTCTCTCTCTCTCTCTCATAAAGCATCAGGTTACTATAGGAGGGAAATGTTGGAGAAGAAAAGGCAGAGAAGGGCCATCATGTTCTCTTGAGTACTCACACGTCGGTGTGTGACAGCTCCAAGCTGCTCTGAAAGATTCCTGAGAGGATCGCACAGAAAGCCAAGAGAAGCACATTACTTACTTTTACTTTTGCTCAATATTTGCATGTGAGACGAGGCTAGGCACGTGGTAACGCTCGGTGTCCGGCGTTACGTAATTTATTCATTCATTCATTCATCTTCGACCGCTTTATCCGATCTTCCCTCGGGTCACGGGGATTCTGTGCCTATCTCAGGCGCCTATGGGCATTAAGGCAGGATACACCCTGGATGGAATGCCAACCCATCACAGGACACACACACACACACATTCATACACTAGGGACAATTTTCAGAGGTGCCAAACAACCTACCGTGCATGTTTTTTGGACCTGGGAGGAAACCGGAGAACCCGGAAAAAAACCCCTGAGGCACAGGGAGAACATGCAAACTCCACACACACACATGGCCGAGACGGGAATCGAACCCGGACCCTGGAGGTGTGAGGCGAACGTGCTAAGCAATTCATTCATTCATTCATCTTCTATCTTCTAAATCTTCTATCCGCTTTATCTTCTTACAATCTTAAAAATCCGATCTTCTCTGGGGTCGTGGGGGGAACCTGTGCCTATCTCAGAGGCGTCTTGG
>JACRUU010000027.1:23519122-23554122 GCA_030449085.1 Kryptopterus vitreolus | reverse complement strand
TATATATATATATATATATATATATATATATATATATCTATATATATATAATGTTTGTGTGTTCTATGTGTATGTATGTATATATATATATATATATATATATCTATATATATATATATATACACATACATATATATACACATACACACACATGCACACACTTAAATAAATAAATAAATAGATAGATATATAAATAAATAGATACATAAATAGATAAATAAAGCACAAATAAGGGCTGGTTGAATTCATTTAGAACAGATTTAGTAATGGCAAAACCCCATTCACAAAAATAGAGAGAATGTGTACCTGGTCGAGATCAAATTAGTTTCCCCCGTCACTGACTTAAAAAAAAAAAACAAGCAGACGAGAAGAGATTGGACCCGGCAACCTTCGAGCGATTTTCTTTTCCAGAGCCATCGCCACGTAGCCGCGTGAGAATTCTGCTTTACAGATTTACAGATTCTATCCTCTAAGATACAACAAGAGTAAACAGCGTTCCATCTTTTTTTATTATTGTAAGTATACAAAACCAACCATACACACAGAAATCATTTTGGCAACAGTGTTTTGTTACGGGTTTGCAGATTGGGCATGTATCACGTGTAGCCTTTTAACAATGTACGCTAATAAATGTTGTGTTCCTTTTGGATTGCGACCATGATGGTGAAACATTTCACTGAAGTCTCGTCACATGATTACACAACGGTTTGATATTCCTCCTCTATTCGACATCTATATAATGAGCTTTACCAATATGGTAAAACCGAATTTAGAGGAAAAAAAAAAGAGAGACGGTTCAGAATGAGTCTTTTAAGCATCTAAGTAAGAGTCTTACTCCCTCTAACCAGTTATATAGATAAGAGGATCGCACTCTTTTTTTTGTTGTTGTTGCTTTTTCTCTTAGTTATTGCTGAGGGGTGTTTCGCTTGTCGTCGCCTGTAAGTGTAGTGTCTTCCGAACCGTACTTGCTCTGAAGTGAGCGGGCAACATAGCGCCAGTATTCCCGTCGGATAGTATCCTTCTCCTTGGCAAGCAGATCACAGATCTAGAAGAGAAACCAGGTGAGAAGAGGAGATAGGTTAAGGTGTGTGTGTGTGTGTGTGTGTGTTCGTATGGGAGGAAGGTTTATAAATAAGACCAATTACTGCACAGTATCAAGGGGAGGAGAAAAAAAAATGACACTGCACATTTCACCAACAGGCAGGCTCGCTGTCGAGCTGACATTTTTCACACAGGAAGAGGGGATTGGTTTGTAGGATTCCTGAGGGAACAATACACCTCTCTGTGAGACACTAAAAGCCTTTTAGCTTAAGGAACAGTGATCCTACTGTTAACGATTCTCAATATTCAGCACTTCTTGGTCTATTGGAAAAGGTCACTAGTATGGGTTTGTTTCTTTAACACTTTTATTTATATATATATATATATATATATATATATATATATATATTATATATATATATATATATATATATACGAATGCATGCATGTGTGTGTGTGTATTCCTTTGTTACCATTCCATAGTTGTTAAAGAAACAACTTTTGTGTTTTAATGAATGCACGCATCTTTGTTTATGCCTACTACGCTCACATTAAGTGACCACACAAATTGTCCAAATATCCGAGACCATTTCACTTTTTTTTTTTTATTATTTTAGAAGCAATATCCGTTCGCGGCTTAATTAAACAATAGATCTCTACAGCCGTGAACTGTAATCTGACTTCCTGTGAATTAATTAAAAATTGCACCCGCGCCCTGCGTTGTAAATGCTAATAAACGCATAAAATTAAGCAGGAGGACGCAGCGGTGATCTGAAATGCAGATCAAATTAAACGTGGAGAAGAACAGGCAACAAAAAAAAAAAACAACAACTAAACAAAGTGCGTCTGAAGCTTGTGGGTGTGGAACACACTAATAGTTGTGCACAAAAATGGGATGGTTGAGGAAGGGGGGGCGGGGGGGGGGGGGGGGGTGAGGAAACGCTGCCTGGTGTAATGAATCTGGGTTTAGGGTGATAGGGTCAGAAAAGTGACAGCACAATCATAAATCCACGAATTCAACCTGCCTTGGGTCGACGGTTTAGAGTAGTGTTGGTGATGGGAGATGTTTTCTTGGCGCACTCTGAGCCACTTACTACCAATCAAGCATGGTGTAAATGTCACAGTCAATCTAAATATTGCTGACTAAGTGCATCCCTTTATTGCCACAAATCGGTAAATCATCTGAGAGTGCATCAATTATGAGATGCAATGATGTCAACATGGGGCAGAACCACAAGGCAGTGTTTTAAACACGCAAGCCGTGAACAACCTCTCAGAAGTCCTTCAGTCCTACCAAAAAGAAGTGCAGTGCCACATATTAGCATGCATATCCTGCTAATAACCTCCATTATTCACATCATATGGACTACACCAAGTTCTCACAAACAAGAAAAGACTACACACAATAAAAGTTTTAACTATTAACTAAGATGCTCTCATCTGAAACGGACCCAACTAATTAGGAATGGCAAGATTGAATCATTTCAGTGACATGATTCTTTGAATCTCCAAATGAATGAATCTTTTTTGAGTCATTTAGATTGATTCATTCCTTTAAATCACCATCATGGTGTATATAGGTGTTAATGAACCGACTCGGACCAGATGACTCATGAGATGTAAGGCACTGGGACTCGTGTGAACGACTCGGACTAAAAGAGTCGAGATCTACTCAGTTCGGTTTCCTGTATATAACCTATGGAGAGCTGATGCTTTGCTCGGGCACGTCCAGCAGAAAAAGGAATTACTAATTTGAGCCCAGTCGTTCTTCTGAATCACATAAAAGACTCGAACGAATCATTCTTAACCCCCTGGCGTTTACACTCGATTGTTATTTGCATTTTTATGCTAAATCAAAGGGTCGACCATTTAATGTATTATAGTGTCTCTATAGCAGGGGTTTCCAAACATGATGCACTGTATAGCATCCCCCCAAAAAATTAATGAAATAAAGTATTTATATGTAGTTCCTGTACTGCATTACATCATTCCGAGATCTAAGGGTTAATCGTCTGTGCATTCACAAAATTAATACAAATTCAAAACCATTTTAACCCCAATAGACAAGTTACCAATTATGTGCATGGAGTTTAGAATAACACAACCTGTAATAGTCTAATTAAATGTATGTGCCTACCGGTAAATTGAATGATCAAAGTGAAATTAAACATGGCATTAAATATTACACGCATAAGCACACCGGCATCTCCGCTTACCCAGTAAACCCCATCTTTGAAAAACATTACAACACCTCACACATCTACACACACACTTAATTACTTAGGTATTCAATTATTTTTAGGTCATTAGCCCAGGTACAAACGATGAAGGCTCGCTATTTCTAATAGTGATTATATTACGTGCACCCCAGCCAGAGAGAGCTGGGAAATAAGTTTTTATATTTATTTGTGCACAGAATCGTTCTTATTATTATTTTTTTTAGCATTATTAAGCAGAGCGTCTGTTGTTTTTAAAACTATGGGATTAAATCTATAATGTTGCTTTAAATTACTATGTCAAAGCATTTGGCGCTGTGTACCTAGTCCTTTTCGAAAGTTAACAAATCATGTCTGAAACTTAATCCCAGCAAAAAACGGCTTATTCCGGCAGATTCGCCATTAAAAATAAATAAATAAATAAATCGCCAATGGTCACTGCAAGGAAAAAAAAAAAGGGGGGGGGGGGGGGGGGGGGGGGGGATCAGGTGTCCTGTACTTTTCACATTTCTAATCTGAGCATCAGATGAATTCATCCTTTACTTATCTACTCCAGAACCTCATTTGCTTGCTCAATCTTATCTTTTCGAGACGGTACTGCTGGATTTACTCCTGCCAGCTCTGCCTCTCACTAACATTCTACCTCTGCAGCCGAATCGGATGATGCTCGCATCAGCGCGCCGATGTCACGCTCCATCATCCGGCTTTGTATTGCTGCCTGCATTGGACTTCTGAAATCTGATGCTTGCTTTACAAAGACCAAAATTAACCAGTACCATTTAACCTGAAAGCACGTACATACCTAACACCTCTCTCTATTAAAATGACTTTGTATATTCATAGGTGATGTGGTTTGGACGTATTTGGTCAGCCCTGGCCTAGTGGTTATATATATATATATGACTATTTATATCATTATAGACATTTTTTTATTTACCTCCAAGGCTTTGTTAAGCGTGTCAGTCTTGTTACTGTTATTCGCTTCGAGTACATCCTCGTAGAAATCCACCAGGAAGCCAAGCAGGTGTGGTGAGCAGCATGTCTCCTGCAGTTCCTGAACTTGCTGCAGCACCTCGGGATGCGCAGAGAGTCCTGTTGCCTGCAGAATCCTACACACACACACATACACACACACACGACATTTAGTTCTAACCCTACTACATTTTTAAAACAACAGAAGGCAAATCCTTTCTTTTTCCTGTATGATCAGCAAGAATAAAACCCTCCACATAGGGAAATAGTGCCACCTACTGTTCACGTGTACATATTACACTTGTCTCCCATGAACAAGCTACATTACAATTATAATAAGTATGGCCGTATTGACGAGGACAAAGTGCCGTTCTTACCCTTTGAGATAATTCCATGCGCTTTCATTGTGTGGTGCTTTCTTGATTTGTTTTAGGGTGTATCTGTTTAGAGAACACGGGTCATTAAAGAAATTAAGAAAGTAAAATACATGACAGAAAAGTATAAAAGTGCAGTGACGGAATCGGACTCACTGCACTTCTCGCTCGAGCACTTCGGCGGGAGAGTAAGTGGTGGTGTGACTGATGACAAAATGACGCTGGTTCCACGCAGAGTTATTCCTCACATCGTCCTCCAGCAACTCCTCGATGTAATCCAGCTCTCCATCCCACAGTTTATATTCCTGGGAATCACATACACACACACAGAGAGAGAGAGAGAGAGAGAGAGAGAGAGAGGGGGGGGGGGTTAATACTAAATATATTCTAAATGGTTTCTGTGATCCAAATCAAATTGCAAGTTGCACAATCAAGGCACATGGTTGAACAGTGGAGAAGCAAAACGATATGTGAGCGTTTTACTGCATCTGTTCCGAGCGAGTAAAGCACGGAGAACCCAATCAGTTATCCAATCACACACCGGAAGGTCGCTTTTCTACAAAATGAGGATACGTTCTCAAATGAGGGAGAATGTGTCCTTATGCATCATCGATGCAAATACCCAGTAAATATCTCAGTACTAATGATGTGCATGCATAAAAATGTACTGTTTATTTGCTACTTACTTCAACCATAGAGGGATGGCTTTTAGATGTATGCTTTTAATACAGAGGTATCCATTGAACAGTATTTGAAGGACACAAACACCTAACAGTGGCAGGTACTTTCTGGACAATAAGGTAAACTATAAGGCAATGTGTGTGTATGTGTGTGTGTGTGCGCGTGTATATATATATATATATATATACACACACACATGCATACATACACACATATAGGTGTGTGTTGTAAGTGCTGTAACACCCAACATGTCCTCAATGAAATCATCTCTGCATAGTAAAAACTTAAAATGTACATCACAAGCTATGCAATTCCATTAATAGTTACTAGTGACGACAAACTTATACAAGGTACGGTCTATATAGCAGCATTAAGTTGTGACTGCACATCCTGTGCTAACATTTCATCTCTTCTTGTGGCTGTTGCTGCTGAAAGGGGTGTTTAATATTTACTACCAGTTCATGTCTTTCCTTTCCATCTAAAGTGTTTCACACACAGCCTCCATGCACTCCTTTACCATCCCCCCCCCATCCGTGAAGGTCTGGTTATGTTTTCCTAAAATACACTGTATTCTCTGTGAACGCTCATAGACTCGTTGTCATATGCTGTCAGTGAGTGAGACAGAATCCCTTGTAGATCGCTCATACTGGGCTTTGAGCTCATATATTTTTCAGTGCCCTTACTTCAGACTGCTGATGGTAAGTTTCTTCAATGGCGTTTAATGGCGCTTCCACTTTTGACAACCGCAACGGTGTGCGAGAAAACGACGGTACACACGGGGCTCGTGAAGCTCGACGCAGGAAGAATAAATCTGTATTCACACTTTTCAGCATCAACTTTTTCTTATTTTTCCATTGTTTTTCACTCATTGAGAGTTTCACCTGCGCATCTGCGACTTCCTGTAGCTGCCCGCGTCACATTTAACACACGGACGCTTTCCTGGACCAGAAAGCCCCAACTATCAGCACGACAATACTCAGCCACTGCTTGGCAGGTCCCACCATTTCTCAGAGTGCAAGAAAGACATGCTTCCAGACTCTTCTGTGTTTGGCTCAGAGGTGGTAGGATGAACCATCACCTTGGTGTCCAAAGAGCTGAGCTGAGTCACTAGCAGTGATGTCTGCCAGAGGGTCTTAAAATTAGCACTTCTCTTTTTTTTTTTAATTAAACATTGCTTTCCAAACATTTTTAGGCATATTTATCAATAGCTGCAGTCCTAGTTCAGCTTGTATCTGTAAACCACCTCGGGAAATGAACGTCTTTCAACATCCCTGGTGAAGTCACAGGACTTTAGCAGACACTGACGAAGGGCTGTGAGCAAAATCACCAGCCTGGTTGCCAAAGAGAAACCGATTTTGTTCCAAATCCTGCCATCTGCTGCTTCCGCGGTTCAAACTTACAACTTTCACCGTGTCCTATTAAGTAATGCTTTTAGAAAATAAAATGGGGGTGGGGGGAAAAAAGGTGGAATTTGGATGGAGGGAATGCATGAGTGGAGGAGGGGCCGTCTGGACCTTTTACCTGAATGACCCACTGTCTGTGCTGCCATGCGTGGTAATTCTTGGCGTCTTGAACAAGGATCTCAGATGTGAACTGCAGCTCTTTAGACGGATCATTAAGCCACTCGACCACCATCCGCCTGTGATGCCTTTAGCCAATGAAACAGAGCAAAGTCAAGGGGATTACACATCACAGAGGAAGCAAAGGATATATCTGCAGTGTGTAGCATGCAGGACAATACACAGATGGGCGGGATAAGCAATAGAATAGAATAGCCTTTATTAGTATATACATACTATATATATACACATATACACATGCAAATGTATGTATACATTTAATTTCTGACCTTGTTTTTGTCAATACGGGTATTTTAAATAATAACAGAGTTGTGGGATATGCATTACCAGACTTGATAGTTCTTGGGTTGCTCTTCTATAATGGCAGTGATATAATTCATCTCCGTTCTCAAGTCTTTCTCCAAAGCCTGCAGCAGTACTCTTCTGTAGTGCCTGCAAAAAAAAAGCATAAAGAAACCATATTACTAGTCAGCTTTAAGTGAAGGTAGCAAATTAATGCTCAATAGGGTCGGCGCTCGAGAACAGTCCACTCAAAATCCTTCATTCCAACCCATGAAAACCATATCTTCAAGGAGCTTATATTCAGCAAAAGGGCATCGTCACGCTGGAACAGGTTTTGGTCTCCTTGTAGACGTGCTCAATTAACGCATCCCATAGAGACAATTAGTTGACTCCAAATGTTATAGTTACAGTTTAGAGTAGAACCACAAATGGCTTTAAAACGCAGGAATCCCCCAATATTTTGCCCATATAGGCCCGTGTAGAATCAGAGACTTAACTGTCTATGTACTTTACTATTAAAAGTACTACGTTCTTCTGTTTTTTAACAGCTAAATTATTATTATTATTTTTTTTTTTTGCAGTGCTGGAAAAATGATCACGTTGTTTTTTTAAAGATGTTGCAGAAGCACCAGAATTCTACTGCTTCGAACAGTGACCTTCCAGATCACAATGACCTGCAGCCAAGCTACAATAGGACTATGTAGCTCCGTCTCCTGTTATTGTAATGCATCAGATGCTGCTAATGAGCTTATTCTGCTTCGGCCAGCGAGTCAGACAATGCTTCAGTTCAACTTTTAGTTTCTTTTATTCGTTCATTCATCTTCTACCGCTTTTATCCGATCTTCCCACACACACACACACACACGGCAGAGACGGGAATCGAACCCGGACCCTAGCGGTGTGAGGCGAACGTGCTAACCACTAAGCCACCGTGCCCCCATAGACTAGTTTCCTTTCGTTACATGGTTTTCTAGGACATGGTGAACCTGGAACATTTTGTTTTACACGATTTTGAATCATTTTTGGTGCATAAAAGACAAAATGTGTTCTTTTGCACCGTTTAGCATTATTTTTCTTCATTAACATTCACTTCGACATATTATGATAAACGAACCGAACAGAATCATAGAGCCAGCATCATTTAGTGCGACGACAGGGAATGTTTTTGCACTCCGGACCAGTTTCGTGCAAGCCAACTTGTTTTTTTTTTCCTCGGGGGAGAAAAAAAACGGAAATATCACATTACTACTATATGTAATATATGATTTGCGTATTACACATATATAACATTGAAATGCAATTCAAGTCACCATCACAAAATCAGCTTAATGTATGAAGAGAACCTTGCATATAAAGTGTTCAATAGCATGAAATGTAATGATTTAATAAATGCATCTACTAAACTCACCATACTGTATAATTTGCAGCGTTGAGGTCAATGGCGTCAGCAGTGAGGGCGAAGGCTCTTTCACTCTTCTCATCATTCTTCAGCAATGCTCTGAAGTAATCAAACACATCTGAGACTGTAAAGACACAAAAATCACCATGTTTACACGCCATATCTTCTCCTTTATATGATTGTGTTTGTGGGCAAATTCACTCACATCGATCTGAATATGCGATTTTTACCACAGGGTTGGGTCCATCGTCCTGAGGAACAGGCTCCAGATCTGCCCAATCTTTCCTGTCCCTTTTAAAGGGAGAAAAAACAAACAAACAAACAAACAAACAAACATTGGGCCTTGAATAAACAGTGCATGTAAAAAAAATAATAAACAAATAATCAAAGCTGGACTACTTAAACCGGTACATCATGCGTCATCACTCTGTATCACTATTAGAAGGTTTATTTCAAGAAAATGTCACAACAGCAAAGCAATTATATACTAATAAAATAAATATTCGGGCCAAAATAAAGCGAGATAAATAACTTGAAGACATAGCCAAGTTAGCTAGCATCATAGAGCTCAATGAACATGCTAACCTGCTAATTTCGGGAATATATACTTTTTTTTAATAAAATATATATATCGAATAAAAAAATATATATATATAGATAGAATATATCGCTGTAATATCCACCCAAGTAAACATATTATCGCCTTGCAGTAAAGCAATTAATCTTTCTAAAGCTGGGAAAGCTCGGGAAGGACATCAGCCGGCTATGCTAACTCGCTAACTAGCTAGCAAGCTAGCTAACTAGCATCCCTCAGGCTGTTGTGTTCACCTGTAAAACACATAACCGCCGCTCAGGTGCTCCTCCAAATCCATATCCAGGTCTTCTTCTGCCTGGTCAAAATGGACTTTCCCGTCTTCTACAGCATCAGCCACCGCGCTCGACATCTCCTCCACGGACGCCATTGGGACCGAAAGTTTCTTGGTTAGCTTCGTCCTAAGGGCTCTGAGACAGAGACAGAGACAGAGGCTAAGTGAGTTTGACAGCCGTGTGAATCCAAGGAGGGTCGAGGAGAGGAAAACAAATCACAATAAAAGTGTCCTGCGATCCATAAAGTCGAATTCTGTTTTAATGAAGGATTAGATAAGCGATTAATGTGGGGCACAAATGAAGGAAATGGAATAAACTTTAATTTTTTTTGTTATTAAATAACAATAATCACTTCTAGTAATCTCAACAACACTACTACTACTACTAATAATAATAATATTAATAATATATAGATTCAAGCACCTTGAAGTACATTATGAAGGACATAAGGACATTAAGCGCGTTTCCATTCGTTCATTCATTCATCTTCTACCGCTTTATCTGATCTTCCTCGGGTCACAGGGAGACCATTTTCCAAGGTGCCAATCAACCTACCGTGCATGTTTTTTTTTTTTTGGACCGGGAGGAAACCGGAGAACCCGGAGAAAAAACCCCTGAGGCACGGGGAGAACATGCAAACTCCACACACACATGGCCGAGACGGGAATCGAACCCGGACCCTGGCGGTGTGAGGCAAACCCCTATTATGAACCCTTGAAAGAGAACCACATAGTTTGCTGTAATATTTTAAAAAAGTCAATTGCCTTCCCAAAATCGAGGTTATTTTCCTACACTAACATGTCTCAAAATGACTATTACATATATTTATTAAGTTAATACATTTTTTTAGGTTCCTAATTGGGAATTTAATATTAAGGAACATCATGTACGACAAGTTAACATCCTGTTTCCTCTTACTTGAAGTTCATTCATTTATTCATTCATTCATCTTCTACCACTATATCCGATCTTCCCTTGGGTCACGGGGAGTCTGTGCCTATCTCAGGCGTCTATGGGCATTAAGGCAGAATACACCCTGGATGGAATGCCAACCCATCACAGGATACACACACACACACACACACACATTCATACACTAGGGACAATTTTCCAAGGTGCCAATCAACCTGCATTTTTTGGACCAGGGAGGAAACCCGAGAACCCGGAGAAAAAACCCCTGAGGCAGGGAGAGAACATGAACACATGGCCGAGACAGGAATCGAACCTGGTCCCTTGAGGCGAACGTGCTAACCACTAAGCCACCGTGCCCCAAGCGTGTTTCCATTACCCTTCAAAACGCACACATTTAAATAGCGAATTTAAAAATGGAAACGCGCACAAAAGTTTTTACGCTGGTATGAAGTGTTTTTTTTTTTTTTAATAATAGGGAGGTTATAGGCTCACGGTTTAAGGCTCTGGCTTGCAAGTCAGTGGTTTAAACCCAAGCAGCACCAAGTACCACTGTTGGGGCCTTTATAACTTTCTCAGCTCCGAGGCAGCTTGGATATGCGAAGAAAGTGAATTCGCTGTAATTACATTTACATTGCATTTGTGGCATTTGGCAAGACGCCCTTATCCAGAGCGACTTACAACTGAGCAGTCGAGGGTTAAGGGCCTTGCTCAAGGGCCCACTAGTGGCACCTTAGCGACCGCCGAGCTCCCACATCTCCATGCACATTGTAATTGCTACATAAATTTGTATATAATAATAATGTGTATATATAATAATACATTCCACATATATTAAAATAGCTGTATATTAAAATGTGTTCCTTTCCAAGGACGGGGTTGTAAAATAAATAGGGTGCGTAACACCAAATATATTCATATTATAATACAACAGAGTCTATTGAATTATAGTATGAATGCATTCCGTATAATGCACCGTTTATACTGTATATATTATTCTATATTACTCTGTTGAATAGGTTTGGGAGCAGCTGTGATCTAAGAGTTAATAATGCGATATGTGTAATGTTGCGTGGCAAACAAAGACCATTGAAGCTTCTGTATTTTGTAACAGTAATTCCGTAAGAAAATCCCGGCCTCCGAATTTCCTTTGCCAGGACAGTAATTGAACCTTTAAACGGCTGAACAATGCATGTGGGTTAATAAGTCCGTGCTGGAGAGTCGCCCAGCAACCGGCTGTCAAGGAGACGCTGTAATCAGCAGAACAACACCTGACATCAGGGTGAGGTTTTAGCACGGGTTTTATGTACTTGCATCTAAGTTATCAGTGTCTCAGCGTCGTTAACATGCCGTGAGTCGTTGACAGACTGATGGAATCCACCGACACGGCCAACACGACGACCCGAACAGACAAAGCGCTCAGCGCAGTGCTCAGGGTTTACGGAGAGAATCAAGGTAACCTTAAATGCAGCAGTAACTGCGGGTTCGTTAGATTAATCTGGTTTGTAAACGTTTGATGCAGGTGTGAAACAATGCTGTAAACAAAGAATGCTTTCCAAACTGGAAGTGATCATTATTTACTTTCATCAATGAATGAAATGCAGTGAATAAAAAAAAGAGAAATCAATATTTTGGTGTCAACATATTTTACCTTTAAAACAGCAGTAACACTTCCAGGTACACTTACACACACAGTGTGTTATGAAGGAACTCGGCTGGTTGGTTGGATTCCATCTTGGAGAAGTAAACGCAGATCTTGTGTGGATGGAGACGTTCTCACATCCTTCTGTCTCTTCATGGAATGTCACACACACTCCATGATGTTGAGATCAGGGCTTTGTGTGTGTGTGTGTGTGGGGGGGGGGGGGGGGCTCGGTGCCATCACTTCCACTACTTGTACTTTTTCTAAATGTTACTCACAACAAATACTGATTTGTTTTTGTCTTTTGTTCGCTCACTTTGCATTTTGTAAATTGACAAAAAGAAATTATTATTATTTATATTATTATTATTATTATTATTTATATTGCAGTTTGTTTACAGCACTTTTCACACCTATATATATATATACAGACGTGGACAAAATTGTTGGTACCCTTTGGTCAATGAAAGAAAAAGTCACAATGGTCACAGAAATAACTTTAATCTGACAAAAGTAATAATAAATAAAAATTCTATAAATGTTAACCAATGAAAGTCAGACATTGTTTTTCAACCATGCTTCAACAGAATTATGTAAAAAAATAAACTCATGAAACAGGCATGGACAAAAATGATGGTACCCCTAGAAAACACAGAAAATAATGTGACCAAAGGGACATGTTAATTGAAGGTGTGTCCACTAATTAGCATCACAGGTGTCTACAACCTTGTAATCAGCCATTGGGCCTATATTATATGGCTCCAGGTAATCACTGTGTTGTTTTGGTGATATGGTGTGTACCACACTCTACATGGACCAGAGGAAGCAAAGGAAATAGCTGTCTCAAGAGATCAGAAAGAAAATTTATAGACAAGCATGTTAAAGGTAAAGGCTATAAGACCATCTCCAAGCAACTAGATGTTCCTGTGAGTACAGTTGCACATATTATTCAGAAGTTTAAGATCCATGGGACTGTAGCCAACCTCCCTGGACGTGGCCGCAGGAGGAAAATTGATGACAAATCTAAGAGACGGATAATCCGAATGGTAACAAAAGAGCCTAGAAAGACTTCTAAAGAGATTCAAGGTGAACTTCATGCTCAAGGAACATCATTGTCAGATCGCACCATCCGTCGTTGTTTGAGCCAAAGTGGACTACATGGGAGACGACCAAAGAGGACACCATTGTTGAAAACGAATCATAAAAAAAAAAGCAAGACTGGAATATGCCAAACTACATGTTGACAAGCCACAAAGCTTCTGGGAGAATGTCCTGTGGACAGATGAGACAAAAATCGAAGTTTTTGCCAAGGCACATCAGCTGTATGTTCACAGACGAAAAAATGAAGCATATCAAGAAAAGAACACTGTCCCTACTGTGAAACATGGAGGAGGCTCTGTTATGTTCTGGGGCTGCTTTGCTGCGTCTGGCACAGGGTGTCTTGAATCTGTGCAGGGTACAATGAAATCTCAAGACTATCAAGGAATTCTAGAGAGAAATGTACTAGCCAGTGTCAGAAAGCTTGGTCTCAGTCGCAGGTCATGGGTCTTGCAACAGGACAATGACCCAAAACACACAGCTAAAAACACCCAAGAATGGCTAAGAGGAAAAAATTGGACTATTCTAAAGTGGCCGTCTATGAGCCCTGACCTCAATCCTATTGAGCATCTTTGGAAGGAGCTGAAACATGCAGTCTGGAAAAGGCACCCTTCAAACCGGACACAACTGGAGCAGTTTGCTCATGAGGAGTGGGCCAAAATACCTGCTGAGAGGTGCAGATGTCTCATTGACAGTTACAGGAAGCGTTTGATTGCAGTGATTGCCTCAAAAGGTTGCGCAACAAAATATTAAGTTAGGGGTACCATCATTTTTGTCCATGCCTGTTTCATGAGTTTATTTTTTTACATAATTCTGTTGAAGCATGGTTGAAAAACAATGTCTGACTTTCATTGGTTAACATTTATAGAATTTTTATTTATTATTACTTTTGTCAGATTAAAGTTATTTCTGTGACCATTGTGACTTTTTCTTTCATTGACCAAAGGGTACCAACAATTTTGTCCACGTCTGTATATATATATATATATATATATATATATATATATATATATATATATCTATATATATATTATATATATATATATATATATATTATATATATATATATATATATATATATAGTTATATATATGTATGGTATATACATATGTGTGTATAAGGGGCATGGGGCACGGTGGTTTAGTGGTTAGCACGTTCGCCTCACACCGCCAGGGTCCGGGTTCGATTCCCATCTCGGCCATGTGTGTGTGGAGTTTGCATGTTCTCCCCGTGCCTCAGGGGGTTTTTCTCCAGGTTCTCTGGTTTCCCCCGGTCCCAAAAACATGCACGGTAGGTTGATTGGCACCTTGGAAAATTGTCCCTAGTGTATGAATGTGTGTGTGAATGTGAGTGTGTGTGTGTGTGTGTCCCTGCGATGGATTGGCATTCCATCCAGGGTGTATCCTGCCTTAATGCCCATAGACGCCTTAGATAGGCACAGGCTCCCCGTGACCCGAGGGAAGATCGGATAAAGCGGTAGAAGATGAATGAATGAATGAATGTGTGTATATGTATGTGTGTATATATATATATGTGTGTGTGTATATATATATATGTATGTGTGTGTGTATATATATATATATATATATATATATATATATATATATATATATATATATATAAAACCCATCCAATCTATGATATGAAAGCAGAATGCTGTTTGGAGAAGGCTGAGACGCTGCTGAAGAGCAGGGCTGAAGCAGGAGATACCCAGGCCAGCTTCTTGCTTGGATATCTCTATTATGAGCAGGTAATTATTTGAGAGACACTTTAGATTTTAGATGCATCCTGCCGATGAAAGACTACTCAGTGGGAATATGGATTCCATTAAAGACACCCGAAATCCAATTACCAGTCTGTGATCTATGTCAATTTCAATGAAATAATCTTTTACGACAGGGTCACTATATGGACGCTGAAGCTGTCTTTGACGGGATTAAGGAGAGAGAACCCAGGGCTCTCTACCAGCTGGCTGTAATGTACTATGATGGACTTGCTACCAAGGCAGACCCTGTGAGTTTTGTTTGAATTATGTTTTTTTCATTTTTTTTACTAGATGTAGATGGTTGCAGTAACATTATCGGACCAATTGCCTAGAGACTACTCTAGACCTGTATATCTCATTCATTCATCTTCTACCGCTTTATCCGATCTTCCCTCGGGTCACGGGGAGCCTGTGCCTATCTCAGGCGTCTATGGGCATTAAGGCAGGATACACCCTGGATGGAATGCCAACCCATCACAGGACACACTCACACACACATTCATACACTAGGGACAATTTTCCAAGGTGCCAATCAACCTACCGTGCATGTTTTTTTTGGACAGGGAGGAAACCGGAGAACCCAGAGAAAAACCCCCCGAGGCACGGGGAAAACATGCACACTCCACACACACATGGCCGAGACGGGGAATCGAACCCGGACCCTGGTGGTGTGAGGCGAACCCCTATTATGAACCCTTGAAAGAGAACCACATAGTTTGCTTTAATATATATAAAAAAAAAGGCAATTGCCTTCCCAAAATCGAGGTTATTTTCCTACACCAGCATTTCCCAAAATGACCATTACATATATTTATTAACTTAATACATTTTTTGAGATTCCTAATTAGGAATTTAATATTAAGGAACATCATGTAAGACAAGTTAGCATCCTGTTTCCTCTTATTTGAAGTTCATTCATTCATCTTCTACCGCTATATCCGATCTTCCCTCGGGTTACGGGGAGTCTGTGTCTATCTCGGGTGTCTATGGGCATTAAGGCAGGATACACCCTGGATGGAATGCTAACCCATCACAGGACACACACACACACATTCATACACTAGGGAGAATTTTCCAAGGTGCCAATCAACCTACCGGGCATGTTTTTGGACCTGGGGAGGAAACCGGAGAACCCGGAGAAAAACCCCCTGAGGCACGGGGAGAACATGCACAAACTCCACACACACATGGCCAAGACGGGAATCGAACCCTGACCCTGGCGGTAGCCCCGTAGCACACACACTTTACAGTTTAAATTCAGTTCATCACTAGACTAGCCTCCCTGTGAATGAGTCGTGGTACGGTAGAAATGATTCATGTGCGTTCATGTCCTTCCTGTCGCAAACAGAGCAAAGCAGTGGACTATATGAGAAGGGTAGCTGAATGCGATACAGGCAGACTGAGATACGCAGCCTTGTACAAGCTGGGGAAAGCTTATCTGCAGGGATATGGAGTGCAGGCCTCCAGAGAAGAAGCAGAGAAGTGCGTATCTTTTGATGAATCGCAAACAATAAATCTATCAATAGAGAGAGAGAGAGGGGGGGGTTGGGGGGAACGTTATTCCTTCGTAGCATCTCTCCGTGCCTGCAGGTACTGGCTCATCGCGGCAGATGACGGAAACCCGGACGCCAGCGTGGAAGCTCAGTCCTCTCTCGGCTTGTTGTATTGTAGCTCTGAAATACAGGATCTTCAAAAGGTAACGGTCATCCTGAATAAAAACCATGTTATAGATCATTACAGATTAGACTTCTAATATATGTAATACATTGATATCGTGTCTGAATCCGCAGGCGTTCTATTGGCACTCTGAAGCCTGTGGTAATGGCAGCCTCGAGTCCCAGGGGGCGCTAGGAATCATGTACCTACATGGATACGGAGTCTCTAAGGACCCGCGGTCCGCTTTTCATTGTCTCACAGAGGCTGCGGCGAAGGGAAACGTTTACGCCCAGGGCCAACTTGTTGCTCATTACTACCAGTGCAAGATCTACACCAGAGCAGCACTTTTGGCTGAGAGGTATCACAAGTGACACAACAAAGAGAGAGTCAATAAGTGGGCAATAATAATAATAATAATAATAATAATAATAAACATTCAAGTATACTCAAATATATGAAGAAAACCAGTCCAATACTATACAGAACGTATAGCTAGTAAAAATGTCTCTACAATACCAATGATGGAAACAAAATTGTCTCTGTAATGTTTGGAGTGTTATTGAGTTCTGCAATAAATTATATGCTTTCGTATATTATATATATATTATATATATATATATTATATATATATATATATATATATATATATATATATTATTTTTTTTTTTTTTTTTTTTGAGGGCATGGTGGCTTAGTGGTTACAGTTACAAGTTCGCCTCACACCACCAGGGTCCGGGTTCGATTCCCGTCTCGGCCATGTGTGTGTGTGTGTGTGTGTGGAGTTTGCATGTTCTCCCGTGCCTCGGTGGGTTTTTTTCTCCGGGTTCTCTGGTTTCCTCGCGGTCCAAACAACACATGCAGGTGGTAGGTTGATTGGCTACCTTGGAAAATTGTCCCTACCCTAGTGTATGAATGAATGTGTGTGTGTGTGTGTGTGTGTGTTGTTGTGCCCTGCGATGGGTTGGCATTCCATCCAGGGTGTATCCTGCCTTAATGCCTGAGATAGACACAGGCTCCCCGTGACCCGAGGGAAGATTGGATAAAGCAGTAGAAAATGAATGAATGAATGAACTATATATATTATATATATATATATATATATATAATACGTTTTTAGTTTCCCCAAGGAATTAAGGAATTAAACACGATGGGGCAAAATAATATGCTCATTGGGTATAGAACAAGTCTTTCATCCCTCTGATGCGGCTCCTGGCGGCCTTTGAAAATAATCCAAATAATTTGTTTTAAAAATTGTAATTCTAAAGGAATTAAAGGAGCACACTTTTGTATTGCAGGGTGAGCGAATACGAAGACGTTGGGGATATTGCAAATTTCACCAGCTGCAGCCCGGAGTACGTATGTAGAGGCATCGCCATCGGGCTTTTCTACTTCGCCCGCTGCCTCCAGCTCGGCCGGGGAGTCGCTCAGAACACAGAGAAAGCACAGCACTATTACACCAAGGTAAGTCTAGGGAAATAAGTTTGCTGAAGGTGCCAGAAGGTCTACGATTACTCGACACACACACACACATATACATACATACATACATGTGTGTGTGTGTGATTATTTATATATATATATATATATATAAAGGATACCTTGAGGCAGATGAGCTACAACTGCAGTTCACATGTCAGCCAATAGAGGGTGTTGCGAGTTAAACCTGGATGCTGGACATGGAAATGAACTCATGGACAGGATCTGCATGTATTTAGGGTTTTTCTGCCACGTGATCAAATTAAGTGCATGGATTGGTGCACATATTTCGGCTTTAAGTGCAATATATAGAACAGTCCTAATGAGGAGTTTCACCGATATTGACATGAGATCTTTCGTTTCAGGCAGCTCGGACGAACCCTGGAGTTTTTAAAGACCTGCAGATGAACCTCGCTTATGGCAGAATGTAGTATTTATGTACATTGCTTTACTAAATTAACCCAAAACAGCTTTTGAATTTTCACACAGTAAAGACCTTTGGTAGAAGCTTGGCGCCACCTTGTGGAGAAAAGGGTTTTTTGTTTTTTTTTACACAACAAACACACATTTCTATATTAATAAAACGAGTGACAAATGTTTTTTTTTGTGATTTATTGCTTATAAATGCTCTAGTCTATTGTTGGTAAAAATAAAATATATAATAATAATTATAATAATATCACAAATGAAACTAGCACAATAACCTTACATGACACATTGCACAATTAAAAGCTTTCTGATGACCACAACATGTACTGTTAATGTAGGTAGAGAAGTTCAAGAGGTCCGCGTTATCATTTTCTCTTTTGAAGCAAGTACAACACTCATTCCACGACTTTTTGTTTTTTTTCCTTCACATTTTATAACCTTGTGTTCTTAACAAAATCCCACAGACTATAAAAAAAAAGAATGGGGGGGGGGGGGGGGGACTTGGCATTAAATCTGGTTCATTAGCAACCAAAAACAAAAGAAAGGAGGAAACAGTGATGTCCATCAGATCCTGTAGTATGATGCCATCAAGCATTTTCTTAGTGATTCATAAATAAAACCTCCTTTCAGAATGTTCAAAATAATAGTAATAAAGTGAAGACGAGGTGAATCCTCAGCCATCGGGTGAATGTGCATGAGTTTATATACGTTCCATCTCTTCGCTCAACTCGGAGCAGAGTTCTTTGATGAGCATCTCTAGCAGGACCTGTAAATAGGAAGGAAAACAAATCACTAGACTCACTAGACGACTAGACTCCTATTAACAAGTAGCACATGGAGGTGCTTAAGGCATTAATCCTCAATTCCGCAGGTGTACGTTGCTCTGGATGAGGGCGTCTGCCAAATAATGTAAATATAAATGTAACTGTAGATCCCTGCACAGCCACTAGATGGCACCCGTGCATCAAAACAGCCGAATCTAACTCGGGAGTTATGGGTGGAGTGGATTTGAACGGTATACTAATTATTATTCTCATTCCTCAATTGTTTTTAATCCTTGTTTCTATTCTGAGCTTACACTTCTTTGATAAAACATTTATTTATTTCCCTATAACGTTGCTGTATTTGTAGTTGTTACTAGTTTATTATTTCTGCACTTATTTTTTTGTGCCCTGGAACACACACTATTTCACTATTACACACAATGTAATCCGTAATCAAGGCAGACTTCAGTTTTTTTTAGATTAAAGATATATAAATTACACACACACCACACACACACACACACACACACACACACACACACACACACACACACACACACACACACACACATATATATAGATATATATAAATATACATACATATATACATATATACATAATATATACCGATATATATATATATACACACATAGATATAACTAGATATATATATATATATATATATCTTAGATATATAACACAGATATATACCATATATATATATATATATATATATATATATATATATATATATATATATATATATATATATAGATATATATATATATATACACACTATACACCCTATATACATATATACACACACACACACACCTATCTTATCTATCTATCTATATATATTATATATATATCTATATACACCCACACACACACATATGTGTTGTGTGTGTGTCGTGTCTATGTATGTATGTATATATATATATATAATATATATATATATATATATATATATATATATTATATATATATATATCTATATATATATATATCCTATATATATATATATATGTGTGTGTATGTATGTATATGGAGAGACTGCTTATAAATGCTAATCACTTACATAAAGAAGATTCTTGTTGGCGCTGGATTCCTGAAGCGCATTGAAGACCTTAATGATCCCGTAGCGAGCGTTCTGCTGCCCCACTAAATTCTGTAACGCATCTAAACGAGCAAAAATGTTAAAGTTGCTCGGTTACTTTGTCACATATTTTGGCTCATTATGTTAAAACCAGTCACGGTGGTTTAGTGGTTAGCACGTTCGCCTCACACCGCCAGGGTCTGGGTTCGATTCCCGTCTCGGACATGTGTGTGTGTGGTTTGCATGTTCTCCCCGTGCCTCGGGGTTTTTTTCTCCGGGTTCTCCGGTTTCCTCCAGGTCCAAAAACATGCACGGTAGGTTGATTGGCACCTTGGAAAAAATTGTCCCTAGTGTGTGAATGTATGTGTGTGTGTGTTTGTCCTGCGATGGGTTGGCATTCCATCCAGGGTGTATCCTGCCTTAATACCCACAGACTCCCCGTGACCCGAGGGAAGATCGGATAAAGCGGTAGAAGATGAATGAATGAATGAATGAATGATATTAAAACCATACCACGTTGGAGAAAAAAAAAACATTATTCCCATTTCCCCAATCGAGAGTTACGGCGACACGTTCTATTTCTATCCAACAGAATTATCAGTACAGAGCGGATGCGAGTGTGCTTTCTATCGTCTGGACCCATCTGGTTCCGGTGAAATTGAGATTTGAAGATGAACATTAGCGAGCTCTGGGCTCAGAGGCTCTGTTTACACAGGCTCTGTATTTGTAAAGATGAGTGTGTGATTGATGCAAGAGACAAAGTGTGTTCGGCTTCCTCAAAGTAACAATTATACTACTGTGATCTACATGGGGGGGGGGGGGGGGGTGGGGGGGGGGGGGGTCGTTTTTTTTTTAATTTAATTCCAGTTTCTTTTTAAGTCTGAGCATTAAATAATTCCTAATTATTCTATGAAAACCATTCACAAAACACAATAAATACAAGCATGATTAAATCAGGCATTAGATGATAATAATAATAATAATAATAATAATAATAATAATAAATGCCATGAGAGTTTTGTATATTCGTCTCATCTGGATGCTTCTCTGTTGTCGAGCTGTAAAGTGCAATGACGTCCATTTCGTTCAGTGAAATGGACTAAGGTGGGTAATTGCAGCACATCTCTGCTCACTGGAGTGCCTCCAAGTGGAACAGTCTTTAGAAAAGGACCGCAGCGCCTCAATCAAACCCCGACGGTCCAGGGTCGCCGTGTAAACATAACCGCGCGGATTATTTCTATTCATCACAGGGGAAACAAAACGAGGCTGGAGAGTCCGAGAGAGAGAGAGAGAGAGAGAGAGAGAGAGAGAGAGAGAGAGAGAGAGAGAGAGAAAGCGGAGAGGCTAGAGAGAGGAGAGAGAGAGGGAGAGAGAGAGAGAGAGAGAGATAGAGAGAGAGAGAGAGAGAGAGAAAGCGGCGCTCTTACCGGGGATGTTGTCCAGCAGTTTCTGCTGTGCCCTTTCCTTGGTCTGATGCCGCTCCTCGTCCGTGCGCGGCTTGTTATGTGGCGCCAGTTTCCCGTTGGGCCAGAACGCGTCTCGGAATATGTTAATGTAGTACACCAACATCTGCTCGCTGAAGATCCAGTTTACGGTGTCTCTAATCTGTCTGATACACGGTACAGGTGAAGACATTTTCCAAATGAACGTCCTTCGAAAATGGAATTACACACACGTTGACGTGAGCTCACAGAAATCCTTATGCAGGTAAACGTATGAAATCTTAATGCACGCCAAATATAATAGCACAGGACCATATCAGGCTCCACTCCTGATAGCCTTTAAAGAAGAGGAAAACCATCAACTTCTGTCAATGCAAACAGGTCTGGCTATCCTCCCGTCTTTCCCCTCTCATCAACGAGACATTTCCCCTGTGCGGATACACCTAGTGCTTTTTATTTATTTATTTATTTATTTTTCTAAACGCTAGAGACAGAGTCGAGTGTGAAAATGCAAAGAGACTGGAAATTCCTAAAATACTCGAACCAGCCTGTCGGGCAAAACATCATGCCAACGAAATGTCACTCAAGATCACAATGTTTTTCTTCCTCATCCTTATACATAATGCATGAATCGTGCTCCTTCGAGATTCACGCAGCCCATATGACAGGATAATTTTATGCGTACAGGTGTTCTTATTAAACTGGCCTGTTTATACTTTGGTCAGGTTTGCCACTGCTTAAAAGGATTTGTAGCTTTTTATTTATTTATTTATTTATTAAAACACACTAGGGGGAACGGTGGCTTAGTGGTTAGCACGTTCGCCTCACACCGCCAGGGTCCGGGTACGATTCCCGTCTCGGCCATGTGTGTGTGGAGTTTGTGCATGTTCTCCCAGTGCCTCAGGGGGTTTTTCTCCAGGTTCTCCGGTTTCCTTCCCCCCGGTCCAAAAACATGCACGGTAGGTTGATTGGCAACTTGGAAAATTGTCCCTAGTGTATAAATGTGTGTGTGTGTGTGTGTGTGTGTGCCCTGCGAATGGGTTGGCATTCCATCCAGGGTGTATCCTGCCTTAATGCCCATAGACGCCTGAGATACACACAGACTCCCCGTGACCCGAGGGAAGATTGGATATAGCGGTACAAGATGAATGAATGAATGAATAAAACACACTATGCAAAAAGTACTGGGACACCCGACATTCCCAGCCATATTGTAGTTCAAAGTGGAGGTGTACGATTGGGTAGGATGTCTTTCGCCGTCCCTTCACAAGACCCGCAAAGCCCCATGGGAAAATTTTACAACCCCTTTAGAATGAATCGACTCGGCAAGCCCACACTTTACATCATTACCAGACTCTGTTGGAATGAGCAGAAATGACTATAGGAGATAATAATAATAATAATAATAATAATAATAATAATAATAATAATAATAATACATTCATCTTCTACTGCTATATCCGATCTTCCCTCGGGTCACGGGGAGTCTGTGTCTATCTCAGGCGTCTATGGGCATTAAGGCAGGATACACCCTGGATGGAATGCCAACCCATCGCAGGACACACACACACACACAAATCACACACATTCATACAATAGGGACAATTTTCCAAGGTGCCAATCAACCTACCGTGCATGTTTTTGGACCGGGAGGGGAGGAAACCGGAGAACCCGGAGAAAAAAACCCTGAGACACGGGAAACCATGAGGCATGTACGGGGAGAACATGCAAAAACTCCACACACACATGGCCGAGATGGGAATCGAACCCGGACCCTGGCGGTGTGAGGCGAATGTGCTAACCACTAAGCCACCTTGCCCCCCATAATAATAATAATAATAATAATAATAATAATAATAACCGCTAATAAGGGTAAACGATGGAAAAAGCACACGCCTTTATGGCCGGGTGTCCCTACAGCAGGAGATGGCTTTACTTTGCTTTGATTGGCTGGAAATGTGATTTAGCTGTCAGACACCGTCAAATAGCAGAGCCCTGCTTACTTGTTTATCGTCCGTCCAAAAGTGACTTGAACTAGTGCAATTAGTGTCTTCCGTACCCACTTGAACACTGCGGAGAAAACGATACGTTGATTTAGGGACACACACACACACACACACACACACACACACACACACACACACACACACAACACGCGGTGAATAAGGCGGACTCGTGACTTACTGCCCCTGAGTTCAAACACTTCTCCAATAAGCATGAAGAAGGGCTCGGCGAGGACGTCTTTCTTGCCGTCCGTCTCGTCGCCGTAGTCCGAGAGATCGCTGTCGTCCTCGGCCTCGTCCTTAAAGAGACAAATAAATAGAATAAATAAATGAATAAATAGCATTTCTTTGTCGTCCTAATTTCCCAAGACGACCCATGAATAGCATTTAAATCTTTCTATTTGCCTTTTTATATTATAATATCATGAATAGTGTGTCAACATTGAGACTCCCATCTATAACATACATATGACATTCTCCGCTGCATCAGGAAAGCGTTTTTTTTTTTTTTTTTTTTTTTTTGGTCAATACATAACGCTAGAGTTATGTATTTGTATATTATATTTCACTCCGGTCACTTCGTACGCCGTTTAAGAATTCACCTCCTGATGGGAGAAAAGATCTCCTGGCAGTCTCTCCAGAAAAGAGGCGAGGGAGAACGTGGACTTCTTCTGGATGTCGGTGACCTTAAGGTGCTCGGGTGATGGGCTGAGAAACGCGTACAAAGCTTCGCTCTGGCACATGCGCTCGTCTGTCAGCATTTTCTACACAAAAGACACACTCAGTATCTATTTCATTCTTTCGTTCTGTATGAGTGTGTGTACATATACTGAGACACACACACACACACACACACACACACACACACACACACACACACACACACACTTTTTTTTAAAAGGTTCCATACGGTAATATACGCCAATATAGTGAGGAGCTGTTGTGAATGGTAAACTAATAGACGTAATTCGGGGAAATGTATTCATTTTTGCTAGCTATCTATCTCTATCTGTATCTATCCATCTCTTTATCTATATCTATATCCATCATTCTATCCATCTCTTTATCTATATTTATATCATCTACCCATCTCTATCTATATCTATCCATCTCTTTATCTACATCTATATCCATCATTCTATCCATCTCTATCTATATTTATATCATCTACCCATCTCTACATCTATCCATCTCTTTATCTACATCTATATCCATCATTCTATCCATCCCTTTATCTATATCTATATCATCTACCCATCTCTATCTATATCTATCCATCTCTTTACCTATATCTATATCCATCATTCTATCCATCCCTTTATCTATATCTATATCATCTACCCATCTCTATATCTAGCCATCTCTTTATCTATATCTATATCATCTACCCATCTCTTTATCTATATATATCCATCTCTATCTATATACATCATCTATCCATCTCTTTATCTATATCCATCATCTATCCATCTCTTTATCTATATATATCATCTATCCATCTCTATGTATCTCTATATCCATCTATATCCATGTATATCTATATCCATCATCTACCTATATCCATCTCTTAATGTATATCTATATCCATCATCTACCCATCTCTTTATCTATATCTATCCATCTCTTTATCTATATCTATATCATCTACCCATCTCTATCTATATCCATCATCTATCCATCTCTTTATCTATATCTATATCATCTACCCATCTCTTTATCTATATCTATCATCTACCCATCTCTTTATCTATATCATCTACCCATCTCTTTATCTATATCTATATCTATCAATCAATCAATCTCTTTATCTATATCCATCATCTATCCATCTCTTTATGTATATCTATATCCATCTATCCATCTCTTTATGTATATCTATATCCATCATCTATCCATCTCTTTATCTATATCATCTACCCATCTCTTTATCTATATCATCTATCCATTTCTTTATCTATATCTATATCATCTACCCGTCTCTTTATATCTATATCTATAATTCAATCAATCTCTTTATCTATATCCATCATCTATCCATCTCTATGTATCTCTATATCCATCTATCCATCTCTTTATCTATATCTATCATCTATCCATTTCTTTATCTATATCTATATCATCTACCCATCTCTTTATATCTATATCTATCAATCAATCAATCTCTTTATCTATGTCTATAATTCAATCAACCTCTTTATCTATATCCATCATCTATCCATCTCTATCTATAAGAGAGAGAGATCATTACCATCGTATCTATATCTATATCCATCTATCCATCTCTATGTATATCTATATCCATCATCTATCCATCTCAATCTATAACTATCATCTACCCATCTCTTTATCTATATCTATCCATCTCTATGTATATCTATATCCATCTCTATCTATATATATATATATATATCCATCTATCCTTCTATCTATACTTCCATCCATCTATGTGTGATAGATAGATAGATATAGATATCTATCTATCTATCTATCTATCTATCTATCTATCTATCTATCTATCTATCTATCTATCTATCTATCTATCTATCTATCTATCTATCTATATCTATCTATCTATCGATATCTATATCTATAGATAGATCTACTATCCGATATCTGATAGATATCTCACAGATAGATAGATAGATAGATATCTCTCTCTCACACACACGTTGTGATTGTTGTGTATTTGAATTTCGATGCAGAAATAAAATGTACCTCCAAACAGAAACAGAAGAGAAGTGTTGTGAAACTATAACTGTCTCTGGTCTCTGTTGCTACTGTAGGTCATGACACACATCCAATCAGACAACACACGGCCTCAACATCCCTTCAACCGACGGGCACAAACAAGCCGCCTTCGGGAGTCCAAATTGCTTTCTAAAATGAAAATAGTCGCACTTGCAGGCTGAATTCCTGCAGCGCCGTGAATGCTCACCTGCAAAAAGGTGTTCAGTTGGTTTTTGGACTTCTCAAGGAATTTTTGGTCGATAGACTTGAATGGCAGTTTGCTGAGCGAGGGCAGCTGAGCCTTCTTCAAAGAAGGAAAACACTGGAGAGAGACAGAAAGCAGACGCAGGTGCGCCCGCGGCGTTAGAGTCTTGTCGCGCGCAATTTGTATCGCGTCTCGAAACGCGCGGCGGCTCGATGACTCATCTCGTCGCCATGGCAACCCGGTCAGGGACACGGCAGATTCGCCGGCGACTCGGGACGCCGGCGCTGAAGCGAGGATTAAACGCCCTCTGGAAGGAGCGCGCGCATGTCATGTAATCAAACGTCCCCGGGTGACGGCGTACCTCAGTCAGCTTCCTGTGCAGGGCCTGAAACTCGCTCAGCTTCCTCGTGACACACCAGCTGCTGTTCTCCGAGTCTTCTCCTTCCGAAAGACTCACTGCCACCGAATAGCACGCCATTTGTTCGCCGTTCTCCTCACAAGCCTGCCGATACGACAAGAACGTCATGGATCGTGGCATGTGATCCAAAGGGGGCCATTTTTATTGAAAATATGTTTTTCATATAAATATGTTTTTGCCAGGTGCAATTCAAAGATAGAGAAAATCTTTCAACGTTAAAATCTAATGCTTGAAAGGGCGATTAAGAACGTTTACAACATGCGTTTATCTTACTTTATCTCTCTCTTTTTTTTTTTTAGAGCTCTCAGGCACCTGCCAAGTGTTCAACCACAACAACAACTTTGAAATACCCCTGCTGGAAATCAGAGCTAGAATAGACAAGCTATAAACAAGACGACAGGTTCATAGACATGTGATCGCAGCTGTCCAATCAGGTAACAGTAAAATGTGTGTTTTATTTTATTTATTTATTTATTTATTTGTGTGTAGAGCACTTTAGATCTAGACTCGACTAGAAAAGCCAGAAGAAATCTAAAACACCACCACAAACAAGCTAATTTAGGGGGCACAAATGATAAGAACAAAAACAGCATGATCATATGTACTACATGTACTATAGGATTGTGGACGCCATTCCATAATTACTCCTATTTGCAATATAGCTTTCAATATTCTTTAGAGATATCCCTCTAGAATTTTGTGCTCATTCAGCCACAAGGATGTTGGTGAAATACACTAGTAAATGTAGGGTGAGGGGAGCCGGGGGTGCGTTTAGAGTTCCAAATTAACCACATGTGGCTTAAAAACGTCAGGGGTCCGAATATACTGTATAAAACTCAATTCCATACTAAGTGACAAATTACTTTTTTTATATTGTGATGAATTGATAATAAAGCGATAAATTATGAACTAGTAGCTACAAAAGCCAACATGTTGGCCAAAATACATGGGAATGAAAAATAATAATAAAAATAATAATAATAATAAATACTGACTCATTCATTCATCTTCTACCACTATATCCGATCTTCCCTCGGGTCACGGGGAGTCTGTGCCCATCTCAGGCGTCTATGGGCATTAAGGCAGGATACACCCTGGATGGAATGCCAACCCATCACAGGGCGCACACACACATTCACACACATATTCATATACTAGGGACAATTTTTCCAAGGTGCCAATCAACCTACCGTGCATGTTTTTGGACTGGGGAGGAAACCGGAGAACCCGGAGAAAGACCCCCTGAGGCACGGGGAGAACATGCACAAACTCCACACACACATGGCCGAGACGGGAATTGAACCCGGACCCTGGAGGTGTGAGGCGAACCACCGTGCCCCTGAGTACTGACTTTTCCTCTCCATTTCTAAATATTTCTTTTATATATATATATATATATATATATATAAAACCCTGAATCAGTCTTTTTACCAACTCAAAGTAATAATCTGTGGTTCAAGCAGAATCACAATGCAGTAACAGGGGATTTCAAGCTGTTTAAAGCCTCTCTAAGAAGTTTCATCCAGCCCCTTTCACTTCATTGTTGATTTTCCGCACGTCAACAGAAGATTAAAGAGCTTTTAAAAATGCAATGTCTTGAAATATTTACTCTTTCAATAAATCAAAATCGATACGATTTTCCTACAAATATTTTGTGCATGTGTTGTCTTGGAATTAAAAGTACACTTTTTTTTTTTAATCATTTTTCACAGCCAGACTTTTTGTTCTTCACTTGGCAGCAGCGTGATGAATAATAATAACAAGGATCCTAAAGAAACACCCAGAGGACTAACCTCGGCTGTGTTAATCACAGCTCTCCATGTGCCCAGATTCTCGCACCACCAGTCTGTACGCGAGATATGCAGCTGCAGTTCACTGTGCTCCTTCTCCATCACCCCGATCTCCTCTTTCAGGAGACACACAATCTGCATGCACAAACACACGTTACATATACATACATGCACACATATATGTATGTGTGGTATGTATATCTATATATATATATAGAGAGATATAGATATATATAGATAGATATAGTATAGAGATATAGAGAGAGACACACACACACACCCACACTATATATATATAGATATATATATATATATATATAGACACATACCTACATACATACATACACACATACACACACACATACATATATATATATAGCATATATATATATATATAGATACACATACAGACAGACAGACAGACAGACACACACACATACAGACACGACATAACCTATATAGAGAGATAGATAGATCACACACACAACACACACACACACACACACACACACACAAACACACATACATATACATATACATATATATAGATATATATATATATATATACACACACACATATATATATAAAAAAATGTGCATATGTATATACACCCACACGTTTTTTGCCTGTAAATAATTGCTGAAGACGCAATGATAAGTGTTAATACATTAAAACTACCGCACAGCTGAATTCACAAAGATCCCCAGACAGTGCCTGCTCTTGAAACGGACTTAGACAGAAAGCACATGTCTGGCTTTTCGAAGGGGAGGGGGGGGTGAATGTACAAGGGCACTTGTCACTTCCTGGCAGCAAAGAGGAGAGTAGAACAAGAGTAGCTGTGCTAAAGCTGAATGCTAATACAGACCTTGGGGTTAACGGACACACGATCGTGGCTAAGATTAATAAGTCAGGCTATAGTGAAGTCAGGGCATCTGTTAGGCAAGATAAGATAACCCATATTTGTCCAAAATTTCAATGTTCAATCTGCCAGGATGGAATACAGAAATATAAAAAAAAAAGGAAATAAATAAAATAATAATAATAATAATAATCAAACAAAACAACAATAACATTACGAAGGCCAAGAAGCATGTCCACACACTTAGCAATGCTAATTACAGAGATACAGTTAATAGTCACACCTTTTTGTCAGGCCTGGGAGCATTCTGTATCGAGCCCAGGGCTTGGCGTTTGTACTCCAGTCTTTCGCAGAGCTGCCGGAGTTTGTTAGCAGCGTAGCTGGCTTGCTCGTTAATACCTTTACTGCCCTCGTCCAGGGCCACCTCTCCGCCCTCTATTGCCTGACACTATACATGGAAAAACACACAATGGGCATAATCATGGCCCATTTAGCCATGACAAAAAGTATAGTGATAATCACAGCCTAGCTACTATTAAGAACGTTTTCATTTTGCCGATTATAGCATATAGCATAGTTTATTTGCCGTCTATGGGCATTAAGGCAGGATACAGCCTGGATAGAATGCCAACCCATCGCAGGACACACACACACACACACACACACACTCACATTCACACACTAGTGACAATTTTCCAAGGTGCCAATCAACCTACCGTGCATGTTTTTGGACCGGGAGGAAACCGGAGAACCAGGAGAAAAACCCCCTGAGGCACGGGGAGAACATGCACAAACTCCACACACACATGGCCGAGACGGGAATCGAACCCGGACCCTGGCGGTGTGAGGCGAACGCGCTAACCCCTAAGCCACCGTAGCCCCTCATATATAATAATATAGAATAATAATCGCTCACATAACTGCGATTAAACTGGGCTGAACAAACACGGGAGTAAACGATTGCATTTGTATAGTCACTTGTATAGTGTTTTCACCGAATGCTTATTATGCCTTTGTACACCAATACACATTTTGTCCTTTCGTTTTTTTTAATAAAGCCTGTTAGCTTGGTGCATTTCTCTTCTCACAGCATTTATAGCTTTGTTTAATAATAGCCCGAAATGAAAATGTTGATGTACACAAATTGTTTACCTTGCACACTCGTTTATTTACAGATCCTATGCACTCCTTAAGCTGTAAACTTTAGCCTCTATAATAGAGCATGCAAGTCTGATTGGCGTTACACAGTGATAAAGTGCTCAGGCTCCTGAAAGCAGCATGATGTTATTACTCATTTGAACTGTCAGTCACTATGCCCTTTTCCTCAGCGTGGCGTGACGCAAGTACTCACGCCATCGTCTTTTTCCTCGCTGCTGGACTGAGAGCTGCTTCTTTGCTCCTCCCGCTTAATGAGGCGCTCGTACAGATCGCTGACGAGGAACGAGGGGTAATAGCGTTCCTTCATCGTCTCGTAGACGTCACCCTGGATCTTGTGGAAGACGTCCGTGCCTTTGTTCCCCACCAGAGTCTGCTGGATCTCCTTATAGAGCGCTTTCTCCACGGGGATCTCTCGACTCTCGACAAAGAAGTTCTGGTAGATTTCTCCTACTAACTGGGGCACCTCACTCTGCACGAATAAACACAAACACACAAACACAGAATTAGAAACCGATTAAGGAATAATAAAGTGGTTTTACTTTGAGTAAATTACATGACGGAGTTGGTCTTAAGGAGGGTTCCGGTTCTATAATCTGTAATGGAACAGTGATTGTATTAGGTTTAGACTGTCAGTACATTCTGTGGTGTAGGAAAATAAACAAACAAACAAATAAATAAATAAAAGCCATCAATGCACGTGCCAGATTTGAAATGAAATTAACACAGCATCTTTAAATATTCATTCATTCATCTTCTACCGCTTTATCCGATCTTCCCTCGGGTCACGGGGAGTCTGTGCCTATCTCAGGGGTCTATGGGCATTAAGGCAGGATACACCATGGATGGAATGCCAACCCATCACAGGACACACACACACATTCATACGCTAGGGACAATTTTCCAAGGTGCCAATCAACCTACCGTGCATGTTTTTGGACCGGGGAGGAAACCGGAGAACCCGGAGAAAAACCCCCTGAGGCACGGGGAGAACATGCAAACTCCACACACACATGGCCGAGACGGGAATCGAACCCGGACCCTGGCGGTGTGAGGCGAACGTGCTAACCACTATACCACCATGCCCCCCCACCTTTAAATATATTTTATTTATTTATTTATTTTACAAACACCTAATCACATTTATTTCGTTACGAATTTAATTTCAGCTTGTACACCAATATCTAATTATACAGTAATTAAAACAGCCAATCAGAGAAAATGGAAATATATATATATATATATATATATATATCTCTGCCAAACCTGCACACTTACAATACAATTTAGCAGAGTAATATAAAAAATAAATAAATAAATAAAATCCTACGAAACCGTATTGAAATAATGCCTCCAGCGCATTGAATAGGGCTGAATTGGCCATCATGTGCTCGTCAGATGACACGGTTAACAAAACACAAGTGAAAGCTCTGTATTCAGAAATAAAGGCTTGTTTACTGGTGTTGCGTGTTCAAACCACAAGCGGATATTCTTCTTAGACGGTGCATAATTTCCTCTCACCTTGTTAGCGCTTTTTAGCATCTCGACCAGCTCCCAAAAACTGATGAGGGCTCTCTTATCCACGCGCTCCATATAAACACGGAAATGCTCTCGGAACACGGCGTTAGACATGATCTCCTCAAACTGGAGAATCTGTGAGAAAATAAGGCACCGGTCAGTAGCGTACAAACAACGTGCTAACCACCAAGCCACCGTGCCCCTACACTCCAACATATTCAATATTAAAAAAAATATATAATTTTCTAGTAGTATTAGCATAATTAAGTTATTGTGGTAAAGGTGAATTTTAACTCTTGAGCGCAAAATAAAATAAATAAATAAATCAGGTTACCAACAGTGCCTGATATATGGCCCAGTATCTGGACGAAGATTTCCATATTACACAGGGATTGAGAATCTACAATTATAGTAATATGATTGACTGACAGTTAATAGTTAGGAGCCACTAAACAACCCTGGAATCCGCCGTGACTGAGCAGCAAAACGGAAGGCAACTATGAAAACGAACCCTCGGAGACAGCAAGGGACAAAACGCTCTGCGCTTTATTATGCATTCCCCGTGCAGCCGTGATAAGAACACCATGTAATGCCATTAAGCGCAGGGCAAGGTTAAGTAACTGCATTCTGAGAAAGGTGAGGAGAGAGACGACAGGACAAAGAATGGTGAAAAATAGGGTACAATATTGATAGAAGTGAATTCTATTTCCAGAACAAAGCAGCAGCAATAGCCGACAAAAGTAATATGCATAAAGACTTTACGACTGTTAAAATACCGTTGCATTATAGCACGTTGATGCACACCGGCTAGAATTTGGTCGGATATTTGATAAGACATGCTGCCATGGACCTCCAAATAATTTACTTGAGAAATTAAACTTGAGAAAATCATCAAGAAGGATGATCCAATCAAATACGGAATCGTATCCGACTTCCTGGCAGCTACTCTACCGAGGGCAAAAGTCCAATACCACTTAGTGAAATGCATACATAGACCTGTGGACTGCAATGGTCATCGGGCAAAAAATAAATAAATAAATAAATAATAATAATATTATATATATATATATATATATATATATATATATATATATATATATATATATATATATATATATATATATATATATATACACACACACACACACACACACATATATATATATATATATATATATATATATATAATATATATATATAATATAACCCATTCAAATATATATACCGCCCGAGCTTCTCATTAATCTCAGTGCTTAGTAATGTGCGTGTTGAAACGGGCATCTTAATAACAATAAAACTGTAATTAATTTTCCAGACTACTGAGGAAATGATTCCTCCATGGCACCAGTCTAGCTTCTTGTTAACTCAGGAGAAACCCCTCCTATGTTCATGTGCAAAATGGCACGGTCAGTCCCCCCCCCCCTAACCCCCCCCCCCCCCCCCCTTACCTTTTGGCCCTGAGGCCCGTCTCCCTCGTCTTGGTTCCCGTCTTCTTGCTGCTCATAGTTGGGACCACCCAGCAGCCGAATCCTCTTTTCACACTGCTTCTTAGCCACGGTCAGCTGGTTAATGTAGCGCTTCATGTTCCTAGCTCGTAGCAAGTCGGCCTTCATTGCAGCCGTCTCCTTCCCTTTACTGTCTATAGGTGAGGGGAGACACACACACAAAAAAATATATACAAAGAAAAGCGCTATATATAAATAAAAGGTGACTAGAAAGCGAGAAAATGCCTTACGTCGAGGAAACTAATTACATAACACAATTCTAACCACATTAACACACCCACTCCCTAAGCGCCAGCGATGACTGGGTGGGACTCGTCTACGGCATAGAAAAAAAAATACAAAATAAAAACGTTTTGCGAATTTTGTGGAAGTGAATTCGACAGCCATGAGTACTGCAAGCTGAAAAGCTATATATAGACCAGCTCAGGTTTTGTTTCGGAAATGCAGCTGCAGAGAGCCAGAAAAAAGAAAAAAGCACCGGCGGTGGAAAAAACGAACAGTCATTGCGTACAGACGCCGTCATCTCGGCGAGCATTACGGGGAATCGTAAACAAAGGGAAAAGATGGAAAAGGAAACAAAAAAGGATGTGTGAGGCGACTGGTAGGAATGGAAGGGGGGTAAATGCTTTAACATTTACGGCATTTGCTAGACGCCCTTATCCAGAGCGACTTGCAATTGAGGCTTGAGGGCCTTGCTCAAGGGCCCACTAGTGGCAGCTTGGTGGTGGTGGTGGTGGGGTTTGAACCCGTGATCTTCCGATCCAGAGTCCAACACCTTAACCATTGGGCTCCCACCTAACAGAAGGTGACACTCTTAACAGCCCTGTATGAGCAGTTATAGAATGGCTTATAACTGATGTCTGGAAATGTCAGAAGGGGTGGGGGCGGGGAGGGATCTAATGACAAAAGACTTCACACATTTTTCCCCTTAACGTCCCCCCCCCCCCCAACCCACACACACACCTGTTTGAAAGAGAGAATTACTGTGAAATGATTCTGCTCTTCGCTCTAATGTTGCAGAGATAATTAGACCAGAGCTGCTTTGTATCTGGTTATCTACATAATGACATTCAAAGGACATCCCATATCTGTCCTAGTCAATATTCCACCATCAAAAAAAAAAAAAA
>JACRUU010000027.1:23499122-23509122 GCA_030449085.1 Kryptopterus vitreolus | reverse complement strand
AACAAAGGGATGATGGAAATATTAAATCATGGGAGTGAATAAATGAAGAAAGGAAGGAATTTCTTGAAGTATGCCGATATAAGTATAAAAGCTAAGGATATCATATTTCGAAAATGACTTATTAAACTGATTTAATTTTATTTTTAGAAAATATTATTTTTTAGATTACTTAACCATCTTGCGCTTAAATGTTGAATCACAAATAATAATAATAATAATAATAAAGTACATTAAAGTACATTAATAAAAAAATGTATGTACCAAAAAAAGATTATGTACCAAATCGTGAATTTATATAAAATACTCCAGTACCTAAGGAATCATATGTGGCCTTCCATTTTTTTTTTTTGCATTTAAATATCAATTAATATCACCTCCTCATCCATTCTCATACCTACTGCTCTCTGAGACTAATCAGAATGAACAAATGAAGAGAAATCTAAATAAAGAATAGAAAAATATTCAGAAATTTGAATTTAAATACATTCATTCATTCATTCAACTTCTACACCTACTTACCTCTAAATCCGCTAAACCTTACCGCTTTAAATCCGATCTTCCCTCGGGTCACGGGGAGTCTGTGCCTATCTCAGGTGTCTATGGGCATTAAGGCAGGATACACCCTGGATGGAATGCCAACCCATCACAGGACACACACACACACTCACATACACACACTAGGGACAATTTTCCAAGGTGCCAATCAACCTACCGTGCATGTTTTTGGACCGGGAGGAAACCAGAGAACCCGGAGAAAAACCCCTGAGGCACGGGGAGAACATGCAAACTCCACAGACACATGGCTGAGACGGGAATCGAACCTGGACCCTGGCGGTGTGAGGCGAACGTGCTGACCACTAAGCCACCGTGCCCTCTGAATTTATATACAGGGTTGTCCAAAAAGATGTTACCCCTTAAATGGGATTGACTTTTATTTTAACACCCACTATGTACACAAGTCCAAATGAAGCTAGTGCACTCGTTCGACGTGTACTCCTTGGTTCTCAATGCATGTGCACAGAACTTTTTATAGCATTCTGTAGTACCATACGAGTGGTATAAGTTGTATGTATACGTTTTCTAAACATCATCCAGCATACTCGTATCCTATTCTATACTCATATCAGTGTGATTATTTGTCACATATACGTTACAGCACAGTGAAATTCTTTTCTTCGCATACCCCAGCTTGATGTTGGTAGTTGGGGTCAGAGCGCAGGGTATCAGCCATGATACGGCGCCCCTGGAGCACAGAGGGTTAAGGGTCTTGCTCAAGGACCCAAGGGTGGCAGCTTGGCCGTACCGGGGGCTCGAACCCGGATCTTCCGATCAGCAGCCCAGCGCCTTAGACCACTGACCTACCCCCTCCTTCTATAAATGCTCACATTCTCTTCAGGTTTCATTCGGAGGCTGAATTTAATAGTGATTTCAAGGCAATTTGCAGACAAATTACATCTAGGATTTGATTACACGCGTGATTAAAGACCAAAGTCAGGGGTAAGGGAGAAACTAAATAAAACTACGGCTAGACTTCTGATCAGCTCGTGTAGCAGTCTCAGAGTCCATTATGTCTTAGTAAAAGAGCACGGCATCGCTCAAACACAATTACAGACAGATCAAATTGGTTTGGGGGTTGGTTGCACTCAGGCAAAAAGCTATTTGGAAATCAAATCAACAGGTCTTAAAGGAGCCCGTTCAGAGTGGTGACAGATGAGAAATCACTATCACTCTCGCAAATATTCGAAAACACAAAAGTACAGATTTGGAGCACTTGATAAGGCCGCCGACAAGACGTTGCTTAGTAACAGAGATCCGGAAACACCAAAAAGTCACATTAGGCCGCGCGCATTTCCGTCGTCTTGCTTTTTTCATCGAGCCTGTGAGTCAAAACGTCTGCCTACGCTGTCTGCACAGAAGTGGGCCATCTTTCAGGTAAACTTATTAAAAATAAAAAAAAAGTCATAATAATAATAATACAAACAAACAAAAACAAACAACAGTTTGGGTTTACGGAGTTTGTTTTATATACAAGTATTAAAAAAGTATAAGTATATGTATATATACAGACGTGGACAAAATTGTTGGTACCCTTTGGTCAATGAAAGAAAAAGTCACAATGGTCACAGAAATAACTTTAATCTGACAAAAGTATTAATAAATAAAAATTCTATAAATGTTAACCAATGAAAGTCAGACATTGTTTTTCAACCATGCTTCAACAGAATTATGTAAAAAAATAAACTCATGAAACAGGCATGG
The DNA here is from genome assembly GCA_030449085.1 of Kryptopterus vitreolus. Classification (NCBI taxonomy): domain Eukaryota; kingdom Metazoa; phylum Chordata; class Actinopteri; order Siluriformes; family Siluridae; genus Kryptopterus; species Kryptopterus vitreolus. The sequence continues at coordinate 23,506,863 of JACRUU010000027.1, read as the reverse complement.
ACAAAAATGATGGTACCCCTAACTTAATATTTTGTTGCGCAACCTTTTGCGGCAATCACTGCAATCAAACGCTTCCTGTAACTGTCAATGAGACATCTGCACCTCTCAGCAGGTATTTTGGCCCACTCCTCATGAGCAAACTGCTCCAGTTGTGTCCGGTTTGAAGGGTGCCTTTTCCAGACTGCATGTTTCAGCTCCTTCCAAAGATGCTCAATAGGATTGAGGTCAGGGCTCATAGACGGCCACTTTAGAATAGTCCAATTTTTTCCTCTTAGCCATTCTTGGGTGTTTTTAGCTGTGTGTTTTGGGTCATTGTCCTGTTGCAAGACCCATGACCTGCGACTGAGACCAAGCTTTCTGACACTGGCTAGTACATTTCTCTCTAGAATTCCTTGATAGTCGTGAGATTTCATTGTACCCTGCACAGATTCAAGACACCCTGTGCCAGACGCAGCAAAGCAGCCCCAGAACATAACAGAGCCTCCTCCATGTTTCACAGTAGGGACAGTGTTCTTTTCTTGATATGCTTCATTTTTTCGTCTGTGAACATACAGCTGATGTGCCTTGGCAAAAACTTCGATTTTTGTCTCATCTGTCCACAGGACATTCTCCCAGAAGCTTTGTGGCTTGTCAACATGTAGTTTGGCATATTCCAGTCTTGCTTTTTTATGATTCGTTTTCAACAATGGTGTCCTCCTTGGTCGTCTCCCATGTAGTCCACTTTGGCTCAAACAACGACGGATGGTGCGATCTGACACTGATGTTCCTTGAGCATGAAGTTCACCTTGAATCTCTTTAGAAGTCTTTCTAGGCTCTTTTGTTACCATTCGGATTATCCGTCTCTTAGATTTGTCATCAATTTTCCTCCTGCGGCCACGTCCAGGGAGGTTGGCTACAGTCCCATGGATGATCTTAAACTTCTGAATAATATGTGCAACTGTACTCACAGGAACATCTAGTTGCTTGGAGATGGTCTTATAGCCTTTACCTTTAACATGCTTGTCTATAATTTTCTTTCTGATCTCTTGAGACAGCTCTTTCCTTTGCTTCCTCTGGTCCATGTCGAGTGTGGTACACACCATATCACCAAACAACACAGTGATTACCTGGAGCCATATATATAGGCCCAATGGCTGATTACAAGGTTGTAGACACCTGTGATGCTAATTAGTGGACACACCTTCAATTAACATGTCCCTTTGGTCACATTATTTTCTGTGTTTTCTAGGGGTACCATCATTTTTGTCCATGCCTGTTTCATGAGTTTATTTTTTTACATAATTCTGTTGAAGCATGGTTGAAAAACAATGTCTGACTTTCATTGGTTAACATTTATAGAATTTTTATTTATTATTACTTTTGTCAGATTAAAGTTATTTCTGTGACCATTGTGACTTTTTCTTTCATTGACCAAAGGGTACCAACAATTTTTGTCCACGTCTGTATACGGTATATGTATATACATGTATGTATATATATATATATATATATATATATATATATATATATATATATATATATATATATCTATATATATATATATATATATATATATAGATATATATATATATAACTCTATATGTGTATGTGTGTGTGTGTATGTTTGTGTGTTGTGTGTGTTGTGTGTGTGTATGTGTGTGTGGTGTGTGTGTGTGTGTGTGTTGTGTGTGTGTATGTGTGTATATATATCGTATATGTGTGTATATATCTGTATATATGTGTATATATATATATATATGTATTTTACAGGTATAAAAAAATAATAATGGTCCTGGTGCTTTTTTTTGTCTCCTACTCTCAATGAATCAATTCAAACTGCCTGAGGAGCCGTGTGGGGAGTAATCAGAGCTAGTAAGTAATCAAAACAGCCAGGGGCTTCCTGATAATTACTCTAGCTTATAAATAAATGGTGCCACTTTAGCAGGACAAATTTCTTAACTGGGAACAGATGTACAATACATACATACATACACACACACACACACACACATACTTACACATGCTGAGCTTAATTGTGAGTTTATATGTTTATTATGTTTATCTAAATATCCCAAAACCCCCCAATCACCCCCCCACACACACACACATTAATGCGTATAACAAAATCAACTACAACTATGTGGTTTGTGACGAAAAACTATGCGTTGCGACTTGCATTTGTAGAAAAGAGATCACCTTTAGTGGCGATAACCTCAACCAGGACGAGCCGGAGGCCGCGGGAGCGAGAGTCACGCGAAGGCAGCAAGCAAAGGACAAGTAGACGTGAACAGCAGCGCAGGAAACGCATCTCCTCCATGGGACTGCACAGACACGGGTGAAGCGGGAAGGCCCTGGGTAACTCTTCTTGCCTACAGAGGGTTTGGGGCAGACAAAAAAAAAAGGGGGGGGGGATTATGATGGGAGGAAGAAAGGGTTTAAAGGAAGAAAAGAAATAAAGCCATATGGTAAACAGAAAGAACACACGCAGGAACCAAAATAGAACGTTAAGACATGGCGTCGGCGAGTGAGAGGCACAGAGCGGGGGAAATTGACAGAGACGCAGTTTGCTTCCGACCTCTACTCAGCTAATGAGCTCTGCTGATCGATCGTTTCAAAAGGCACCCTTCTGATGTATATGGTGATGTATATGTGCTGAAGCAGCAATCCGGGATGTCTGAGCCTAGACTAAACCCGCAACAGTTGATTATTAAGTGATCGAATCAAGTGAGTGTATTGTGTGTACTAAGATCAGGAGTGGAGAAGTAAATAAACAGAACAGTGTTGTTTCTAAAATGTTATAACATTGCATACATGTAACCAACTATTTACATAACACGACCGTGCCATCATGGAAGTAATGAAACTTGAACTCTCAACCTTCTGATTGGAGGGGGCACGGTAGCTTAGTGGTTAGCATGTTTGCCTCACACCGCCAGGGTCTGGTTCGATTCCCGTCTCGGCCATGTGTGTGTGTAGTTTGCATGTTCTCTCCGTGCCTCCGGGGGTTTTTCTCTGGGTTCTCCGGTTTCCTCCCCCGGTCCAAAAACATGCACGGTAGGTTGATTGGCGCCTTGGAAAAATTGTCCCTAGTGTATGAATGTGTGTGCCCTGCGATGGGTTGGCATTCTATCCAGGGTGTATCCTGCCTTAATGCCCATAGACGCCCGAGATAGGCACAGACTCCCCGTGACCCGAGGGAAGATCGGATAAAGATCTGATTGGTGTAAATTCACAAGCATCACTTTCCTACTTGGAAAAAAAAGGAGTATTTCACAGTAGCACGTTTATATTTTCTATACTAAATATTAAGAGAGTTAAATTGAGAATTGGGTACACTGATTGGCTGATTGATACACTGACACGCTGATTGTACTAAATCATCACAGTAAAAATTGTAATTATGTCTCACAAGCCAATTAAAAGCTATTAGCAAGGACAATTAATTAATCATGCTAAACGGCTCGGAGATGGGTTAATGTTGCCTAGCGACTACGGGTGCACGTCGTTACCTGGTGTTGGAGGCCTTGAGGTCGCAGAAATGGGCGTGGAGGCTTTTGACCATGTTGTTGCAAACGATGTTAACCACGTCCACCTCGCAAAGGCGCGTCCTCATCTGCTTGGTCATTTCCCAGAAATCCTCAGCCAGCATCTGATACAGCTGGCCCTCGTCTCGACTCAGAGGCACATACCATGACAGGATGTAATCTCTATAGCTGTAGTCAAACACTAAAGTGGAGAGAAGACAGGATGGCGGCTTTACGACCCGCGCTACGATAAACTGCAACAGGCTCAATAAAATCAAACTGCCCGTCTATTACTGGAGAATAACTTTGCCAATAGCGGTGATTCCCATTTTTCAATTCTTTTCCGAAGAAAACTCGGAGCTAATCATTCCCGCGGACCAGACGGGTGTGGAGTACACTTTGGCTTCGCTTCTGATACAAGCTGTAATTCATGAACACCTGTGCAGCGCCACAAAAGCAGATTGGTGCAACATGACCACATGACTTGTGGTTTTCCAAACGCACTTTTACATGATGCATCTAACAAGATGCGTATTCTGTCCGGTTGGCTCCGGGGGTTTTAGAACTTCATTAAAACGGAGACATTGCTCTGTAAAAAGAGGCTCCAGAGAAACCATCGGAGGAAGACAAAGCGACCTTGGTTCCAAGTAACAGATGGCTTTGGGTCGGTACTACGGCCAAGGGAGCTTTGACAAATGCAAACAAGTGGAACTCTTTGTAGAGACTAAATATCCGTGTCCCTCTTCAAAAAGCATTAACTCCTCATTAAAAAAAGGCGATCCAAACCCATTTTCTGATCTCCAACTGTTCTTGCCTGCTGCGAGTCACCAGTTAGTGCATGAAACGACACTTTGACTTCATGCATGTTTCATCAAAACTAAACAGGGGAAAAAAAAAAAATGGTGATTCGGAAGGTTTGCTCCAGGACCCCCCTTAGTTAGGTTAAATTCCCTTGTCTAGTATCCCAGGATTCATCGCAACCACGATCAAGACGGGAGGGATCGATAGAGCAGCAAACGCTTCAAATACAGGGTTTCTCTTCTAGTCGCCATCCTAAGAGCCTCGTTATGCAAATTTCATGTGGGGAAATATGATTCGAAAAACAAAAACGGCTCCGTGGCAACGACGGCACAGAACGGAGCACCTGCTGCTTTTTTAGCAGAGCAAGCCATCTCTTCAACTGCCAGTGAGTCATGCAGGCATTGCTTCCACTCTGTTTAACCAAGCCTGTAAGGCATGCCTCAGCACTCGGAGAAGGAGAAAGGCAGACATATATAGCATGATAAATATAGCCATAAACGCGCGGCTGAGACGCGATTATTATTCCCAGACATGGCAGGTGTATGCACACACTGTGTTTAGGACTATTTACTCTCAATGACACCCATCATCTAGTATATGATGAAAAGAGCAGACGGAGAAGCATTTTTTCATGGCTTTATCCTTATCGAAAAGCCATGGAATCATCTGTGCAGCAAAACCTCATATGTGAAGGTCAAAAAGGACCAAAATAAAATTTAAAAAAAAAAGGACACGTTGACCCGAAAGGGCTTCATCGATGCAGGGCAGAGTGTCCTCGGTCAGACTAATTATAGACACATTTCAGAAATCTCACTGGTAGGTCCCACAAATACGGCCAAAGGACAACAGGGTGTGCTTTGTTAGTTTAAGTGAAGATGTTTCATCGGAATAACAATTACGCATAATTACTCACAACAAACATGTGCAAAAATCTTACTAGATATAACGTAAAAAAAAACAATAAAACATTGGCATTTTAGTTGCGCTTTGATAACCTCTGTGAGCACTCCCCTTTTTGACCAATCTAAACAAACTACCTTCATCACTAAAATGATTCGGGGAAACCTCCGGGATTTTCCATTACAGCCAGAAACATTCCAGAGGAGCCGATTAAACTTAACGATGTAATGAAAGGAAGGGCTACGGTGGCTTAGAGGTTGGCACATTCGCCTCACACCTCCAGGGTCCGGGTTCGATTCCCGTCTTGGCCATGTGTGTGTGTGTGTGTGTGTGTGTGTGTGGTTTGCATGTTCTCCCGGGGCCTCAAGGGGGTTTTTCTCCGGTTTCCTCCCCGATCCAAAAGCATACACGGTAGGTTGATTGGCACCTTGGAAAATTGTCCCTAGTGTATGAATGTGTGTGTGTGTGTGTGTGTGTGATGGGTTGGCATTCCATCCAGGGTGTATCCTGCCTTAATGCCCATAAACGCCTGAGATAGGCACAGGCTCCCCGTGACCCGAGGGAAGATCGGATAAAGCGATAGAAGATGAATGAATGAATGTAATGAAATGATTTGCTACATCGGAAGAATAGCATTCATTTTTACAATATACCGTTTACAAGGAATTATTTGTTCTATTTCTTTTCTAATTGTATTAAATCTAACAGTACACCACTAAACAGTAAAGAAGTGTAGCTCAATGCCCATGATGTGATGAAATGTCTCATCAGCGCTTAAGCAGGGGAAAAAAAGCCCTTAAGGGCAGTAGGCATTTCATAAAGCAATAGATACGGTGGAGGGAGATAGGTGGAGGGAGATACAATAGATAGGGAGGTGATAGCCCAGTGGTTAAGGTGTTGGACTCTGGACCGAAAGATCATGGGTTCAAACCCCACCACCACTAAGCTGTCACTAGTGGGTCCTTGAGCAAGGCCCTTAACCCTGAATTGCTCAATTGTAAGTCGCTCTGGATAAGAGCGTCTGCCAAATGCTGCAAATGTAAATGCAAATGTAGATACTGCATAAGGAAAATTGTGTACTCAAGTATTAAAAGAAGAAAGATCTTGACGGAGTGGCAAAACCATACATTTTGCAGGATGGAGGGCTGGATTTTAAACTATTGCTAAAATATTATTTCGTTTCGTTTTTATAATTTCTTTAGCCTAAAAACAGCTCACTTAAGAAGCCTGTTCATTTCAGTTCGTCCCGTTTCAAAGCACATAGGAATTTCCTTCTGGGTTGACATTTGTGACTGCTACACGGCCGTACGTTCCTTTTTTTTTTTTTTTTTTATCAATGGCCTTCGCTGTCAAAATATACAAGTGGAGATTCCTATTCTTACAGCAAAAAGGAAGGACTGAATACGGAATGGGATATTTAACGAGCAGATTTAACATACGACTGTGATGGTCGGGTGTCCACATGGTTTTGGCCATATAGTACATTTTTCCTCGATATGTAACTGAATTTCTATTGGGCTCTGTAGTCATATAGTCTTACATGCTAGCAAGTTAGCCAAAGGTGTGCTTATTTAATAATCATGCATTTATTATACTTTTTTTTTTTTTTTTCGCTGTTCTGGAAAGGAACTTGAATTAGATCTGGTAAACTTTACACTGAGGTTTGATTGGATTCCTTGAGGCTTTGAGGAGTCAAGGTCTGATCTTTTTATTTTTTATTATTATTATAATAATTATTATTAACTATAATCTAATCGGATGCATTTTCTTCTTACGTCGGCACTTTACTTTTAATACTTTTAATATGCACACAGTAAACGAAAGTGTGACTGTTAAGGCATTGCAGCATAGTGTTATGAAATATCCTACGCGAATAAGTCATACTGTATGATGACGTTACTCTCCCTTTTTACATTAGGCATATAGGGTTAGGTCAGAAAATGAATTCCCTCACTTTCCACTCTTGTTCTTATCCCACAGTTATTTACTCCCAGGAGGTCACACCTCTCTCTGGTGTTAAGCTACTAATGAGATTCTTGCTTAAACTCCCTTCATTCTCAAAATAAACATAAACGACGTGTTCGCCGTTCTCAAGCTCAACCACCAAGCATGGGTAAACCAGCTCAGTGCAATAATCCTAAATCTCTCGCAGTGTGTGTGTGGGACTGCCGGAAGTAATGTGTACTAATAATAAACCAATAGAGATTCAGTAGAATGGCAACTTCATATGAGCGACCCAGTACTTACAATGCATTTTTTATTGCTATTATTGACCAGTGCTACCAATTCCATTTATTTCAACATATATAATAATCAATATGTCAGTGAAGCGAATAGGCAGTATTTTTTTTTTAAAGCTAACATTTCTAACGATGAAGCACTTCTAATGACCAGTACCTTTAGGCTACAAATAATCAGTACTTCAGTATACTTATAATGAGCAATAAATAAGTGCCACTTGCAATGACAAGCACTTCCTCATGACCTCTTATAACATGCACTTATAAATGACCACAACCTCATTACCTCCTATGATG
>JACRUU010000027.1:23434122-23494122 GCA_030449085.1 Kryptopterus vitreolus | reverse complement strand
GAAAGGTATATGAAGAGTTTCAGGAAAAACGAGGTTACTGTGAGTCCTCCGTAGCCGGACTGAAAGAGCACGGCGACCGCCGCGATGGCCAGCGTGATCGCAGGCAGGAGGTGGCATGAGGGGCCGGGCATGCGGGCATCGCCACTGCTGCTGCCACTGCTGCTGCCATTAACATGCATGCTGCTGGAAATGACATGGCCTCACAGGCGCGAACAGGACAGACTTGATGCCCCTCGAGTTCGCCCAGCTGTCATTCATTTACACACCTTGTACCTTGTTTGTTTGTTTGTTTGTTTGTTTGGCGAGGCACAGAGCTACCGCACAGCCTGGACCGCTACTCTGCTCTGCGGACTAGCATCTTACTTTTGTTACCTCAGCGTTATATTAGAGGGCATGTGAACCGCACACAGCAAAACCCGGACCCCCTGCAAAGCTAGTCAAATAAACAAACAAACAAATAAACAAACCCTCTGCTTTCTAGTCGTCCGTCGAGTCTACAGTCAGTGCAAATGGAATATAAATCACAGGTACCTGAAGGAGCGCAAGCGCGGCATCAACCCGGATATCTAAGTCTTAAAAAAGACCAAATACACACAAAAAAAATATTCACTTTGTTTGGCTAAATTACGACCCCGGTTAGCGAATATTCGCATAGACTATTCGTGTATTTATACGAGGGCTTAACTTTTCAACCCGCGTAAAAGAAATACATAATATATAAAAATACTAATAATAATAATAAATAAACAAACAACGTATTTGCAAGTCAAAGTCTGGCATTCCGAATAGTCCACCAAAAAGCCCCAGCTGACAGCGCCATATCCCGCGGAACACTCCCGGTAGAGAAACAGCGTGTGTTCGGATTACGGCGCGTTTCGTCACTGCAGCCGCTGAGACTCCCGAATAATAACCATCAGCTGGCAGCAGGAAGTACCTGCCGGAGAGAGCCGGAAGCCAGCTACTGGACGCCTAAAGGTAGGAGGGACTTGTCGCTTTTGGTGGCAGCCAATCAGTAGAGACTAATGCGGCTATCAGCCAATCATGTGTAAAGAGGCTTTAAGTCCAGTGACGATAGAGCGCTGTTTATAAATGAGGTTTGATTATAACTTTTATTTTACGGAATGACAGTGCAGTGATTATAGGTAATACCAAAAAATACGTATCTATATATTTATCTATGTATGTATTTATCTAGGTATGTATGTATTTATCTATGTATGTATGTATTTATCTATGTATGTATGTATTTATCTATGTATGTATGTATGTATCATGTATTTGTCTATGTATATATATATGTATTTATCTATGTATGTATGTATGTATGTATGTCTGTACGTGTCTATGTATGTATTTATCATACTATGTATGTATTTATCTATGTATGTATTTTATTATGTATGTATGTATATATATATATATATATATGTGTGTGTGTGTGTGTGTGTGTGTGTGTGTATTTATCTATGTATATATTAAAGTATGCATTTACGTATGTATGTATCTTTGCACATTACACTATTACTACTTACATTATGCATGCCACATGCACCCAAGCCCTTTATATACTCCTTACACACTGTGCCTTACTACATCTGCACAATTTTCCTATTTCCATGTGTATTTGTATATATACGTATATTTGCTACGTACTCCTTATATATATATTGGACTACAAATTGCTGGACATATGCACATACTTACTCACTGTATGTATGTGTATATATATATATATATATATATATATATATATATATATATATATATATATATATATATATATATACCCATGTCTATTTGCATATTCCTACTATTTACTATTTTACCTGTACTATGCAGTGACAATAAAGTTCTATCTATCTATCTATCTATCTATCTATCTATCTATCTATCTATCTATCTATCTATCAGGTAAAAGTATGGGAAAGAATTTTAGCGATTTCAAAAACTCACCACTTCTTGCTTCCAGATGGTGGCGCTATAACCGACACTCATATTTGTCATAACATTGTGATTAGGTGGCTTTATAATTGCACACCTTGGCACCAATTTGTTTGCGCAATGTCGGGTTTGGATGGTGATGATCTCCCTCATCGTAGTAAAAAATCTAAATCCTGCTGTCTGCCCTGTTATATAGTCTGACAATTCACCCAAACGCTTCCATTGGTGTCTTTGAGTCACATGAACAGATGTATCGACAGTTTAATTGTTATTTGTGATATTTTTAAGACGATTGGCCAAAGCTATTGGCCCTCATGACGCCCAAATTCACATTACGTATTATATTACATGTAAACTATCAGATAGGCTAATAGACACTGCATTTGTAAATATAGTAAACAGTAGTAGTATCTATTACATAAACAAGAAGTTCAATGAGTATAAATGACTTGGTTAACGTATAAGTTTGTATATAATAATATAAACTGTATTTTTGCGACATCTGGTGGCCAATTTGTGAACATCAAACCATAAATTCGCTTCTTTAGTACTAAATGTATACTGTAACACCATATAGTATAGTCACTGACTGAAGCTTGTCTATTACAGTCTATTTATTTACTGAAGAATCAATCTGTAGAACTTTACATTACCCATTTTGTACTTTTAATCATTGTGTGTACTAATATTAGTACTAAGATTATATATATATATATATATATATATATATATATATATATATAAAAGCATGCATGCAATAAAAACAATAAATACTGTGTGCCACGTCCTATAGTCATATATATATATATATATATATATATATATATATATATATATATATATATATATATATATATATATATATATATATTCATTCATTCATTCATTCATTTTCTACCGCTTCTCTCTCTCTCTCTCAATCCGATCTTCCCTCGGGTCACGGGGAGCCTGTGCCTATCTACATTTACATTTACATTTGCGGCATTTGGCAGACGCCCTTATCCAGAGCGACTTACAACTGAGCAAGTTGAGGGTTAAGGGCCTTGCTCAAGGGCCCCACTAGTGGCAGCTTGGTGGTGGTGGTGGGGTTTGAACCCGTGATCTTCTGGTCCAGAGTCCAACACCTTAACCACTGGGCTACCACCTCCCTATCTCAGGCGTCTATGGGCATTAAGGCAGGATACACCCTGGATGGAATGCCAACCCCCTCATCACAGGACACACACACATTCACATTCACACACACATTCATACACTAGGGACAATTTTCCAAGGTGCCAATCAACCTACCGTGCATGTTTTTGGACCAGGGAGGAAACCGGAGAACCTGGAGAAAAACCCCCTGAGGCACGGGGAGAACATGCAAACTCCACACACACATTGACCGAGACGGGAATCGAACCCGGATCCTGGCGGTGTGAGGCGAACGTGCTAACCACTAAGCCAACGTACATATATATATATATATATATATATATATATATATATATATATATATATAATGATGATAAAGAAAAGACATTCTGCATGTTTTGCTGATACATAAGACAAAGCAAAGCATTTTATATATTTTACCTTTATTTATTTGATTGTGTTTCATAAACTCGTGTCTAAAGCGTCTTCAGAAATGGTGACGTTGAAAAAAACGATGCTGGAAAATGTAAACATAAGCTTTTTACGTTTAAATTAAGTGCAGAAACCTAATTAACGTCAATCCCTAATTGCCTATCTCATTAAAATTAATGTATACAATTAAAACCGCCATGGTCCCTCGGCCAAGGGTCGGATCATGAATTAACCTTATAAAATTCAACTCTGCCCATTGCATAATACATTTGCATTTGACAATTGGTACGGTTTTAACTACTGTTCCTACATATTGTATCCGAAGTGCTTTTAAAGTGCAGAGTGTCCTGCAACCTGCCGAATGTGTGTGTGTTGTTTCTAAAACCCAGCAGACAGTAGGATCGCCAGCATTGCTAGCACACTGCTGTAAAGCAGCGTAGGCTGTACAGCATCAGCGGGACTCCTCAGCATAAATTCCACCCGAGGCCAGGAGCCGTTGTTAGGAAGTGGAGTGATAGAAAGCACGCTGCACATTAAATTATACACATCCACTGATCTGATTGGCCCTGCTCGGAAATTTGTCTTGAAGGCTGGCATGTAGAGAAAAGAAAACGAGACATATATATATATATATATATATATATATATATATATATATATATATATATATATATATATATATATATAGTGTTCATTAGTACAATTTAATATACATTTAAAGATCACTGGAGTATAAAGAAATATGAAAAACCTTTGACAGATTATTATTGTTGTAACTTGTTTAAAAATCATTTGTTTTCTGTTCTTTTCTTTTTATCTGCTTGACATTTACCATACAATAAATTACTTATTATTATTATCACTATCAAATGCATTAAAGGATACATAAACAGTTCGTTCTGAACCTCCGACCAATTTTGTTGTGTGCCAATACACATATGGCAATACCGTGTGATGCTATGACATCATGTCTGAATAGTGATTGGTTGTTGATGACAAAATACAATAGCAATACATTCCTATAATATGTGTGTGTGTGTGTGTGTTTGTGTGAGCATGTTTCTATCCATTAAAAGAACTTTTCAAAACAACGATCAACGATCTTACATCGCGTAAACAAACATGCTTTTATATGGTGTTTACCTGGTCCCCGAGCCAGAAGAAAGCCTCTCATGTCTAGGAACTCGTTGTCATAGCCATGCCAACCATGCTGCCAGCCCTGAGGCTTTCCTGTACCATTCTGCCAGTAAGGCAGTATATCTTTATTCTGCAAGCAGAATCAGGCAAGGTTACTGTGTAGATAGAAATGAATGAGGTTTGCGCTGTTGGCGATTGATTATATATATATATATATAGATTTTAGATTACGTTATTTAAACGCAAGAAAATTATCTTAATTATCTGGCTTAATAGCCAGTAAGCAAATTAAAACAAACTGTTAGAATTACCTTTATTCATTGAAGTATTACAGCTAATATTGGGTTGAAGAGAAAATAAATATACTAAGATTGCCTTAGACAATTTAATGCTTCTGTGGTAATAAAAGGTTATTAAAAGTCGAACCTCAGTGATGAACCATCCCGGCTCGGCAACAAGTGTTAATGGTGAAACAAATTTCCCGTTTTTATAGTGGTAACGATCCAGAATCTCAGGGATCTGATACACCTTCATGTTTTTTGCTGCCTTCAATGCTGTATATATCTAAAACAAAAGTATTATTTAATATACCTCATATGCAGCAGTAAAAAAAAAAATACAAAATACGATTATTATATAAGCTCAGAACAATTGAATAAAAACATATATTAATACCAAATACAGAGTCACAATGGGACTATCTATTTTGTACATGTTTATCGTTCTGTCGTACAGATCTTTACATATCCGTAACAAATACAAAACTAAAAGTTGTAAATGTTTAGTATTCAAAATTACTTTTGATTATTTCCTTAATTGGCATATTGCAAGGGGCTACGTTGGCTTAGTGGTTAGTACGTTCGCCTAACACCGCCAGGGTCCGGGGTTCGATTCCCGTCTCGGCATGTGTGTGTGGAGTTTGCATGTTCTCCCCGTGCCTCAGGGTTTTTTTCTCCGGGTTCTCCGGTTTCCTCCCCCGGTCCAAAAACATGCACGGTAGGTTGATTGGCACCTTGGAAAATTGTCCCTAGTGTATGAATGTGTGTGTGTGATGGGTTGGCATTCCATCCAGGGTGTGTCCTGCCTTAATGCCCATAGACGCCTGAGATAGGTAACCCATGACCCGAGGGAAGATCGAATTAAGCGGTAGAAGATGAATGAATGAATGAATTGGCATATTGCATAGATCTGATCATTAAACCTAAATTAAGTGGTAAAAATCGTGATTTGCTGTCAATAACAAACTATACATTTTAACCCTGCAAAAAGGTTGGTGAATTCCTGTGCATTGCATTTAATTAAACGTATGTAAGTTTGTCCTTTGAGTTTACTATTAAAACACATTTCTGCCTTATACATTTACTATACACAGCAGGAACATGCATATGTTCCTGACACATAATAGGAACTACTAGAGTAAGTTTACCTCTTCCAGCATTCCTGGTTTAGGCCACAGACTAACAACTGGACCTCTGTCCATCATCTTTAAGACCTTCGACATGTTTATGTAATTATCCAGGACGATAATCTTCTCCATCCAGTTGATATCAGTCATCCCATGGTCAGAGAACATGATAACATTTAAATCATCTTCCAAGTCTTTCTCCTGAAATGCACAAACGCATTATGAGTGGTACTGAGCATAACTAACTCCCCCGTGCTTGTGTATATATGGAAAGCAACGGAACATTTCATTACACAAAACAACTGGCTCCTGTACTTCACATATTCAGCACAGACCTTGATCTTTTGGTTTAACATCTGGAATGCCATGTCCAGGGATCGAACAGCAGTCCGAACCTGCTCCGACCCGGGACCAAAGTGGTGGCCCTCCACGTCAATGTTTTCATAGTAAACAGCAGCCATATCTGCCACATCATTCCTTAGAAGAACAAACAACAACAGAATATATATATATATATATATATATATATATATATACAGCAAATATTTCTTTCATCACAACGTCTCCCTAATTATATGATTCATATAATGAATGGCTAATAAGCTATTCATTATGTGTTTAGTACTTCTTTATTCTTTACTAAGTATTTTTACTGCGTTACACTGCATGGTTTACACTTGATGATAATGAAGAGGACATGGTGGTTTAGTAGTTCGCCTCACACCTCCAGGGTTGGGGGTTCGAGTCGCATGTGTTTGCGTGTTCTCCCTGTGCATCAGGGGGGTTTTCTCCGGGTTCTCCAGTTTCTTCCCCCGGTCCAAAAACATTCAGGGTAGGTTGATTGTGTGTGTGAGTGTGTGTGTGTGCCCTGTGATGGGTTGGCATTTCATACAGCGTGTATCCTGCCTTGATGCCAAAAAAGATGCCTGAGATAGGCAATGTTGGGGAGGAACTAGTTACATGCATTCATTCATCTTCTACCGCTTTATCCAATCTTTCCTCGGGTCACGGGGAGTCTGTGCCTATCTCAGGCGTCTATGGGCAATAAGGCAGGATACACCCTGGATGGAATGCCAACCCATCGTATGGCACACACACACAATCACATTCACACACACACATTCATATACTAGGGTCAATTTTCCAAGGTGCCAATCAACCTACCGTGCATGTTTTTTTTTGGACCGGGGGGGGAAACCGGAGAACCCGGAGAAAAACCCCCTGAGGGACGGGGAGAACATGCAAACTCCACACACACACATGGCCGAGACGGGAATCGAATCCGGACAATGGAGGTGTGAGGCGAACGTGCTAACCACTAAGCCACCGTGCCACTATTAGTTACATGTTATGTAATTAAATTACAAAATAAAAGTTACAGTAATTCGTTAAAAATATGTGTAATTAAATTACAGTTACCTTTGAAAATGTAAAAAAATCCCAAAGTTACACTACTTATTACATTTTGAATAGGGTCATTTGTAATCTGTAATCTATTACATTTCTAAAGTAACCTTCCCAACACTGGAGAAAGCCACGGGCTTCCCGAGGGAAGAACGGATAAAGCGCTAGAAGATGAACGAACGATCATAACGCCGGTTTAGGAGTTATCTTTGTGTGGCGTAGTGAGAGACTGTGTGAGACTTACTTCAGTACGTTCAGACCGCTGTCTATCGCGTCGCTTAGATTCTTCAAAGAAGGACTGGCAGTATATTTCTCACAGAATGCCGGATTTACACCAAGAATCTCCACTTCACAACCTGGTATTAGATAAATATTCATATATTTAATTCACATAATATCTGGAATTGTCACAGAAAACGAACACAAACATCACTGACCTGGCCAGTAGTACATGTAGACTTTCTTGCCTAGTTTTTGCAGAGTCACCCAGATGGGTTCAGAGCTGTTCCACCACATGGGTAAGGTGCTGCCCGGATTGGTCCCAATTAAAAATTCTTCCGACGAGTTCTTATCCCACATATAATTCCCTATCATTTGGTGCACATCACAGTGGCGACCTAATTCAGTAAAAGAGACCAAGATGAGCTATAGTGCGGATTTAAACTGAACACCAGTCATGTTGATTTGTGAACAAATCATTTCTAAAACCATAATTTATACCGAATACACTGAATGGGGATCTATTGTGTAACCACTCTATACTTGGATGGAACATCAGCCAACCACACGTCATCTTGCACACATACAAACATTAATAGCTATAGGCTTTATATGGCTCAAACTGTAGATTTGACCTATAATAATTATCAATTATTAAAAAATTCGAACGCTTTCATAGATATGAGGTTTTAATATCTGCTTTTATAGCGTTTTCGCTAATTATACACCTTAAGAAATGAACACTTTATGAACTTTGGCCGAGTGTAATAACCATGTAATGCCTACCACCTCCTCCTCCTCTTCCTCCCACCATCCACACACATATTAACCACCACATTCCATAGTAAGTGCAGCACTTACTGTATACCAGGGGTCACCAACGTGGTGCCCGTGGGCACCAGGTAGCCCCCAAGGAGCACATGAGTAGCTCTCAGGCTTGCTATAAAAAGTGCACAACTCATCAGTGAGATGCGTCTATAATGTAAAATGTAGTTAATTCGTTGTTGATAGTCACTGTCAAAAATCACAAGTGTATTCACATAGATAAACGAGTATCATTAATAATAATAATAATAATAATAATAATAATATATAACTAAAGGTAAATTTGTTATTTCAGAGGAGTATTTCAAACTGGTAGCCCTTTATATGACTCGCTGTCCATGTAGTAGCTCTCAGTTACAAAAAGGTTGGTGATCCCTGCTGTATACATTACTGTATTGTTTATTCATTTATTGTTTTTATCACTTTTCTTCAATTCAGGAATTGCAGTAAACTATTGTTTTTATAGCTTGTGTCTTGCCAACACAGTTAGGAGACATGTCTAGTCAATAGCGAACGCCACAAACAACTTACATACAAGAACAAATTCGTACTAGGGACGAACTCTTGGAACGCAATTCGCTCTCGGACCGTCCGCACTGTGTTAACATTCCGACGAGCATTCACTTGATTTACCGCCAAATGTTTGAGCCTGGAACTATACACACGAGGCATTTCTGCCGGTCGCCTTTCTTTCCGCACCTTTAAAACGGGAAGAATACAATCCATTTCAGCCCGGCAGTCAGGCGTTAAAGGTCATTGTTTACTGTCTTTACTATTGCCTGGATGTGATTATTGGAACAGACCCAAAGCCCCGGCTGAGGGGGGGGGAGGAATCCATGAACCTAAGCAAAACAACTCCCATCAGCAAATCATCCCTACACAGCTGTGGTGATTGGGAAAGTGTGAACTGTGACTCCAGGCATGTTTTACTAAGGATTGCATCCAATGCAAAAATATATACACGTGAACTTTAATTATAAAATACAAAAAAACAATGTTAGGCCGAGGACAAGTACGAGGAACCAGGCATTTAATACTGGTTTGTTCATCATAAAGAGACAAATGTCACATACAGCATTGTTTATTGGGATTTTCTTTAATAGCGTCCATATCTAGCCTGTCATGACCTTCGTGGCTTTATATTTGGTTAAAGATTAGCAGAGTAGTTCGAGTAGTAAATAATATGATAACTCAAGTATACAACCTAGTATCTTGATGTATTACGCAATCATTTTCTCATTGCCAAAGATATAAAAAAAACTCGATATAATATTAAATATATTTCATTATATTTGTATGTTTGTTGCTTAACAAAAATGGTTTCATCTTATTTATAAAGTAAACCTGATTCCAACTATTAATTAAAAGTAACGTGTAACTGACCCATTGTAATAACACTTTCATTTTCATTTTTCTGTGATATTAATCACTATATATTTTTTTTTACTTTAATTATACATCCTGCAATATAAGACAAGTATGTCTTGTTGAAGAATATGTCTGAAGGCTATTAGTAAATATTTTTCTGCAATATATTTTTAGACTCCTTTTTATATTTTATTGCGTTTTTTAAGCTCCAAGTCTTCTTACAGAGTGCTTTGTATTCTCCTTCATATCTTCTTCTAAAACTCTATACTTAATATAGAGGTATATCAAGCTCTGTTATTTACCTTTTTCCTGCGTTATGTTCCTTCAGTCCGTTTTTGCTAATGTTTCTTTTATGATGCTGCGGGTAAAAATATGGCAGTGCCAGATTGACTTACTGGGTCCAAAGGGATAGAGGGATATTGTTTGTGTTGTGCTGTGAATCAGACATGACTTTCTCTTGTCCTGTCAGCTTTCCTTGTTCCATATGTGTCATATTATGCTCCCCAGTTCCTTTATTAAGAATGATCATTTTTGCAATTGCCCAATTTGCCAATCATGTTCCAACAACAAGTGTGTAGCATACCTATGTGTAGCATGTACAGGTCAAAGAATTCATTAACTGTAATCAGACTTTAGGAAGGGGTTGGAGCGTGATTCCGGTTACTTGGAAGTTTTGGATCTCCTGGAATTTTCATGCACCGCACAGCATGACTGATGAAGTCTAATGTATTACATAAATAAAATAAATAAATATATACATAAAAAAAACACTCCCAGAGAGTGGAGATACAAACACACAGCCCAAATTTGGTTGCTCAGCAGTGTCCCGAATACTACAGTAACTTAAATAATATGAGTAACTAAAGTGCATAGAAAAGAATGCAAAACACACATAACATGTTTAGACAGATGGGTTCTAAAAGGACAGACATTAGGCGCTACACTCCTGCCAGCTGTCCGGATCAGGAATCGGAAGCTACACTGGCCGAAGTCTGACCGGATCTCTATTGTTGAAGATTGGAAAAAGGGTCAACTGGTTATATCCCATTAAAAATATTCATGGTCTGCCAACACTTTCTGACCTTCAAGCTCAAGTTTGAACTGCAGATGTTCCAGAAAGTCATACATAACCTCGAATACATAACCTTGTCCAGATGCATAGTTTGAAGAACTATGAAATAGGCACTAAATAAACAAAAATGGAACCCAGCATTCATCTCTTACAGCTCTATATACACATTTCTGAGAGTTCTCTCACCCGTCATGAGGGTGTAATAGTTGGGATAGGAGAGACTCGGAAAGTCTGGGGTCATGTAATCCACTTTGACGCCGTTGGTTATCATTTCTTTGAACCCAGGCAGGTTCTGTAGATCGTCCAGGTAGTCGTAGCGAAAGCCGTCAATGAGGAAGACCAAAAGTTTCTGCTTGGCCGCGCACTGGCATCCAAACGCAAGGAGAAAAGCCCACGGTGCGAAGCGCGCAGGACGTGGCATGGTGCCGCAGGGATGAGCAGTGCAGAGCCTGAGAAAGCGGACTGATCAAGGACAAAGTGCAGACTGAGAAATGAACCAGGGCTGAGGACTATGACATGTTCCGTTGGGCGGAGAAAGAGAAAAAGAGGGACTGGAAACGGACCGGGATCAAGTGGATCCGACATTCGGTTTTGCGTTCACACACGCTTTCGGTGTGACTGACACAGCAGTACCGTATTTTAATATCCACGTGCTACTCATTGTGTTAAAGATTTGGCCAAAACGTTATTATACATTATAAGTACAGGTTCATAACTGTCAAAAGCGCTGGAAGTTAGGGACCGTCTGCAAATTATACTCTACCCGGCTACAACATGGGAATGCCATCTTTAAACATATCATATATATATATATATATATATATATATATATATATATATATATATATATATATATATATATATATATAAAGAAATTTATACAGATGCTAAAGACTAAGCTATATTTAATAGTGTGTTGTATTATATGTATTTTTTTTTGTTACATAAAATAATTCTCAAAATATGACAAATTTACATATTCTAAAAGTCCTAGTAGGATCCAGACTTTCTATTATTTAATATATAATAAACAGCTTTACTGGACTGTGACAAAATAAAAATAAAAATAATCTGCCCACTACATCCCAGTGACAAAACGATCACAAATACTACATTTGCATGCCTTTGGATATGTATACCATATATTTCATAAGTGCATTATAGCCATATGATAATATGTAGTACATATTAAGAGTTGACTTCTAAAAAGTGTCATTTATTAATACAATAAAACTATAATCAACATTTTCCTGCTGCAGCAGAAAATATTATATGTCATTTCGATGCATTTTGCAATGTCTGTCTGGAGGGCCTGTTTTTATGCAGTATTTCTTGCCTTTCTTTTCCATCTTTCTCTCTCTCTCTCTCTCTCTCTCTGACAGAGTGAATTCAGACAGAGATCAAAAGGGGAATTGTTTAAAGATGTGGTTGGGTCATTAAGGAAAGAACCATTGATTAAATATCTTTGTAAAAAAAAAAACAACAACAACAACAACAAAAAACACTACGCCAACATTTTTAGCAAATATATCACACAGCTGCAAAGACCCCACCGCCGTCAACTAATTAAGCATAAAATACTTGCTGATAAGAGTTTTATGGATCAGCCCAAATAAGTACATCGGCACAGTGGAGGAAATACCATGTGGAGAAAATTTCCAGTGGAGAAAATACCATGGCAATATGGAAAATCTGCACCTGATGAATAGCGATGGATAAAGAACACAATATTCTCGAGTTTCTGATTGAAAAATATATGGAATTTAAAGGCCCTCTTACAGATTACAGAAAAAAAACATGCCCAAACTATGACCTGGGGATGAAAGTTGACAATGTGATTTTTTCCTGCCATGCAATAAGTGAAAAACAGTGTCTAAACATATTGAACTCTTGGGCACCACAGGGTCACCTGATAAGTCACCTGATGTTCACAATGATGGCCGGGTAGCAACACATAGCATGAATCATCAACCAGGATGGGTCTCATGAGCAAGAGTGAGGAGTCAGCATACAGAGGTGAGGTGGAGGTTAACAGACTGGTGGAAAGGCAACGACAATGTCTCTGAATGTGGATTCAGCAAAAGAGATCCTTGGAGGACTTATTCCTGATGCAGATCATTAGAAAGGACAAATTTGTCAGTGTACACCCGGAGCAGACCGTGGTCCCCCAACACCACTAAGGGAAGCAGCATCTCAAGAAAAGCTGAAGCTCCCGTGAGACAGAGCCTCGCAACATTCTACAGTAGGTCAATCAAGTGCGTCCTGAGCAGCAGCATCACCACCTGCTTTTGAGGGTGAACACACACACACACACACACACACACACACACGAACTGTTTGTACAAAACATTATTATTATTATTATCATAATAAACATCATATCATAAATCATTATCATATATCACACATTGGTCATTGCTGCAGTGTCACTATGTCTCACTGCCTTATGCTGTTTTTTTTCTTTGCTTTCGGTCTCCGCTGATGCAAAAGGGAAACGGACGAACGGGTAAAGGAGACAACATTTGAAGAGGACCATTATTATGGTGTACAATATATATATATATATATATATATATATATATATATATATATATATATATTAATTGTGCTTTTATCTTGATTTATACTTACTTTACATATACAAGACGTTGGGAAGAAGTCTATATTAGACTATATTAGACCCCATCTGAGATGGCAATGTCACAGTCCAGTTCAAATTTGTATATATATATATATATATATATATAAAACTTGATGTATATCATAGAGCAGAATGCATTACGAAAGAAGAAAAAAACAATCTAAACGATCTTTCCTGGCACTCATAAACTAAGTACTGTTACTCTTCGGCCAGTAGATGGCGCCAAACCAAATGTAAACAAATGACTAGGTCTTCGGGCCTTCTAACTGATTCCCAGGCTTTCTAAACGCTATTTCTAATAAACACAATGCAAATATTCTTTAGCCTTTATATATAGACCTGTACAGCCTGTACACCATATGTCATATGCAGATAATATTTATTACACAAACAGATAAACAAGGCAAATATACAGCGCTGCAAGGAAGCGTAGCAACAGAGGAGAAGGAAATGAAGCACTTTCATAATGACCTTTGTGTTTACTTTTTTGTGTTATGTAATTAACAGTCATGCAGTTGCCATGGAACCTCGGTGTCATTAGGGCTGCGCGTGGGGCTGAGATAACGTATTCGCGGGCCGAGAACAGCAACCGAAACCAAAACGGCGAGGAGCCGGGTACTGTTTTCCTTTCTACATACAAACACACCTCATACCTCACACACACACACACACACACACACACACAGAGAAATGAGATCATATTACACTTGCATCTGTCAGTACATTTGATATGCAAACATACACACACACAACCAGATTGTACAGGCCATGAAATGCTCTATGTCACTATGAAATCCTCTTTGCTTTAGGGTTAAAACAATAAGAATTTTGTGTAAATATATATATATATATATATGTTTTTTAGTCATTAGGACCTCACAGATTTTAGTCACAGGTGCAGAAGCACAAGAGAAGTGAGAGCGATGTGATACTGCACCAGGAAAGGAGGCCTTTGATTCTGTTCTGCTTGTACAGCTTCACACTGAATACAGATATTAAAGTAACTGTTAATTCCTTTTAGCAACTACCCCCCCCCCTTTCTTCTACACTAAGGTGTGGTTTGTGATGCCACAGATTCTAATCTCGGTTGTTTTGTCGTTTATCATGTGTTCTAATCTGCACTTCATTCCAGACCAGATTTCCATCGAATCTGTTTTGGCTTACACTTACAAAATTTCATCATTCGTGTTGTACCACTGTAAGAAGACCTTATTTTTGTTCAGGTGGCGGTGGATTGTGATCATGTGTCAAATACTTTAAATGAGGATTAGTGCCAGGAAGTGAGCTAGTCGAAACAAGAAGCTGGTCGAAATGTGTCAAATGGTGAAAGCGGCCGGATTCTGTTTCCACTGAAAATGTGTAAAGGTGGAATGATTTTAATTGTACGTATAATTAAAAGTAAATAGTAAATACTTTTCTTTTATCTTACATATATATATATATATATCTTTATATATAAATAATATATATATAAACATGAAAAAAAAATTATTATAAGTTTTATATGTGTGTGTATATATATTCATTCATCTTCTAGTGCTTTCGCTTTATCCGATCTTCCCTCGGGTCACGGGGAGTCTGTGCCTATCTCAGGCGTGCCTATGGGCTCAGGCAGGATACATCCTGGATGGAATGCCAACCGATCACAGGACACACACACACACACACACACACATTCATACACTAGGGACAATTTTCCAAGGTGCCAATCAACCTACCGTACATGTTTTTGGACCGCGGGGGAAACCGGAGAACACGGAGAAAAAAAAAAAACCCCTGAGGCACGAAGAGGCGAAGAGAACATGCAAACTCCACACACACATGGCCGAGACGGGAATCGAACCCGGATCCTGGCGGTGTGAGGCGAACGTGCTAACCACTAAACCACCGTGCCCCCTTGTGTGTGTGTGTGTGTGTGTGTGTGTGTGTGTGTGTGTGTGTATATATATATATATATATATATATCTATATATATATATATAAAATGAAAAACATGAAGAATTGTTATTATAATTATTATATTACTACTTATATACTTCTTATATCGAGTCACAGCATCCTGTTATATAAATATATAAATACATATATCAATCCTTGCTCAAGAGCATTAATGAGGTCAGGTACAGATATGAGATGAGAAGGTGATGTTCAGTGCTCCAAGTCATTCCAAACCCTGATAATAATTCAGTTTGGGGACCATGTGTGCGAGCCGTGTCAGTGAGACCCGCTAATAGTTTGGGCCACACAATATGGTGCCCATATTATTGAACGAGTACGGGCAACCCACATTTCATGCTGAGCATGAAACCAAACAAAAACACACTAGTGATAGATTGGGGGCCATTTCACTAAGAAGAATGGGCCCCAAGCAGGACCCATGTGGGCTTTATGTTATATGGGCACAAAGCCTGCTACAAGACCCTAATACGGTCCAAAAAGGTGACACTACTGTGCACACCAAATGCTAAAACACAAATGGCTTGTCTGGGCTTTCTGTGGGTTATCCCCAGGTCGCTTTCCCACAGAAAAACAAACATGGAGCCGAAAAGAAGAAGCCCCGGAGACTATGTTAATTAGTATGGGTTTACCCCGCCCACAGTACCCCACAGTAAAACCCACACATTTCCACAGTAAGCCTGCACATACCTATTTGCTGCAAAGGGGGTGTTTCTAGGGTTTGTGGTTGCAACCACTGGGGTTGTGGTTCTGGACAGTCATTCAAGGTCATCCACAAACACCACAAAAGCATGTCTTCTCGAATGCACAGGAGTGTATTCGAGAAGTGATGATGGATGATGTTTGGGTCCTTCAGACATTTTACACAACCGTGTGGTTTAACTTTGTGTTTGGGGAAGAATTACATATGAGTGGTATACATGCGTGGTCTCCGGTCATATACAGTAACAGTGAAAATCACTATTACAGCTAAAAAAATAAAGTGCATCCAGAATAATTAGGGCTAAATCTGACCAATTTAATATATTTCATATTATATTATACCACATCCATTGCTTCTCGCATTGAGGAAACATTTATACACACTTCAGGTACAGAAAAACTTTATACATTTTTGGCAGACTCTGTATATGTTTTATTTATTACTTTTTTTGCACACTGTTTGCTGATTGTAAGATGCAATATAGGGTCAATACTTCATACCTGACATGGCCAATAAGGTGATACCTGAAAATCACACCAGGTTCTTCCCCAATCTGTTGCTGCAAGTACAAAACAGTACTACAGTTATGCTGTAGCTTTCGAACTTCCCTTTACAGGAAATGATGAGTTCAAACATGTTACAGCATGATAATATTCCTGTGCACAAAGTGAGATCTATTCGGTTGTTTGTCAAAGGTCGAAGTGGAAGAATTTCAGTGGAATTTCAAATGTCAATCCCATTAAACATCTCGGAAGTGAACTGGGATGCCAAGTATGCGCCTCAATACCCAATCTCATTATAACGTGTATGTATATATATATATATACACACACACACGCATATATTTTTATATATATATTTTTTCCATTAAAAAGTTTCAAAGTGCTCCACATTGTGTCCTACAAGTGTTCTACATATCTCACGTTCTATCTGTTTGCATCTGGTCCCCGCATCGTGTCCATATCCTGCACGTAAATCTAACAGACATTGCAAGTGTAAGGTCTTATTCATAGGTCCGAACGCATGAACATGACAGAATTCTAATTCAAAAACAGTGTTTTTCATGTTTATTATCAAGAAATTCATATTTTACAAGACATTACCAAATCGTATAATTAGGTATTCAATGATCCACAGGATTTAGAAGCCCATAAATGTGTATCGAGACACATTTGGTTAGAAGGAACACACTTCTATATAGTCACAGACAAGGGCAGAAATTGGAACAAGCTTTTTGTCACCTGTTTGATTTTCTGCATTTCCACATTGAATGAACAAGAAATGTATTTTTGTTGTCTGAACAATAAAAAAAAAATATGGTGTTAAATGTTGCCTATGTTTAAATGTGTGAATAATTAGATCATGTCAAGGGGGGGGGGCCTGTTGTGGAACATTTCGTGGTATTAGGATGACACAAAAATGTAAACAGATTCCTGTTCCCTGTTCATAATAAAAAGTGGGAAAATTGAAGTAAAAGTGTAAAAAGTTAATAATATTTAAAAAAAAAAAAAAAAAAAATCTAGATATATGTACAGATGATTAAAAGTTTCGTCCTGGTCAGCATAAATGAATTGGTTTCTGGAAAATGTAAGCACTGTGAACGCTTAACCTAAAAGGGGAAAAAAAAAAAACATGACCCAAAAACAGTAATCATTCATTTGAATGGTCCACATGATGTAAAAACAAAAACAAAACATCTGTAAATAATCGATTTAAACGACCGGCCTAAAAATAAACAGTGACCCGATCTGATGTGTGCGATTCCTCTGAAGCTTAGAAAGCTTCTAACAGAAAACATTTGATGACGCAATAATTGGTGGCAAATGGAAGGTCGGATAAGAGATGCACAGCAGGGACGTTGTTGCTTATAATTCTATTATTAAATCTATTATTTTCCAAATTATATGGTTGTAGCAGGTGAGATAGTACTATGGCATGCACCTACATTATGAACAATGGGTTTGAGGTGTGTGTGTGGGGGGGTGGCTGATGTAGAACTCCTGAACCTTGCTTTTGTTGGACATGTGTGTGTGTGTGTGTGTTTTTTTTTATACTAAAACACATGTGTGCTGAGTTCAGTAACATGAGATTACAACCATATGTAAAGGGCCAAATGATACAAGAGTGGTGAGACCCAGCATACTATGGGAATGTATATATATTGCCTGGCCTCACCCCCCCCCATTGGGGTATATAGTAGTGAGCTCAAACTGTGCCAATCACATGCCCCACCATTGGCAAGGGTCTTTGGATAGCTGTTTGGTGGTGAAGGTAAAGTGTATTCACATTTTCCTTATGGAACAATTAGAAACGAATATTCGAACCATACCGCACCCTTACTCGCTACAATGCTTAGGGTGCCGTATTCGGACTTTGGCATCGAATAAAATGTGCAAAAATGCAGAAAACCACTTCAGGGGCAAATGCCGTTTCACAGCACTATATAATTACATTTGTTTATATGTACATTTTGGGTTTCACGCAAAACAGTAGAAAGCAAAAAAAAAAAATATATCAATATAGTTTTCTTTAAAAAAATTAAATAAAATAAGTGCCATTTTTGTCATTCACTAAAAAAAAAATCCATAAATCAAACCAGATTATAGTGGGCAAAAATGTAAATATATCCACCTGTTAAGAAAAATCCGCTAAGACACAATATATGGGACTATGTCAGATTTGGAAATATATATATATATATCTTTAAAAGTGCTTTCTTTGGTGGACGTGAGACACGAACTGATAAATCCTTACGGAGAAGTGTCTCCACAGTCGTGGTGCTATAGAAAGAAGGCCACAGATAATCTCATTCAGTGCTTTTCTATAAGGTGCTAAAGCTAATGCCACTGATTCGACATTATAAACTCCTCTCTCTCGCTCTCTCTCGTATCTCTCTGTATATATATATATATATATATATATATATATAAATATATATATATATATATATATATACACACACACATACATCCAAAACTATAATGGCACGATGGCAGTGTTGACTGTTACTACACAAGACTGCTCCCTGAATTTAAGCCCTGGACCTGCACTGAAGTCTGCATTTTGCTCTGAATCACGTCTTAATCTCACCCATGGCTAACATGAGCTGTTCGGCGAGCCAGACATCACCACCGTCATCATCATCTTCATCGGTTTTGCTTCCTGTGTCAATCGGAAGCAACAGTGTGTGTCCTAGGCTTTTTCTTTTTTTTTGCTCCATGATCAAGTTCAGTACAGCCTTCGAAGAAGTAAGGATCAAGAATCAGTGGTTCTCCTCAGCAACTTTTAACCGATTTGGATACGTCTGAGGTTTTCATGATGACGCTGGCCCGTTTTTCGTGCACGGCCGGTTTGCCGGACGCGGACGGGGGCTGCGACGGAGCGTGAGCTGGGTTCAACAGGCCCCATGATCCTCCGCTGTTGTTGTACGAGCCATGGAAGGGTGTGGACGAAGCGTCCTGGACAGTTGTAATCCTGAAGTTGGGCTTGGACTGAGTGATGAATGTGGACATGCTGGGTAAAGATGTGCGCATCACAGGATTGTCCAGCTTTGTGTCCGCAAGGTTTGTGCCCCATACGAGTTCTCGCGTGCGCTGTAAAAGATTTCCAAAAAAAAAAAAGAATTCGGGTTCAGGACCTTAATGACCTGTTTTTGTTTGTTTTAGACGCACCGTGTGATGAAACGTTGAAGTAAATCAATTGAAATCCAATGGAAAAAAATTTAATTAGTAGATTCTCAATTATTCTGACAAATGCATTATTATATCATTATTATATCATCACTCGGATGTTAAGCAACAATAAATCACTGGAGGGGGAAAATTAAAATAAATAAATAAATAAATAACCAATTTAAAAAATGGAAGAAAAAAATAATTATATATATTCATCTATATCCGATCTTCCCTCGGGTCACGGGGAAGGGGGGGGGGGGGGCGTCTATGGGCATTAAGGCAGGATACACCCTGGATGGAATGCCAACCCATCACAGGACACACACACACATTCATACACTAGGGACAATTTTCCAAGGTGCCAATCAACCTACCGTGCATGTTTTTGGACCGGGAGGAAACCGGAGAACCCGGAGAAAAAAACCCCTGAGGAGAACATGCAAACTCCACACACACACATGGCCGAGACGGGAATCGAACCCGGACCCAGGCGGTGTGAGGCGAACGTGCTAACCACTAAGCCACCGTGCCAATAGATGTTTATATCTATATCACACGCAAGGTTCCTTTGAACTACTGCCCAAAATACAGCGCTTAACAATGGCCATAGCATAGCATAAACAAATTCCACTGATTGTTACCACCATTCCACAATGGAAAAAGCACACTTTATGTATAATCATTGTTGTAAAGATTTTTCTTCTTTGTCACGTCGAAGCTCTGCATGATTCATCTGTGCACTGGAATGCACAGAAACCCCACACTATCCTTACCCTCCCACATGCACTCGCACACACGCATACACTCGTTCAACGCACGTACAGTACACGAAGAGCAACGCACAACGCCAAGTTCACGTCCGCTGTTAATGAACAGATCGAGTTGTTTTTTTGCCGTAAATATTGCTGTCAGCCTGACGCTATCTCCATAACGCAATCCGCTGCAGACGAAAACCTGCTTCCTGACTACTTGTAAATCATCCCTGAAATGACTGTAAGGGAAGGCAGATAACTCCATTCAGCTTTTGGTTAGACGGATGTGTGCACCGCAAAAGGGGAATTACACAGCTTTCAGGTGTAACAGTAAAAGTGATACTTGACACAAAATAAATTGAAACCCGAGGCTTTAGCTTGCAAAGTCCACATCTGCCAAATCAAGAGTGGAAATCTGAATCATGCTCTTTTCCACACCATGTTCCATTTACACACTTACAGTCATAACGAACAGTTTTGGTATAGGGATTAACCTGTACCCGAAATAAATACATCCTTTCAATCCATTATTAAGTAATTCATGTTTACTCTGTTTATTAGACTACTTTAATAGATGTTCTTAAATGTTTTCCCTTTTTTTTTAAAAAAAAAAAAACCTTCTATGACGACATCCTGCTTTACTTTTCAGCTTTACATGACAGGAACTGAAAATACAGGTTGAGCCACAACCAGCAACATGCTGCTGTCCACAGACACCCTAGAAACTCCAGTGTGGGGTCGAACTTCCTAAACTGTATAAAAGGGAACTGTGTACATCTACATCCCTATTAATAAGAAATAATGCAGAAGACAATTTTACATTATTTCCCAAAACCCCACCATTACCATTATATATATATATATATATATATATATATATATATATATATATATATATATAAACGATCAGAGTCATACTGCTGTTTTGTCAGTGCTGGCACTAAACACGTGCCTGCAAGCCTTACAGGAAGCAGACACCAGGGAGGGATCAGATTCTGGGCAATGCTTGACGTCACATTAAAGAGGCAGTGCTATATTTACTTGGTTGCTAAACTATTCCCATCACTCATTTGTTGTTATTGGATTAATGCCATTACTATGATCCTGGGGTTAAAAAAAAGGGCAGTTTTTGCCTCATAAGATAGCTGTGCACATACCTCTTTAGAGTCCTCTTCACTCTGTACGCTGTCAGTATCACTCTCTGTGCACGAAAAAAAAAAAAAGTACATTACTCAGGGTTTTCCTGAAAGACTGGTTACCGCAGCCAAACGAGAGAGCAACGACAACCCTAGCGCTTGCCTTCCGTCCTACATAAAAAAAAAAGAGTGTAAAAACATTTCCACAGCAGGTATGGAGATATGCTTAGTCATGTTGTGTTGAAAATGAGCCAACATCTTCCCTTCAGTAATCACTCACTCAGCTGAAAAAAACCCCAATACATCCAAGATATACATTGGCGTTCGTGTGATGCGTTATTTATCCTCCGGGAAAAACGGGATTACGGACTTTTAAATGAACGATCAATTTGATTTCAATTCTAAATGATAACATCCGTGATAATTGCGAATGGGTATACGGGGTACTATGTAATCAATCAGATCAAATGGTGTAAATATGTAAACAATCTTGCATGTTTCGTGCTGTCGGTTAAGGCGTGTTTGGCATCCAGGACTTGTTTGGGCGTGGCACGAAGCAAAAAAAAAAAAAAACCTGTTTGAATGAACATGAACTTTGCTGCCTCGGTGCCTCTGAATGAGGCGCCCCGAACACACCCCCCCCCCCCAATTTCTAACCTATGAGAAAAAAACATCCAGTGGAAATGGACACCTGCTTTGTCTGTAGAGGGTTAAATATGAGAGCGGTTCTCCAATAAGAATAAACTACAGTGCGGTCAAGATAAACAGCAATGCAATCTATGGCTGTGGCTGAATGTATTTATTATGTTGCTGCAGCAGAGAAAAAGATACTCCAACAAACGGAGATTATCAATTAACTCTCTCCACACTATTTTGCCAAGGATTGGCAGCAATAAACAAAGGACCGTTGACCTTACTTAGAGTACAGCCAGATAAAAATAATAAAAAAAAAATTTTTTGGACATTAAATCAACATTATTTCATTATTATATATTATTATTATTATAGCTATTTTTATTTTTTAAAAATCATCGTTTCATTTTTGTTGCTCTAATCGCAGATGTGCTATTATTATTATTATTAACGTATAATTCGATGTATTCTAAGGAATATGCACCACAGGATTGGGAGAAACATGTAATAATATCCCAGGGATGTTTAGTTTTGTAAACGAACGAATGAAAAAAGGAGAGAAAGGGGGTAAAAACCTCCATATGAGGACATCGGAGAGATCTGGAGGGGGTAGGAGTGGCTGGAGCTAACGGCCTGCTCCTCGTTCTCCGTAACCACCTCAATGGTCTGACACACGTCCGGGATGATCAGGTGGTCTTCGGAAGGGCTGTGGCTGCCAGCTTCGGTGGAAGAGAAACAAGGAAGAGAGAGAGTCGAGATATGAAGAGCGAGCAAGAGGGGAACCGATTAATCATGTGTCGTATTTGTGAGTCTGGAGGAGCCGGGAGGGGCGGGAAAGGGGGAAGGGGGGGTTTAAGTGTCTGGCGGCTGACAGGCGCTACCCTGCTACGGCTCGTACAAGAGTTAATGTAAGGATTGCTGGGAAGCATGGATAGGATTATAAATAGTGCAAACAGGCGCTGGTTCTTCTCTAATGGTTCTGCTTTCTCTAACCTGGACTCTGACCCCTGTGACAGGAAGCGGCGCTGTGCTCATAGGAAAACATTAAACAACTTCTAACCATATAAAAGATGTCACAAAGTACACACGAAATCAAGATATAAAAAGTCCTTTGATGCGCAGGAGCGACGGTTTTACAGCAGATTTGCAAAACACTCCCTTTTATGCAAATGTCAGATTTATAAGGGCGGTGTACAAAGCGCCGTTTAAAATGAAGACGATTTCAATTTCAATAACATGCACACGTCGTGAGATTAATACAAGACACATGTGGCCTCTACAGTTATAACAAGTGCTTTATAAACTCTATATAACGAGTTTAAGGGCGGGACAAAATATATCTTAGGACCACTATGTAGAACTAAACGATGAAAAAAATGCAAAGAATAATGGTGTTGTTTTCATCAGCCTGGGAATCCCGGACCAAAGGGCGAGTCACGCTAGTGAAGCCTAAAACAACAGAACAAAACAAATCCACGGAACGGTAAAGTGGACGGCCGTGGCGTTGTTTTAAGCAGTATAAAATACAATAGAGATAAAAGTGAAATGAAGGATAGGAATAAATAGGTGGCGCAATGGGTACACTGGTTTGCGTCTGCAACGTTTACACACAACGCGCTTTGTTTACCTGTTTCTGTGACAGGGTGATCTGCTTCCTGTTTGACTGCTAGTGGTCCTGCACGTCGTGCGTTGCCGTTTTTACTTTCCCAGGCAGAGGAAACAGGGCATTGCTGCTCCTCCTGCCACACACACACACACACACGTTCCATCATAATGTGTGAATAATATTAAACATTCCATATGTGTGTGTGTATGTATTTGTATATATGTATATATATATATATATATATATATATATATATATATATCTATATATATATATATATATATATATATATATAATATATATATATACTATATATATATATATTATATATTTATTTATATATGAGGGGTAATCAAAAAGTAAAGGGACATTTGTAATACATTTTAAATATATAAAAATCCCTTTAATTTTTGACTTCCCTTTGTGTGTGTGTGTATGTATATATATATATATATATACATACATAAACAGCTTTGTATTAATCACATTAATATTTTATTGCACATTGCTATTTTAAAATTTTGTTTTTAATTATTATTATTATTATTATTATTATTATTATTTATTATTATTATTTTTAATAAGAATTTTGTAATAATAATGCCAGGTACCTACCTTAACCTTTATGTCCCTCTCTGGCCTCTTCTTTCCTATTAGACAAGAAAATCCATTCATAAAGTATATCGCATTTAGTTCTCGCAACACACACAAAGTAAATAATAAATACAGTTAATACATACAGTAAACAATACATACATAAATAACACATTTTCTGGACACTATTTAAACACGTGACCGACATGCGTTGGATTATATATGTGTTGCTGCGTAGGACATTTACGAACCTCTCTTTGATTGTCTTTCAGATGCCGACAGCATCTTATAAACCCTAAAGGCGTTTGTTCCTTTTTTGTTGCTTTTATCTTTCACCTCTTCAATGTCAGGAAGGGAGTTCATAGCACAACGGAAGTTTGCTTTCCATGTTTTAGGGTCAGGCTTGTCCACTCCTGGTTGGTATTTGCCTACATAATGGAAGGAATGCACGGGCTCAGGAAATAAACGCCAGGAATATGAAATAATGAATGATACGAGAGTATTTTGTTTACTTCTCAGGTAGTCTGTCGTTCAATAATCCTATTTACAAGAGCGACTTGTTTTTTTTTTTGTTTGTTTGTAAAAACCTGTGTTTATACCTGTGTGTATGGCCCAGTTCCGAAACAAAGGTGCATCTTTCTCCACGTCCCAACCGTGCCGTGCAGCATGCATCCAGGGAATCTGAAAAATTTTCTTTTCCTGCACGTGTGGGAATTCATGCAAACGTTACGCCGTGGTTTGTTTATTGCGTGTATTTATGTCAGTACGTGTAGCAAATATCGCCAACAGTAAAGAATCGCATGTAAATAAATACTCTTAACAGGAAGCAATGGCTCGTATTAATAATACTTTCAAAATGGAATCACATGATAACAGTAGAAAAGGGGACAGGTTTGTCTTGTTGAACAGGATCAGCATTAGTGTGAAGTGGCCAACGTATATATTGTGGACCACGTTATGGTTTCGTTAAATCATGATCAGATTTCTTTTTGCTCATATTTTTCTCCCTTTATTTGAAATAAAAACCTACCCTATTAACCCATTTCAGTCCTGGGATTTTACAAGAGTTTATCTGTTCCTCCAACCATGGTCGCATGCGCATTCTCTCCACGGGCATAGTGGCCTAAAACAGGGAAACAGGACAGAGAGAAAAAGAGTGTGTGTGTGTGTGTGTGAGAGAAAGACAAGCAGAGAGAGAGAGAGAGAGAGAGAGAGAGAGAGAGAGAGAGATCAGGCCAAAAAAAAGTTAACTACCTTAGATAAGTACACTTCTACAACAGTCTTACATTCCGTCATTTAATGTACAAGAAGCAAAGCCAGGAAAATGTCGGGGGGGGGGGGGACCCCTTTTTTCACAAGTGTTTTTTCCTCCATATTATCCCAATGATTTATTGGAAAACAACTGTTTTGACTTTCCTAACTTATGCAATGCACTTGTGCGTCTTAAAACACTAGAACACACCTGCAAAAAGATAATGAAAAACAAAAATGTTGTTTTCATCAGCCTGGGATGACCTCAGTGTCACGGGTGCCTTGGGATAATACGTGTTTTGGTTTCCATGCAAATTGCACAGGCCGCGTTAATGTTTTTGTGTGGAATTATTCTAAAATTAGACGGTGCGCAAAACCAGAGCGAAAAATGCATCATCGCATAAACGTCGCCCCTTTTTCATTCCGTCGTAAGGAATAGAGTCTGCTATGACAAGCGTGTTCAGGGAAAACAACTTGCCTGGAACTATTTTCCTATTCGCCACTGATTTGAATATTAAGGGTCAGCATTATGTTGCACTGACGTTCATAATGTCACCGATCTCTCTCTCTCTCTCTCTCTCTCTCTCAGATCTCTGAACTACAGCTCAAACGATTGGAAGAAAAGGCTCTAAAAACGAGCAATGCTATTTTATTCGTGCATTAATAATAACTGTGTAGTAAAAGCGCATTGGCGTTCTATACGCAGTGAATGATTTGGAAAACCCATGTGACCTCATCTTGTGTTGGTTGTTGGTGAATTGATAAATGAAAATGGCAAACAAACAAACAAACAAAAACATTCCGCTTGCTCTCTGAATTACGACGCATCTCCTGGCATGGAATTTGAACGTGCATATCTCTGGACATTGGGAACGATGTCTAATCCTCTCTCGAATGCTCCGCCTTATAAACAGCACAATAAATAAATATCGTGTAAATGTGTTAATAATCTTTTAACTATATTGTATTTGAGATAGATACTTTATTGAGCCAGAGGGAAATTCTAGAGGCAAAAGTAAAACTCTTTATTTTGTACTGTAAAAGTACAGTAATATATTGTGTATATATATGTGTGTGTGTGTGTGTGTGTGTGTCTCACTACATCTAGCCCATGCTCTCCCTCTCAAAAGGCATGCTAGTGGACATTTAATGCACTAATGGATTCCAGTTAAGTAACAGTGAAGGATTTTTCTCCCACAAACCTTCAAATGCAAAACATGTACCTCCACGTGTACATCACGGCTACAGTAACACATTTGCAACCATGGCGCCGAATGTTGCGCACAAGAGGTACAAAAAATTCAGTTAATCATTGACAAACTCGAGCTCCACTCAAACGGATGAGCTCTTATTATCAGTGTAGGACACAATATACAATACATATACAGTACAGTGCACTGCAGGATATATATATATATATATATATATATATATATATATATATATATATAAATTGTATTCTATATATACATATACCTACATAGGATACAATACATATACAGTACAGTACAGTGCATATATATATCAGATATATCCTGCAGTGCACTGTACCGTATATATAAATACACACACACACACATATAGTATATATATATATATATATATGCACTGTACTGTACTGTATATGTATTGTATCCTACGTAGGTATATGTATGATATGTATATATATATATATATATATATATATATATATATATAGATATATATATAATATTGTATTGTACATATACATATTCCAGTACATATCCACCTACGTAGGATACATATACATATACAGTACAGTGCACTGCAGGATATATATATATATATATATATATATATAGATATATATATATATATATATATATATCATAACCACACACACACACACATATACACAAAGTCATGAAGTGGTAAATAATAAATAATAAAGCATAAAGCATAAAAAAAAGTTTGCAAAGGAAGAATGAGCTCTTATTATCAGTGTAGGACACAACAATATACAATACATATATATATATAAATTGTATTCTATATATACATATACCTACATAGGATACAATACATATACAGTACAGTACAGTGCATATATATCCTGCAGTGCACTGTACCGTATGTAAATACACACACCACACACACACACATATATATATATATATATATATATATATATATATATATATATATATATATATATATACACCTACGTAGGATACAATACATATATAGTACAGTGCATATATATATATATATATATATATATATATATATATATATATATATATATATATATACACATACACACACAAAGTCATGAAGTGGTAAATAATAAATAATAAAGCAGAAAAGTTTGCAAAGGAAGAATGAGCTCTTATTATCAGTGTAGGACACAATATACCAATACATATACAGTACAGTGCACTGCAGGATATATATATATATATATAATTGTATTCTATATATACATATACCTACATAGGATACAATACATATACAGTACAGTACAGTGCATATATATATATCAGATATATCCTGCAGTGCACTGTACCGTATGTAAATACACACACACACACACACAAACATATATATACATATATATATATATATATATATATATATATAGATATATATACACATATACCTACGTAGGATACAATACATATATAGTACAGTGTGTATATATATATATATATATATATATATATATATATATATATATATATATATATATATATATCAACACCACACACACACAAAGTCATGAAGTGGTAAATAATAAATAATAAAGCAGAAAAGTTTGCAAAGGAAGAATGTCAAATGAAAAAAAAAAGCGCTGTCATGTTTCTATAAACAGGGCAAGTTTGTTATAACTGGTGGACAAAAAACAAACAAACAAACAAACAAACACTACACCACAAACAACCCCGATCCAAAGAAATGCTATTGAGACTTACGGTGTCATCGGTCACCAGCATTCTGGCAGCAATGTAAAGTCAATAGAGATGGCTTCTTGCACTGTACACACACACACACACACACACACACACACACACACACAGTCTCCCGCCTTGAAATTGGCTCTGGCCATGAACTGTCAAACTGTCCCCCCCAACCCGAACCATCCGTCCACCAATCCGTTTCAAGCGTCAAGTCATTTCAAAAGTGAAAACACACACATTCCCAGATCCCGCTGGATGAAAACACTCCAACACTTTCGATTCTCTCTCCCTCTCTCTCTCTCTCTCCCTCTCTCTCTCTCTCTCCACAGCAGCGGGGGTAAAGCTACACGAAGCTAGCACACCGAAATAATCGGCCCCATAAATAAGAAACGCGGAAATGGATTTACCTGCAAATTCGGGATGAATTCTAATTCGGATAAAGTCCGCAGTGTGGCCGCAAACGCACCCGAACCGCCTTTAATCCAGCAGGATAAAAGCGAAAAGTTTAAACAAATTAGGATTCCAGAACGAAAGCAAAACAAGTAGAGGAAGCCGTGCTTCGTGGAAATCCCCTCCCGAGTGTGTGCGTGTGCGTGTGTGTGTGTGTGTGTGTGTGCGCGTACGATTGCAGCGCGAGAGGGCGCTGAGCAGCGCGTCGGGGAGCGCGCCTCGTTTTCATTTTCACTTCCCCGCTTTTGTGTATCAGGGCCTTAAAGCGAAATAGACCGGAATAGAAACTCAGTTTAAAACGATTAACAGCTTTCGGTGTTGACAAGAGATTTGGACTAATAATAAAAAAATACAAGAAAAAATTCCATGGAAAGTTTTGGCCATACTTTTAACAGAGCAAGAGAGGATTTAATCATGGAAAAGCTCCTTTATTTCGTTTTTTTTGTTTGTTTTAAGTGTTGTTTTCATCCCCCACGGTTTCACGTTTGTGTGTGTGTGTGTGTGATGTATTTCTGATGAACCTTTGCACAGTTGCCTTAATGGAAAAAAAAAAAGATTTATCCACATGGCTTTTCTTATACCAGTCAAGGATATTCTACATGGATATTTGTTTTTTTTTGGATAAAGAATTCATTAATTCGTCTTCTCCCTCTTCTCTTTCTACCGCTTTATCTGATCTTCCCTCGGGTCACAGGGGAGTCTGTGTCTATCTCAGGCGTCTATGGGCATTAAGGAAGGATACACCCTGGATGGGATGCCAATCCATCGCAGGACACACACACACACACATTCATACAGTAGGGACAATTTTCCAAGGTGCCAATCAACCTACCGTACATGTTTTTGGACCGGGGAGGAAACCGGAGAACCCGGAGAAAACCCCCCCCCCCTGAGGCACGGGGAGAACATGCAAACTCCACACACACATGGCTGAGAAGGGAATCGAACCCGATCCTGGAGGTTTGATGCAAACGTGCTAACCGCTAAACCTCCGTAGCCCCTGGATAAAGAATGAATTTGAATGAAAAAACATCTTGCAAATACATTAATATTTGCTCCTAGAACAAATCTACAATCACAGGCTTTCATCAACATGTAATTAAAGCAGTTGCGCACTGGTCCGTGTTTTAAGAAATGAAAATGAATGCGATGTACCAGTTCTGCTTTCCATTCTGAGGGAGGGGGGAAAAAAAAACAATCAGTGGGGTTGTGTAAGAAATAGTCTAATTTTGGTCAGGAAACTGTGAATGCAAAGCAAAACATATCATGTAATTACTATGCAATACACAAATATATATATATATATATATATATAAAATTTGACAGTAAATAAGATTTAAGAATGAAGAATTAGAGACATGATTTGATTTGCTTTTAATAAAACACAATATATTAAAGACATGTGTTAAGATATATCATTTCAGCAGGTCATAAAGGGTTTACAGCGAATGGGAAAAAGTTGCAAAGTATGATTGGTCCAGTGTATTCATATGAATACATTTTTAAAAAAACAGGTTTTGGTCGTTTTATGCCAGCAATGACAATGTGCGTAGATCGGTCAAATTAGGTAAAAATATTTCAACAGCTTTCAAATGGAATTGTACAAATATGTAAACTATGAATGTGATGCTATATAATTATATAATTAAAATATAATAGCTGCTCCGAATTCCTATTAACCAAATAACATTTTATTCTATTTTATTTCAATCACGTCACTTCGGGAAATACAAATCTTTGGTCAGCATAGATACAATGCATGGTATTTGTTTTTTTTCACTGAAACCAGGAATGGAGGAACAAGACTGGAAATCCAACGCCACCTTGCGGTTGACACGGGTCATGAGCTGCATAATCTCGAGCTCTCGGCCGTACTTGGACAGCATTTCACATAGACTGCTTATGAACCAAGATCCATTGGTTGTGTTTCTCCAAGCATAATATCCTGCAAATGGGAGTGTTTAGAATTAAGACTTATACCACACATTTGTGTTCACATTTACATCATTAAAACCTGAAAAAAAGAATTGAGTGTTGGTGGATGTAGAGAAAGCGTATGCCAGGGTTCCAAGAGAGGAGTCATGGTATTGTATTAGACGAATGTAAGGGGTGTGCAGGACATGAGGACAGAGAGACAGTAGTGAAGTGTGTGGCTGGAATGACAGACTGGTTCAAGGCGGAGCTGGGATTGCATCAAGGATCGGCTCTGAGCCCTTTTCCGGTTTGCAGTGGTGACAGACACGCTGACAGACAAGTAATATTTGTAATATTCATTCATTTTCTACAACTTTATCTGATCTTCCTTCAGTCACTAGGAGCCTGTGCCTATCTCAGGCGTCTATGGGCATTAAGGCAGGATACACCCTGGATGGAATGCCAACCCATCACAGGACACATACACACACACACACACACACATTCATACACTAGGGACAATTTTCCAAGGTGCCAATCAACCTACCGTGCATGTTTTTGGACGGGGAGGAAACCAGAGAACCTGGAGAAAAAAACCCTGAAGCACGGGGAGAACATGCAAACTCCACACACACATGGCCGAGACGGGAATCGAACCCGTACCCTGGCGGTGTGAGGTGAACGTGCAAACCACTAAGTCACCGTGCCCCGCATCTTTGTAATATTGAATTATAAATTCTCTCTCACACCAAAAAGAAAATGAAAAAAAAAACAAAAAACAATCAGAACAAAATAATCATACAACTTTTTAAAAAAAATCTACATTTACAAATCGTCATTAACTTGATGTCATGGTCACATGACCATGGCTTCGACAGGCTGTTATGCTCAATATGACTCTTGTTCCTAACTTTGATTTATTCGTTAATAAAAAGCTTGTATGTCCCCACCACTATGTGCCATCGCTCAACATCTGTGACAAGATTTTATTTATTTATTTATTACTTTATTTTTTACCTGACCACATTATTATATCAGCCTTGATATTTATCTTGATGCAAAAGTGAGAAAAGATGAACAGATTTTCTATTCAGGCCCATTTAAATGACCGTGCAGTTAACGCTGAAGGCTGTATATTAGATATGCATTATTTCCACCGGACTACCGTAAAGCTGCATACATTTAAATATCAAACCTGTGTCCTACCTGGAGCAGTGGAGTACGCGTACAAAAAGTCTGCTTCGACGGGAATCCTC
Organism: Kryptopterus vitreolus; assembly: GCA_030449085.1. Taxonomy (NCBI): domain Eukaryota; kingdom Metazoa; phylum Chordata; class Actinopteri; order Siluriformes; family Siluridae; genus Kryptopterus; species Kryptopterus vitreolus. Next base: position 23,461,701 of record JACRUU010000027.1, on the reverse strand, counting down.
TGCGTGCCTTCTGAATCACTGGTACTATCAGTCTCAATGCCAGGATCCAAATCTGTTCCACGACAAGCCTGAAGAAACGGATGTCAATTTAGCATTTTTGTGTACATGTTTTATTATTTTTCCCTACAGACAGACATTGCTTTACATGCTATTTTGCTTGATACTTCTTTTTGTTAGCATGAGACAAAAATAAATAAACAAACAAACAAACTGTACCACGTAACAGTACATTTAACACAGATCAGGGGGGCGACTGGACTGAACTGGTTGAAAATTCAATATCTGCCTTTCCTTTCATTGATTGGTTCATACAGTCATTTCATTGTTTTGTCAGGGTCGCCTGAGTACACCCAGATGAGAGCAAACGTATGTAAACTGCACTCGGAGAGTAACTAGAGATTGTTGACACACTTAATGATCATATAGGTAACATTTTTTAAGTGCAGGCTTTAAGCAGAACCTATATAACCGTAATGTTCATTCATTCATCTTCTACTTCTTTATCCGATCTTCCCTCGGGTCACGGGGAGCCTGTGCCTATCTCAGGCGTCTATGGGCATTAAGGCAGGATACACCCTGGATTGAATGCCAGCCCATCACAGGGCACACACACACACATTCATACACTAGGGACAATTTTCCAAGGTGCCAATCAACCTACCATGCATGTTTTTGGACCGCGGGGAAACCGGAGAACCCAGAGAAAAACCTCCTGAGGCACGGGGAGAACTCCACACAGACATGGCCGAAACGGGAATCGAACCCGGACCATGGAAGTGTGAGGCGACCGTGCCAACCACTAAACCACCGTGCCCCTAGTCGTAATGTTTAGGCATATAAATATATAATGAATATGTCACCATGTACAACAAACAAATCTGTATTATTCCACCTTGTGGGTTTCAAATAGGTTCACTTCCACTTTTACTAAACATGAGAGTAGGAGGGAATGGCTATACTAAATTGGTCCTAGAGGTGAACGAGTGGTTTTTTAATATGTATGGTGGTTCTCAAACTTTTCCAGCAGGGGGCGCTCTTGTGTCCGGTGAATCCTTTAGAAGCCTACCAAAACGTAAACTTAGAATTTTACATTATACCGTTTTTTTTTTTTACACACAAACCTCTCCTGTATTAAACTTTCCAGCTTATCTAAATATTGTATCCATTTTAAAGAGCATTTATTGATAACCGTATAAACAAAGTTTTTGGTGAGGTTTCAGTTGTAGTGTAGTGATATTTATTATTATTATTTTTTTATATTTCTATTTTTTAATATACCATAGTTTACACAGTTTGACAATCCTGACAGAATACATACATATATATATATTTTTTTTATTTTTTTTGTATAAACACTAAACTAGATTTTCACTGAGACCTGAGACCCCCCCCCCCCTCTCTTGCACCATCTGGTAGCCCCCAGTTTGAGAACCACTGGTTTACAGTATTCAGGCAATACGTCCACTGCAACACAGACAACTGGATAATGAAAACGAATGTCTAGAAACATCTGTTTTGTAATGTCAAACAGTCGTTTATATACAGACCTGAATGATGAAGAGTTTAGGTTTGCCAACTAGCGAGAGACACCGATCTCCCCGGAAGAATCCGCTCAGATCTTTCAGCTGAATATTTCCATCAGTGCCGTAGATCACGCCGTCATCCCCGTGACTTAGGATCACACACACGAACATGGCCGACGTGCTGTGGTCCTCTTTCGATGCTTAAAGAAACAAATGTAAAATTTTTAGTATATATGTATATATGTATTTAGTATATATGTGTATATATATATATATATATATATATATATATATATATATATATATATATATATAATTATATCTATATGGAGGCACGGTGGCTTAGTGGTTAGCACGTTCGCCTCACACCGCCAGGGTCCGGGTTCGATTCCCGTCTCGGCCATGTGTGTGTGGAGTTTGCATGTTCTCCCCGTGCCTCAGGGTTTTTTTTTTCTCCGGGTTCTCCGGTTTCCTCCCCGTCCAAAAACATGCACGGTAGGTTGATTGGCACCTTGGAAAATTGTCCCGAGTGTGTGTGTGTGTGTGTGCCCTGCTGATGGGTTGGCATTCCATCCAGGGTGTATCCTGCCTTAATGCCCATAGACGCCTGAGATAGGCACAGGCTCCCCGTGACCCGAGGGAAGATCGGATATAGCGGTAGAAGATGAATGAATGAATGAATATATATATATATATATATATATATATATATATATATATATATTTTTTTTTTTATACAACATACAGGCTTGGTAAACATTATATAAACATGTATGCGCTGTCATTTATGATAAACTGACTCATCTTTGTTTTAGGATTAGAAATATTTAGAGGCAGATGTGTGGAATGTGTTTGTCATTACAACCTGATTTTAAAAGATTCGTCATCTGGGATACAGTTTGGTCATTCCGGAACACAATCTCGAAGCCCAGATCACGGAAGACTTTCATCATGTTTGCAGCGTCAATGTCTGTTCCATTGCGTTCCGACATGCCTATTTAAAAAAAAAAAACAGATGGAAAGAAAACTAGATCAGACAATCACTTGAAAGAAATAGGAAACAAAGATTGCGTTTTGTTGTTTGTACCTGTATGTTTGGCAAAATTCTTGTTGTTGATGATGAGACATTTCCCGACTTTCGGGTAGTCCATTCGGTATGCGTCTGAATCAGTAAATGCACTGCCTTTGGCATGAACAGTGTCAACTCGAGTGGATGCCCTTAAGATAAAATCAAATGTGTAAGACGACAAGGAGAGTTGGTCAAATTTCATTTTATGTACAACAGCAAAAAAAATAGATTTTACACACTATTTTTACTTTGAATAGTTCCAATATTCACGCCTGTTTCATTTTTAATCTCCGACATCACAACATGCCGTAAAAAACATCAATATTTTGTAATTAACTATGAATTTTTTTGTAAAGGGCTAATTTGCATTTCTAACCATGATCACAGTGCCTGTGAAAGGTGTATCAAAGGGTTTTTTTTTGTATTGTTTTTGAAACCCAGACATGTTCCTTATCTTAAAACGCAACAAACTGGATAAAAGTAAAAATAAATAAATAAATAAAACAATAAAAAAAAATTTCAAAATGGACAAAAAAATGACTGACTGGCTTTAACAGAAAAAAAACATGTCTAAAAGGGAAGTGAAAGCTTAATGGTTTGAGCTTAATGGTTGAGCGAGGAAAGTTGAAGACTTATTCCCGGAGAAAATTGTCAAGAGGAAAATGAGAAACAAAAGACCCCAAAAATGCAGATGAGCTGAAGGCCACTGTCAAAGAAACCACCTCAGCAACACCACAGACTCATCACCTCCATGCCATGCCATGCCAAATTTAGGCAGTAAATAAAGCAAAAAGAAACCACTACCAAGTGTTGAGTACATATACAGTAAATAAACATACTTTCCAGATGGTCAACAAGTCACTAAAAAATTTATTTATTTATTTTTATTGGTCTTATAGTATTAAAATTTTTTGAGAAATCTGTGAAAAGCTTTACTGAGAGGATTCGGTCTTCCTGGCATCCATGTGGTCTCCTCCACCTGCTCTACCACTGTTCTTCACATCCGACATGGTCTCTAGAAGAACAACAACAACAACAAAAAAAACACCAATTAAGGCAGATTTAAAGTTTGTTAGTGTTACAATCTTTCATTCATCTTCTACCGCTATATCCGTTCTTCCCTCGGGTCACGGGGAGTCTGTGCCTATCTCAGGCGTCTATCGGCATTAAGGCAGGATACACCCTGGATGGAATACCAACTCATCGCAGGACACACACTCACACACACACACACACTCATACACTAGGGACAATTTTCCAAGGCGCAAATCAACCTACCGTTCATGTTTTTGGACCGGGGGAAACCGGAAACCAGGAGAAAAACCTCCTGAGGCACGGGGAGAACATGCAAACTCCACACACACACACACATGGCCGAGACGGGAATGGAACCCCGACCCTGTCGGTGTGAGGTGAACATGCTAATCACTAAGCCACCGTGCCAATGTTACAATCTTTTTTAATTTATTTTTTTAAACCATGTCAAAACCAACATCTGCATTTATAAATTATTTTCAGCATAACATGCATTTCCAAATGTAGTAATTCTGACACAAAAACATCATAAAACAGGCGTAATTCCCACCCTGTTTCTCCAGAATATGTGCCTATACAACTTTCAAAAGACTATATTTCGATCACTAATACACGGGTGATATTTTTAGCATCCGTTTCCCGTTTGATTTCATGTCCAAAGGCCTAACAGCTTTCTGTTTCACCACAGATCTATGACTGCTGGAGTCAAAGATCAAGTACAATTAATTACATTTCTCTTCCGGGTTTGTAACCAAGATAATCAATTAATATTAAAAATGCATGTTTATGGACATTTGAAAGTTATTTAATGCTTGGACAGGGATATATTTAGAGCAATTCATTCAAGATAAAGAAGTATACGAAACCTAATAACATGATTTGGCATAACACACACACACAACACACACACACACACAATATATATATATATATATATATATATATATATATATATATATACATACACATATATATACATGTATGTATGTATGTATGTATGTATGTGTGTGTGTGTGTGTGTGTGTGTGTGTGTGTGTGTGCGCATCAGTTTCAGTTTGACACAGCTTTCAAACAAACTGTGTTTGCGTGTAGTGTGTGTGTGTGTGTGTGTGTGTGTGTGTGTGTGTAGGAAGGAAGGAAATGATGTCTTTATTTCTTAAGAATATCAATAAACTAAAACATTTCCTTATTAGTGACAGCCACGATAATTAGTCTCACACTAGCATAGTACTAAAAAAACAACAACAAAAACAAACAAATTTTTGTATGAATGTAAACAAAAACAAAAACATTTTTGTATGAATATAAATGTTGTTACTTACAACGTGTTGTTCTCAGAGTTGAGAAGTGACAGAAATTACGCACACCAACAAGTAAACACTTCTTATGGACTGGAGTTTGCGGTAAACACTTCACCTCTGTCCCGAACCTTCGGTTAAACTTGGTTTAGCCCCGCCCACTGCTGTCCAACCAAACCGGAGCTGTCACATGCGTCAGTACCTAAATGACCGGCATGCAGTGCGGCGCAATAAAATACCTTTATTTAGGGGTTCAAACACGTGGTGCGTGAAACCATATTGTTATTATTATTATTATTATTATTATTATTATTAGAGACTTGAAATTTGGTCAGCTGGTAGAGCTCAATTTGGGGAGACGCTGATAAAGTCTCAAGCCATTTGGACACAAGGGGGCGCTATAACGCAATAATAATAATAATTCATTCATTCATTCATTCATCTTCTACCGCTTTTATCCGATGTTCACTCGGGTCACGGGGAGCCTGTGCCTATCTCAGGCGTCTATGGGCATTAAGGCAGGATACACCCTGGATGGAATGCCATCGCACACACACACACATTCACACACACATTCATACACTAGGGACAATTTTTCCAAGGTGCCAATCAACCTACTGTGCATGTTTTTGGACCGGGAGGAAACCGGAGAACCCGGAGAAAAACCTCCTTGAGGCACGGGGAGAACATGCAAACTCCACACACACATGACCGAGACGGGAATCGAACCCGGATCCTGGAGGTGTGAGGCGAATGTGCTAACCACTACGCCACTGTGCCTATAATAATAATAATAATAATAATAATAATAATAATTTCGCACATTTTTTGGTCTCGTCGAAAATTGATCATATTCTCAAAAATTATGTATTTACGGTATTTTTGTGTCAATCCGGAGTAAATTCGGACTGACGGTTTTATGCTGCAAAGTTTCCCTTTTTTTTCATAAAAACTGGTTCTCTTAAATATCTACTTTTGCGCACTTGGCATAGGTTTTTACATTTTCAATAGACAAAGCTTATCAATAATTATCCACAAAAAAAAAACATTGAAGTTTTCGACTCACCATTGCAACGGCTCACCTAAAAACGTTCAAAGTAGGAGGGGCCACACTGACACAAATGGCTATAACTCCTAATGGCAATTGTATAGCTTCATGAAATTTGGTAGATCTCTGTAAATCCTGAATCCTTGGTCAAATGCAAAAAAATAAAAATTGCATAGCTTTTTCAATTAACAGCTCTAAACGAAGGAAAAAAAAAAAAAAAAAAAAAACTATATATATATATATATATATATATATATATATATATATATATATATATATATATATATGGGGGTATACATGGGGGGCACGGTGGCTTAGTGGTTAGCACGTTCGCCTCACACCGCCAGGGTCCGGGTTTGATTCCCGTCTCGGCCATGTGTGTGTGGAGTGTGCATGTTCTCCCCGTGCCTCAGGGTTTTTTTTTTCTCCGGGTTCTCCGGTTTCCTCCCGGTCCAAAAACATGCACGGTAGGTTGATTGGCACCTTGGAAAATTGTCCCTAGTGTATGAATGTGTGTGTGTGTGTGTGTGTGTGTGTGTGTGTGCCCTGCGATGGGTTGGCATTCCATCCAGGGTGTATCCTGCCTTAATGCCCATAGACGCCTGAGATAGGCACAGACTCCCCGTGACCCGAGGAAGATCGGATAAAGCGGTAGAAGATGAATGAATGAATAAATAGCGCCTATTGGCAAAGGCACGCAATAACAAGGCAATATCCACTGTCCACTGTCATTATCCAGAGTAAACTAACTGGTGTAATACTGTTATTATTGTGCAAGAATATTTTCATTTTCTAGATAAAGTTGTTAAGAGCTAAATGGAGACTGTAGAGCATAAGGCCCAAATGCCCTGTGCGACGTCAAGACCTATGATAGGAAATGCAACTGTTCACAAAATCCCTTTGGAAAGTTTAAAACACTGATTACTTCCTCGTTGTTCTTGTTATAATACTGCACGGGAAGCCCAGCAGCTTCCCCTAAAGAAATTCTTAAAAGGCAGCAAAGAGATTCTCAAAATGCATATTTACCATCCTTGTTAAAATTAAATATCTTGAAGCAGTGTTGGGAGATTTCGACAACTCTATGGGCTTATTTTGACAGATTAAACCACTGGTGCATTATAAAATTAGTAACCAATCCATATAATGTATGCATTACTCACCATGAACACTAATCATTAACAGACATGCTTTATTTCTAATCTATAAACTCATAGGACAATTGAGTATCTCGGAAAGTCAACGTCAAGCAAATACACAATTTCTCATGGAGCTTGTGTGCAAATAGCACAAGTGATTGGTTGCAGCACCATCACTGCATCTGAAGGGGTTTGTGAGCAGTTTCCTCCAAGACTTGCTGCAGCCTTTCGTTGATGTTCTTTAGCTGGTGTTCCGTCCCTGTGATGCTCCTGGCCTCCAGTAGCATAGCCGGCATGCAAGATGGTCCATACTGTCAGGATTTGTAGAAAATATTAGAAAGATCTTTTTTTTTTGTTATTCTTTTTAATAATTTTTCCATATATTTATATTTTTGGACAAGACATTTGACAATCCACCTCAAGAACTCAAAACAAGGCTGATGAACGGGATCAGTTTCTCACCGTTTCTACTTCATGGGTATGAGTGCTCCGATGTTGCAGGTATCGCCGGTTCAGCACTTTTAGGTTGTTCAGAAACATAGTGCCCTGTTTCACTGATGTAAGCCTTTGCTCCAGATCGCTGTGCTCTTTCTCAAGCGTCCTCATCTCGGCCTTACTCCTGACATTCCACATAAATAAATGTTTATTATTATTATTACCTCAGCTAACATAGGACTCTGTTGCCAGATCCTCCAAAAGATCACATTCGTAAAAAAATAAAGAATATATTGCTTACTTGATGAGCTCATTCTTGGCTTCCATTAATCGAGTCTTCTTCTGGTTTATGGTTGTATTAATCTGAACCAATGAAATATAGATAATATATTAACTTGTAGAAAATATTTCTAAAGGAGCTTGTAATTGGATCAAGAACGACCAAGTTCTGACTCCAGTCATTCACAGTCCATTAGATGAGATCATTTGAACCTACCTTGACAGCTTGACGCTTTACACTGTTAAAGTCCTTAACTGCAGTGATCTGGAATACAGACGTCTATTAGCATTAGCTGACAACGATGCATGCTATATTTTTCTAAGAAAATCTTTGCATCAAATTTCGTATACATACATACTCAATCATTCACTCATCTTCTATCCGATCTTCCCTCGGGTCACGGGGAGTCTGTGCCTATCTCAGGCGTCTATGGGCATTAAGGCAGGATACACCCTGGATGGAATGCCAACCCATCGCAGGACACACACACACATATTCATACACTAGGGACAATTTTCCAAGGTGCCAATCAACCTGCATGTTTTTGGACCGGGGGGAAACCGGAGAACCCGGAGAAAAACCTCCTGAGGCACGGGGAGAACATGCAAACTCCACACACACATGGCTGAGACGTGGAATCGAACCTGGACCCTGGTGGAGTGACGCAAACGTGCTAACCACTAAGCCACCGTGCCCCCATACATACATACTTCTGTGTAAAAAAAAATATATATATTCAGAGTGCTTTACCTTCTCAGTGAGCTGCTCCTCAAACGAGTGAGAAAGTGCATTTATGGCTTTCTTAACAATCTCAGAGCTCACAGATTCCCTGTAAAAAATCATTATGCTCATTTTAATATTTTTACTAATAGTCCATTATTGCAATAGTAAATGATGCCAAAGACTTACTTATATTGGGCGACAAATTCCTGGAACGATTCAAGAACCACATCCAAATCGCTTGGACTTCCTGATTTCTGCTTCTTTCTGGGATGATCACTGTCTGTAACAGCAAGAAACAAACAAAAATAAAAGTGTCCCTTCTTATTTTAAAGGTGATCAAGCCAAACAACAAATCTTGGCAATATGGGTGTGTTCTTTGTTTAGACATAAAAACATTCCAAACAACTCAAACAAGATTTTCAAGCATACTGAAATTTCATTTCATTTCATCTTCTTCCGCTTTATCCAATCTTCCATCGGGTCACGGGGAGCCTGTGCCTGGATACACCCTGGATGGAATGCCAACCCATCGCAGGACAAACACACATTCATACACTAGGGACAGTTTTTCCAAGGTGCCAATCAACCTACCGTGCATGTTTTTGGACCTGGGGAGGAAACCGGAGAACCCGGAGAAAACCCCCCTGAGGCACGGAGAGAACATGCAAACTCCACACACACATGGCCGAGACGGGAATCGAACCCGGACCCTGGCGTTGTGAGGCGAAAGTGCTAAGCCACCGCAGCCTTGATGCATACTGAAATTGAACATCATAAACTCTTATAAATGTTTATAGACACAATTGCAAATATCAGGTGTAAGTACGATTTTACATCGTCAAGACGCCACAACAGGATCTCAAATCATTCAGGAAAGTGCAGAGTTAGCAAAAAGCTTCTAATTACAACCCACCTGTAACCTGACTTCACCTGTAGGGTGTGAGATATGAAGATTCATATATTATGATATTGATCTTATATGTTCAAAAACGTGATTTGTCGTAATGACCGACTGTTTGAATATCTAACACTGTAAAAATGGTTCAAGAATCTAATTTTCCCCTGTTTTTATTGTATATGTACAAAGGTTCACAGTCACCCGACAACATTTAGTCCATCTTTGCTGTTATAATAAACTCTATTCTTCTGGGAAGATTTGGACTCACTCAAATATGTTCAAATACAGACATCGGGTGTAGGGTGTGGAAGCCCGGGGTATTCCAGCACAACCCATACACTACATGGTCAAAAGAAAACAAAACCTGTAAACATGGGACTTCCCCCAAGATTTTCCCACAATGTTGGACACATGTGATTGGTCACATGTTTACCTAAAATAGATAACTGAAACCAAGGGCCCATAAACATGTTCCAACACATTCAGATGAATAAACGTGTGATTTGCCATGGGTGGGGAAAAAAAATCAATAGATTCCAGTGTAGAGACCTTGAACAACACTGCAATGCCATATGCATTCCAGGCCCCCATGCCTGAAAACCAGTGCCCTACCCCATTAACACTCTTGTGGATCAAGAGTGTCACAACAGAATTCATTGGAAATACTGCCTAGAAATGTGGATTAGTTGATCCAGATTAGATTGGATGAGTTTAGAGGGACTGCATATGTAGGATGTTTTGTTGATGAGGTGAGGGAGGCTGGACCGGTCATGTGCGGAGGAGGGACATAGAGAGAAGAATGCTGAGGATGGAGGTACCAGGCAGAAGGAAAAGATGAAGGCCAAGGAGGAGGTTTATGAATGTGGTGAGGGAAGACATGCGGATGTAGACGACAGGGTAGTGTGGAGAAGGATGATCCCCTGTGGCCACCCCTAACGGAAGAAAAAGAAGACTCCTCCCTAGAAATGTGGAATAAGCTGTTAAGCAATAGATACCTGCTTAAAAGTCATCCTTGTGCTACACCAGTTTTGCCTTTAGGAGGTTTAAGAACAGTTTGCCTGTTAAGCATCTTCACTTCGCTTTGTCAACTATTATTTGGCGTCACAAAATCATATATTTAAGGCACTCCTTATGGACACTAAAGAGTCACTAAATTGCAACATGCTGCACTGTAGTGTTTGTAAGCTCAATGGCATCCGTCCGTCTTCGAGAGACGATGGTGTAGCTTCCGGTTTGGTTTTCCTATCTGCACCTACGCGAATGGCTGAAGAGTCCTACTCTAGAGTGGCAGTCTTTGTTGCACTTGCTGCAAGTGAATGTTGATGTTTGTTGAGGCTGTTGTTGTTTCGCCTTCCTCCCAGCTCTCTTTGCAGCTAGGTTAGTGTTTCTCACCTCCTCGGCTTTCTGAACGCCCTGTCTGACAGCAACACGCCAGGCCAAGCGGTCGTCAGCGCAGCTCTCCCAGTCATTTACGTTGATGTTGGCCATCTTCATGTCCTTTTTGCAGACATCTTTGTAGCGCAGATGTGGCCGTCCAGTCAGTCGTGCACCTTCTGCTAGCTCACCATACAGTAGGTCCTTGGGTATGCGGCCTGGGTCCATTCTCCTAACATGGCCGAGCCAGCGAAGGCGCCTCTCGCTTAGAATGGAGAACATGCTGTTTATGCCGGTACGTTCTAGAACCTCTGTGTTGGGTACTTTGTCCTGCCACTGGATACGTAAAATGCGCCGCAGGCATCTCATATGGAAGCTGTTGAGTTTCCTCTCATGATTTGCATAGGTGGTCCATGCCTCGCTGCTGTAAAGGAGTGTGCTGAGCACACAGGCCTGGTAGATGCGAAGTTTGGTCTTCTCAGTGAGGTTGTGATTGTTCCAGACCCTCTGGTTCAGCCTGGCCATAACTGCTGATGCTTTGGCAATCCGGCTGTTCACTTCAGTATCAATGGAGAGTGAGTTGGAGATGTTGGAGCCAAGGTATGTGTAGTTTTCAACAACTTCCAGGTTGTATCCATCGATGACAATGGTGGGAGGGGTGTCTGCATCCTGTGCCATCACATTCGTCTTCTTCAGACTGATGGTCAGTCCAAACTCCTTGCAGGCGTGTGAGAGGCGACATACCAGCTGCTGCAGTCCATCTTCCGTGTGTGATATCAAGGCTGCATCGTCGGCAAAGAGCAATTCACGGATGAGAACCTCTTTGATTTTAGTTTTAGCACGGAGACGTGCGATGTTAAACAGTTTTCCATCAGTCCTGGTGTGGATGTACACGCCCTCGCTGCAGTCCTTGAAGGCGTACTGGAGGAGCATAGAGAAGAAGATGGCAAAGAGCGTCGGCGCAAGGACACAGCCTTGCTTCACTCCGCTGCTGACTGGGAATGCTTCCGATGTTGTGCCGTTGAAGCACACTGTGCTGTGCATGTTCTCATGGAATGATGTGATGATTGCTAGCAGTTGTTGGGGGACAGCCGATCTTCTGCAGGATCCTGAAGAGTCCATTCCGGCTGACCAGGTCAAATGCCTTGGTCAGGTCTATGAAGGCAATGTAGAGGGGCATCTGCTGCTCACGACACTTCTCCTGCAGCTGTCGTAGTGAGAAGATCATGTCTACAGTTGACCGGCCAGTACGGAAGCCACATTGGGACTCTGGGTAAACACGGGAGGCTAAGGTCTGCAAGCGAGACAGGGCGACACGGGCGAAAGCCTTTCCAACGATGCTGAGGAGGGAGATGCCCCGGTAGTTGTTGCAGTCACTACGGTCTCCTTTGTTCTTGTACAACGTGACAATGTTTGCATCTCGCATATCCTGGGGGATGTGTCCTTGCTCCCAGCAGAGGCAGAGGAGTTTGTGCAGGGGCTGGAGTAGTGCTGGTTTCCCAATCTTGAGGACGTCAGGAGGGAATGCCGTCACTCCCAGGGGCCTTCCCACAAGCGAGGCAGTCAATGGCTTTTCTGAGCTCTTCCAAGGGTGGGTGTTATATCCAGTTCCTCCATGACTGACATGTCTGGGATGGCGTCTAGGGCAGGTGTCAGTGACAACATTTTGGGTTGCATACAGCTCGAAGATAGTGCTCAACCCAGCGCTGCATCTGTTTGCCCTGGTCTTTGATGACTTCACCAGTCTTGGACTTGAGTGGAGCGATCTTGGAGGTGGGAGGGCCTGTTGCCTTCTTGATACCCTCATACATTCCTTTTACATCCCCGGTTTCGGCAGCTATCTGTATACTGGTGCAGAGGTTCAACCAATAGGTGTTGGCGCAGTGACGGGCTTTCTGCTGGGCATTTTTTCTGGCAGTCCTGAGGGCTTGTAATGTATCAGGGCTAGGCGCAGCCTTGTAAGCCAGGAGGGCTTTCCTCTTCGCCTCGGTCACGGGCTCCATCTCCTCCCAGTTGGCCTCATACCAGTCAGTGTTTCTGCGCTCCTTCTTCCCGTAGGCAGTAATGGCAGAGTTGTACACAGCGTCTCGCAGGTGGAGCCACTTGGAGTCGATGGTGTCATCAGCTGTCTCTTTGGTGAGAGCCTCATGTAGCTTGCAGATGAACTGCTGTGTCTTCTCTGGGTTTCCTACATAGCAAGTGTTGATGCGTGGTCGACCCTTCTTCTTGGTGTGATGCAGTTTCTTGGGTAATATTCGCACCTTGCTGGCCACAAGGGAGTGGTCGGTGTCGCAGTCGGCACTGTGGTAGCTGCGCGTGAGGAGGACGCTGGCTAGTTCTGCACGCCTGGTGATGATCAGATCTAACTGGTGCCAGTGGCGGGAACGTGGGTGCCTCCATGACACCTGGTGGATATCCTTGCATTTGAAGAAGGTGTTGGTGACACATAGGCTGTGCGAGCAGCACATCTCCAGCAGCCGCTGTCCATTTTCATTTATCTTGCCCCTCCCATGCGAGCCGAGACAGGTGGGCCATGCCTCATTTTCAGCTCCCACTCTCGCATTGAAGTCTCCTAGTAGGTAGAGGCCCTCGGTACTGGGGATACTAGATATTGCTTGATCCAGAGCCTCATAGAACTGGTCTTTCTCTTCTGAGTTTGAGCAGAGCGTTGGGGCATACACGCTGAAAATATTGGCTGGGCCTGAGGATGTTGACAGCCGGAGGGCAAGTATCCTCTCAGTGCCTGATGACGGTGGCTCAATGAAGGCGGTGAGTGTGTTCTTTACAGCGAAGCCGACACCATGCTGCCTAGGTTCGTCAGAGGGCTTTCCTTGCCAGAAGAAGGTGTAGTTGGCTTCCCTGATGGTGCCGCTGTCTGCCAGTCGTGTCTCCTGAAGACAGGCAATGTCAACATTCAGTCTGGAGAGTTCCCTGTCAATTACGGCAGTCTTCCGTGCATCATCAATCTGTTGCAGGTCAGTGGTGAGTCCAGGACACAAGGTCCTAACGTTCCAGCTTGCGAAACGAAGAGCTGGAGTCTTCTTGCTTCTTCTTTGTGTCTTGCTTGGTGCAGAGTTTGTGGCCTGCTTGTCGAGATGGTTCTCTAAGCTCCACGCACCCAGTGAAGCACGCAGGCCATGGCGGGACAGCACCTTATTGACTGGGGGCTGCCCAGCTTGAGGCGGGCGGTAGCTATCCAATGAGACATGGCAATCTCTCCCACCGTCGGAAGCAACCCCTGGCGCCGAGCTCTACGCCAATCGAGCTACGGCTTAGAACCGGTAGACTGTTGCTTCCCGTGTTGTGCCGACATCTTACGACGAAGCTGGAGTGACCTCTCCAGTGGAGCTACAAAGCCTGGGCAGGCTAGGATGGAGAATCAGCTGTTGCCCATGCAGCAAATCCCCCCTCTCCACGCAGCTGGTTGACCCAAGGGAACAACAAATGTTGATACAGCTTGGCACCAACTGCGTCGCAGGAGTTGCCGGAGTGACATTGAAGTCAATGTCAGACCGCCTTTAGGGACTCCGTCTCTGGATTTTCTGTCGGGGTTTACTCCCTTAGCCTTTCCTGTGAATGGGTATAGCCGCAAGGCAGCGGAGGTTTGGGATCAGAGTTTTCCTTCTCCTAGATGAGCTACCATCCAAGGTTTACGAGCCCCATCTACCCTACTACTGAGTCAGTAAGCTACTGACTCTTTTAAACAGACAAAATGATTGATAGCATCTGGTTTATTATTCATTGATTGTATTGGATGTTGACCATTTTTTCCGCAAATTACGTTTCAAAATACCGCCATGGCGTCAGTGAAAAAAACAATGACTGGCAATGAGAATATGCAGAAGCCGTGTACAGGTGGTTTAGTAGTCTGAAAGCCTACACGCAAATATAATTCGATTTTGTGAATTACCACATGAGGCATGGTGGATTAGTGGTTGGCATGTTTGCCTCACACCCCCCGGTCAGGGTTCGATTCCCCCATCAGTCATGTGTGTGTGGAGTCGCATGTTCTCAAGGGTTTTTTTCCGGGTTCTCCGGTTCAAAAACATGCACGGTAGGTTGATTGGCACATTGGAAAATTGTCCCTAGTGTATGAATGTGTGTGTGAATGTGTGTGAATGTGAGTGTGTGCCCTGTGATGGGTTGGCATTCCATACAAGGTGTATCCTGCCTTAATGCCCGAAGACGCCCGAGATAGGCACAGGCTCCCCGCGACCAGATTGGATAAGAAGATGAAGGTATGAATTACCTCAGTTTAAAGCGAAGTTGTATGTGCAGGGAAAATGAAGTCAAAATAAACAGCCTGAGTCATTGTGCTCTTTCCAAAAACAGGAATTGAGATGGATCTTATGGATGTAGTCTCAGCTTTCGCTACTGAGATTTCAAAAACTCCAGGGTACAATAACATAATTTATAATAACTTGATACTTTACAAATTTGTATGAACCCGCACACAGAAAGAAAAAGGAACCTGTTAAATTAATAGGCACGTGTAATATTGTTGCCATAGTAGTTTGGCTATCATTATGATCGTTTCACTTGCGATAACCAATCGAGGAATAAGCCACGGAGTTCAAGGAGAATTCCAGACGTGTGAACGCACTAATACATTCTATACCTACAAATGTAATACATTTACTATGTACTTTTCATAGTAGGTATGTAGGTCACGTAAGCATAATGTCTATTCAGGGTAGATGCATTAATAACTCATTACCTTGGATTGTTTCTCTGACAAGCTTTGCATAAAGACTTTATTTTATTTGTATTTTTGACATTCTAAACAACAGGAAAAAACACTTCCCGCAATTTGTAACTGGAGAAATAATCACTTACTCATTATAAATTCAACTTTCAAACTGTCCATGAGGGGGAAAAAATGGGATTAAACATGAGGGGTTTTATCATTTTACCTGAGGGTCCAGATGAAGATTTCCTCTTCTGTTTCTGACCTCTAGGTGGCTGACTGAAAGATGACCTCTGCCTTGTGTGGGACGTCTTATTTCTCTCCATGCTCGGGTGCTGCAATTAAAGTTAAAAAATTAAGTTAAAACGGCCTGGCTTAAATAAAGGAACAATTTAATGGGATTTAATGTTTGGAGAGAAAGAAAAAATAATAATAAAAAAAAAAAAATGTAATAATGTATCCCGTATCAGCAGCAATATTTTGTAGATTTTATTCAAATTCATACTGGCCGAGTATGTGTGGAGTTTGTGCATGTTCTCCCCGTGCCTCAGGGGTTTTTCTCCGGGTTCTCCGGTTTCCTCCCCGGTCCAAAAACATGCACAGTAGGTTGATTGGCACCTTGGAAAATTGTCCCTAGTGTGTGAATGTGAGTGTGTCCTGCAATGGGTTGGCATTCCATCCAGGGTGTATCCTGCCTTAATGCCCATAGACGCCCGAGATAGGCACAGACTCCCCGTGACCCGAGGGAAGATCGGATAACGCGGTAGAGAATGAATGAATGAGATATAACTACAAGATATAATAGACTTTTTCTGTTTGTTTTTGTAAATTGCTGTACAAAAAAGAAGTGAAACTTTTGCCAACGAATTCTCAAATAACTTGCTTTTAGTAACTGTTTATCTTGGTCAAGGTCACGGTGGACCCTGAGCTTATCCTGAGAAATGCAGTCATAAATCCAACGGCAATTACAAGGCTCTATTTAGAGAGAGGAAAGCTATAGCACAAAAGAGAAAAACTCACAAAGCTCTCATCCTCATCAGTCAAGTCCTCCGAGGACAAAGACGGGCGCCTTTGACTTTCGACTTGAACAGGTGAGTCAGGTGACGCGTCACTGGCTGAACTCGCACTTTTTCTCTACGCACAAAAACATAGCATCTATAAGGTTTATAAACGCAAGTCTAAAGAGAAGAATAGCACCGGATACAGTGATCTCAGAGACCTTAGAACGTGCTGTTTCTTTGCCTCCATTCTTTCTTTCTTCTGAGATGGTCTGCAAACATCTGAGAACAAACAACACATCCATGCAAAATATAATTAAGACTCTTATGTTATTAAAGGGTGGTGAAAAAAAAACAAAAACAAAAAATGTAAATACTGGGATTTCGGTGCATGCTCCGTGTTCTTGGGTGGCTTTTGCTTCCCTTTAAAGCTCTTCTTCTGTGCCTGAACATCACTTTCCTTCCGTGCCATCAGATTCTTCCCAGCAAGCACGGGTCTCTTTGGAGTCTCTGTTAAGCCTCGGACCTCCTTCTCGCTTCCTTCAGCCGTCTGTTTCTTCGCTGTGGCTTTATGCTGGTGATCGGATTCAGGTCTGCTTTCGTCCTCCAGAGCTGTGCTGTGCAGAGGGTTACCTGAACAAATCAAAAACATCATTTGGAAGGACGGTTCTGTAACTTGGCATGTTAAATAGATTGCTCATTGTACGTACCATGTGAGGAATACTCATCTCCTTGAAAGAAGCTGGCTTTCTCTATTGAGGACATGTCCAGACTTTCTCCCGATGGTGAATCATTCTGGTTCTCGCTCCCACTCTGAAAATATGCGGGATATAAGAAGGTTCGTTAAGGGATTCGATCAAATTACAATATGCACGGTAAGAAAGGAAACACATGGGGATGTGATGGTAGAATAATAAATCAATGATTAGTTACAAGTTAGTGATCACAAAATTGAAGTACCACATGCCCTCAACATTTATTGTGTGTTAACACTTGTTTAATCTTCTAGTTAACAATAGGGATAAATAATCATTTGGATAACTTGTGACAATGTTACAATTGTTTTTTTTTTCTTCTTTGGTTTGAAAAGACCGACAGACATTCTTATCATTGCCTCCTCTGAGGTTTATGTGTACATGTTCAGGGTTTGTGGTTATCACAGGGTTTAAGTATTGTAAAAAAAAAAAAAAAATACACTGATATCAATGCCAAAAGTAGATTCACATTTCATAATCGAAAATAAGAAAAGTCAAAATGAATCATGTATTTTCTCATTTTTTAATTCTAAGAGTTATGGCTCAGAACTTTTGACCTACAGTTTTCTTGAATATTTAAAAAGATATACTTGATACTTGTGTGTGTGCGCGCATATATATATTATATATATATATATATATATATATATATATATATATATATATATATAAATATATATATATATAATATATAATATCCTTTATTTGTCACATATACATTACAGCAGTGAAATTTCTTTTCCTTCGCATATCCCAGCTTGATTGTTGGTAGTTGGGGTCAGAGCGCAGGGTATCAGCCATGATACGGCGCCCCTGGAGCACAGAGGGTTTAAGGGTCTTGCTCAAGGACCCAAGTGGCGGCAGCTTGGCCATACCTTAGACCTTAGACCACTAAGTAACCCCTCCCTATATATATATATATATATATATATATATATATATATATATATATATATATATATATATATATATATATATATATATATATATATGGTTAGCATGTTCGCCTCACACCTCAAGGGCTCCGGGTTCGATTCCCGTCTCGGCCATGTGTGTGTGTGTGGAGTTTTGCATGTTCTCCCCGTGCCTCAGGGTGGTTTTTTTTCTCCGGGTTCTCCGGTTTCCTCCCGGTCCAAAGAAAAAAAAAACATGCACGGTATGGTTGATTGGCACCTTGGAAAATTGTCCCTAGTGTATGAATGTGTGTGTGTGTGTGCCCTGTGATGGGTTGGCATTCCATCCAGGGTGTATCCTGCCTTAATGCCCATAGACGCCTGAGATAGACACAGACTCCCCGTGACCCGAGGGAAGATCGGATAAAGCGGTAGAAGATGAATGAATGAAATAATGATATATATATATATAATATATATATATATATATATATATATATATATATATATATATATATACAGGGTGATGCATCATTATGCATCATTAGCCGTTATACATTCTAGTGAGTTATCAGTGATATCAGATATTTACAAAATTATATATTTATTTATAAAAATATATTTATAAAAACAGGATTATATTAGAATTAATTTGTTTACATGTTATTCAACCAAAACGCATCGACCTTGGCTTCGGTTTGAAGAGCTTTCAGCAGTCTTGTCACGCGACTCATCTTCAATGGTGAAGTCAAAGTCACCACTAAACATCAATCACCGTGTTTTTAAAATAACAAAATAAATAAATAACAATAACAACAACAATGCGCTCCTTCTTCCGGACTTCCGCAAATATTTCCCGCGATGTGTTTAGACCATTTTTTGGTAAACGCCATATTTATCCAGAGGGGTACGGTAAAGAACTGATTAGGTCTAATATTTGATCATAAATACTTCCACGTTTATATACAAGTAAATAATAAATTATATATCTATACATAACCAAAGTGTTTGTTAAATCTAATTCTTAAAAGTCAGGGGGAAAAACCTATACAATCAGTAAACCGGCATCCCCCTCCATTCAAAAATGGACCGCTCCAGTATGTCTTCTCTTGCGCCTGCGCAAAGCTACCTGCTGCCACATGCTGCCACCTGCTGGCAAATAATGATAAAACGATTATCTCATTATTATGAATAATATTTATGATTATTAAAATGGGGAATAGTTTTATCATTTAGAAACTGACCAACGTGACCAAACTGCATGCAATAGCATCCTTTTTTCCCATTGCATCATATTGCATTTGGGCTGAATCAACAAAATCAGTGCATCTTAATTGGGGGTCAATTGCGTTTACTTCATTTGATCTTTAATGAAAAAAATTCCCTAGGGTTTTTCTGGGGAGAAGGACCGTAAGGATTTACTTGCTCATTCAGCCACAAAAGCATTAGTAAATACAAAAACTGAAGTGACAGGATCTGTGGTTAAAGTGAATTCTCTGTGCATGCCACGCGAATTCTTTCATTCCAATCCTGTAAACTATGTATTTATTTTTTTTACATTTTTAAATAAATATTGCTTGGTGCAGAGGGATGCACAGATAGCATGCTATACCAGGTTCAGGATTTATAGTTCCATAAAGGAAATGCCTACACGAATAGCAGTAGGTGTGTGTATGTATGTATATATATATATATATATATATATATATATATATATATATATATATATATATATATATATATATATATATATATATATATATATATATATATATATATATATATATATATGATATATATAACTTTGACCATGTAACGCATTAGGAGGGATTTTACAATTTTACAGTAACTTGTTGAAATGCCCGGAGTGTGTAATTCGCCCTCATGTCCACTAGATGGCACTGGAATTGAGCTTTAAATATTTACTTTCATAATATTATATTTATCACATACTTTATTAAGTGTGTGAACACTGCTTTGATTTCTCTTTTGATTTTGCTCAAAAATCAAAAAAAAAATTTTAAACTTTTTTACAAAGTTGCTTTGAGACAATGTCCAGTATGAAAAGCGTAGAAATAAATGAACTTGAACTTCTATTTCGTAATAACTCCTTATAAGGGTTCCAGTGAAGATGAATCCATTTATAATCGATATTTCCGCAGTAACAGGATCAGCCTAAAAAGAAGGAGAAAAAGAAGGAGAAAATATGAGGAGAAAAAGAAAGGGAAAAAGAAGGAGAAAAATAAGAAGAAACGGAAAAAGAAAAATGTGAGGAGGAAAAAAGGAGGAAAAAGAAGGAGAAAAACAAAAAGAAGAAAAAGCGAAAAGTTCCAGTGAAGATGAATCCATTGATAATCGATATTTCCGCAGAAACAGGATCAGCCTAAAAAGAAGCAGAAAAAGAAGGAGAAAAAGAAGGAGAAAAAGAAGGAGAAAAGGAGAAGAGAAGAAGAAGAAGAAGGAGAAAAAGAAGGAGAAAAAGATATATAATGATTATAACCAAAAAGAAGGAGGAAAAGGAGAAAAAGAATATTGATGCCATCGATTATTTACAAAGATTATAACCAGCAGTGCCAGGGGCACGGTAGCACGTTCGCCTCACACCGCCAGGGCCCGGGGTCGATTCCCGTCTCGGCCATGTGTGTGTGGAGTTTGTGCATGTTCTCCCCGTGCCTCAGGGGGTTTTTCTCCGGGTTCTCCGGTTTCCTCCCGGTCCAAAAACATGCACGGTAGGTTGATTGGCACCTTGGAAAATTGTCCCTAGTGTATGAATGTGTGTGTGAATGTGTGTGTGTGTGTGTCCTGTGATGGATTGGCATTCCATCCAGGGTGTATCCTGCCTTAATGCCCATAGACTCCTGAGATAGACACAGACTCCCCGTGACCCGAGGGAAGATCGGATATAGCGGTAGAAGATGAATGAATGAATGAATGAATGAATCACCAGCAGTGCCCGCTAGGTGGCAGTAACGGCAGCTTCAGTGCCATGCTGTGCCTATAAAAGAAGAAGAGCACACGGCGCGACCTGTCAAGTGATGCGCTTTCCTGGGTGACTCCAGCGAGTGTGTGTGTCAGAGAGTAGCAGCCAAAGGTAAAGCAACACTGTGTTTACTGTGTGTATTAATCAATGTGTCTTTAAAATAAATCATCATAAACAATATAGTCTTTTAAACACGACATTGTAAAGGACAGAGACGAGCCGTGACACGTCCCTGGCCTGCACACGCCGTTCTCCAACACCGCTAGCTGGTTTAGCTGATTAGCCTCTCAGCTGGCAGCGGTTTGTGTACGCTGTGATGAAGGAGTCTCTCTCTGTCTCTCTCTGTCTCTCTGTCTCTCTCTCTCTCTCTCTCTCTCTCTCTCTGTCTCTCTCTCTCTCTGGTCTCGACTCTGTCTCTCTCTCTCTGTCTCTCTCTCTCTCTCTCTGTCTCTCTCTGTCTCTCTCTGTCTCGTCTCTCTCTGTCTCTCTCTCTCTCTCTGTCTCTCTCTCGATCTCCTGTCTCTCTCCTGTCTCTCTCTCTGTCTCTCTCTCTCTCGATCTCTCTCTCTCTCTCTCTCTCTCTCTCTGTCTCGATCTCTCTCTCTCTCTCTCTCTCTGTCTCTCTCTGTCTCTCTCTCTCTCTCTCTCTCTCGTGTCTCTGTCTCTCTCTCTCTCTCTCTCTCTCTCTCTCTCTCTCTCTCTCTCTGATCTCTCTCTCTCTCTATCTCTCTCTCTCTCCCTCTCTCTCCTCCGTCTCTCTCTCTCTCTCTCGTCTCTCTCTCTCTCTCTCTTCTCATGTCTCTCTCTCTCTCTCTCTGTCTCTCTCCTCTTTCCTCGCTCTCATCTCTCTCTGTCTCTGTCTCGATCTTATCTCTCTGATCTCTCTCTCTCTATCGTCTGTCTCGTCTCTCTCTCTATCTCGATCTCTCTCTCTCTCTCTCTCTCTCTCTCTCTCTCTCTCTCTCTCTCTCTCTCTCTCTCTCTCTCTCTATCTCTCTCTCTCTCTCTCTCTCGATCTCTCGTGTCTCGATCTCTCTGTCTCTCTCTCTCTCTCTGTCTCGATCTCTCTCTGTCTCGATCTGTCTGTCTCTCTCTCGGTCTCGATCTGTCTGTCTCTCTCTCGGTCTCGATCTGTCTGTCTCTCTCTCGGTCTCGATCTGTCTGTCTCGGTCTCGATCTGTCTGTCTCGGTCTCGATCTGTCTGTCTCGGTCTCGATCTGTCTGTCTCGATCTCTCTCTCTCAATCTCTCTCATCTCTCTCAATCTCTCTCAATCTCTCTCAATCTCTCTCGATCTCTCTCGATCTCTCTCGATCTCTCTCTCGATCTCTCTCTCGATCTCTCTCTCGATCTCTGTCTCGATCTCTGTCTCAATCTCTCTCTCTGTCTCGATCTCTCGATCTCTGTCTCTCGATCTGTCTGTCTCTCTCTCTCTCTGTGTGTGTGTGTGTGTGTGTGTGTGTGTGTGGTGTGTGTGTGTGTGTGTGTGTGTGTGTGTGTGTGTGTGTGTGTGAGATCCGATAACTGTATTAATGAGTGGTAAATCTCGTAAGGAGATTACATCACCTGCCTGTCGAACACTGACACCTGATCCTGATTTCTGTCACTGTATGGCGGTGAAATCAAGCCATTACTTTATTAGTGTCCTGCAGGTTAAGTGTGTTTGGCCTAAATGAAGGGCACCTCCCCTCCTGACCCCAACTTCTTATACAACTGCACTGCAAAGCACTCGGTACATTACTACTCACTGCACTGCATTATATTACATTATAACTCACTACATTACACCTCACTGCACTGCAAAACACTCAGTACATAACAACTCAGTGCATTAATTACATTAATACTCACTGCACTACATTACATTACAACTCGCTGCATTACACCTCACTGCACTACATTATTTTATAACTCACTGCACCGCAAAACACTCAGTACATTAATACTCACTGCACTACATTACATTACAACTCACTGCATTACATTACATTATATTATAACTCACTGCATTACACGTCACTGCACTGCATTACACCTCACTGCACTGCATTACACCTCACAACTCACTGTATTACATTACATTATATTATAACTCTCTGTATTACACCTCACTGCACTACATTACACCTCACTGCACTAAATTACATTATATTATAACTCACTGCACTACATTACACCTCACTGCACTACATTACATTATATTATAACTCACTGCACTACATTACACCTCACTGCACTACATTACACCTCACTGCACTACATTACATTATATTATAACTCACTGCATTACACCTCACTGCACTACATTACATTACAACTCACTGTATTACATTACATTATATTATAACTCGCTGCATTACACCTCACTACACTACATTACATTATGCTACAACTCACTGCACTGCAAAACACTCAGTACATTACTACTCACTGCACTACTTTACATTACAACTCACTGCATTACATTACATTACAACTCACTGCACTACAAAGCACTCAGTACATTGCTACTAACTGCACTACACTACATTACATTATATTACACCTCACTTCACTACAAAGCACTCAGTACATTACTACTCACGGCACTACATTACATTATATTACACCTCACTGCATTACAAAGAACTTGGTACATTACAACTCATTAGTGTCATGCCGTTTAAGTGTTTTCCTAAATGATGGGCACACCCCTCCTAACACAACTACACTACAGTACACTACAACTCGCTACAGTACATTACCAAACAATTCACTATACAACTCACTCACTGCGTTACAGAACTTACTCTATTACAATACATTACAGATCTCACTGCATACAACTCACTGCACCGCAATACATTACATCTCACTACACAACCCACTGCATTACAACTCTACACTACAACTCTCTGCACTTCAATACAGTACAACTCGCTGCATTGCAACTCTACACTACAATGCATTAGAACTTGCTGCACTACACAACTCGCTGCATTACAACACTCTACACTGCAGTGCATTAAAACTCACTACACACCTCACTTCAATACACCTCGTTGCAACTCTACAACGCATTACAACTTGCCGCGCTACGCAACCCACTGCATTACAGCTCTACACTACAACACTCTGCATTTCAATACAGTACAACTCACTGCATTGCAACTCTACACTACAATACATTAAAACTCCCTGCATGACACAACTTGCTCACTGCATTGCTACTCGCAGCCCAATTCCGATTACGCCACACCACAACTCTCTGCACTACACTCTGCTCTGCTGCAGTACTCTACAGTACACCACACCCTGCTGTACTTTGCTACAGTACAGTTTACTGCACCGCTACCCCGCAAGTCACTCCACTACAGTACATTCTGCTACACCACACTGCACAAGGATACAGTGCACTGCACGTTGCACTGCACTTCAGTGACCCTAACGCTTCCCCACTGCAGTGGAAATATTTGTACACACATTTGCTGACTGTTCCCCCCCCCGTGGTACTTGCTGTATATCTTGAATGACTCGTGTCTCGTCCAATGAGCATCAAGGATTCCATTTGCAAGCTCTGAATCTTTATATTTAAATACTAAAGTCTTTGTGCTTCTGTTTTACTTGCTATAAACAGGATATTCTCAGTCATGTTACCCTACAACCTTCACTGACGCATGCATAGCACATCTTTGCTGGTTGTGTTTTCGTTAGGATCAGTTATTACACGGACTGCAATGTAATGAGGAACTGGTGCACCATAGGATTCATCTGGAGGGTGTTTTGAAATGACCCCCCCCCCCTCTTTTGTAATGCACTTTCGTAATGTATTTTTTTTATCTTTCCGGTTTGGGTTAAGTGCATTTTGTTAAACTAGAGGGAAAATGTTTTCTTAATGACCATGTTTTATTTCCTTTCCGCATTTAATCCTCCTGTGGAAAATTCAATACGACCCCAAAATGCTAATAATGTGCATATTCTGTCACAGTTTAGGGGTGAACAACCATTTACTGGCTGCTCCTCGGTTCGTCTCTGGACCTTAAAACACTGCGTTTGCGGTGGATCCGGATTTCAACCCGTATTTTGATTCAAAATTCAAAATACGAATGCTGAAATGCACTCGTACGTCATAACATTATCATATTATACCAAGAGTTACTTTTCCATCAAATTGTAGCACTGGATCACACAAACGTTACACAACGTAATCAGAAAAAACAAAACACAACCCAGCTGCAACAAGTCCCAAATCTATTGAAATTATTGACCTTTAACCGAGCCCTTTATACAGACACGGGTATAAAAAGAGATCTGTTCAGGGATTCGGTTACCAGCCGTGAAAAATGACCCCATCAGAGAGCGCAACAATAAGAAACAATAAAAATATATACAAGTAGAATATAAAGAGGGTGGAATTATAAAATAAAATATGACCTAACAAACTGGCATTTAATAATTCCAGTTATTAGAAATGTTTACTTCAAAGAAGTACAAGGAATGTAGTGTCTTTGTAAATAAACATATTCTTTATAAGCATTGGACTAGACACGAGTCCGAGTTGCTCTTCCTTTTTAATTTATGTACCAGTTCTTATCACCAAAGTCAGAACAAGCCTGTGTGTTTATCGCTTGGTGCTGCCAGACACGATTTCCTCATAACGCACAAACACTAAGGTTGCCGAGTCACGAGTTTATGTTGGTTACGTTGTATTTGCGTAGCTGGTACATTCCAGGGCTATAGGTTAAATGGTAAAGTAGGACATTACCTTACTGTTAAACTAACAGTAAAAACTAACTAAAAAAAAACAATTCAACAAAAAAATATTGTCTCTCCAGTTACACACTTGTGCACTTTGTTGGAACGGATCAAGTTACAAAGCAGCAACAATACATGTGTTTCCATGTCAACAATCTTGCTCCACCCCCAAAATAAACATTGTTGAGAGTATGAGGAAAAGGTTAGCTTAGTAAAGTTGTATTTAGTCAAGTCATAAACTTAAATCGTAAAACTACAGAGATTTATGGCAAAATGACGCTTGTGTAGTTTGTTTTACAGTGCAATATATTGCGTTGTGTTGAACAAAATGAACACGTTTAAAACGAATCTAAAAAGCGTTTACACTTACAACGTTCATCGACTCTCTGAGGAAAAAGTTGTGATGAAGATATAATAGAATTATACTAAAATTAAAATTGTTTTTTTTTTTTTTTTTTTTTTCTTTTCCCCCCCGTTTAAATTCTCGTCAAGCGGAAATTTCCGAACCTGAAACTTTTTTCCCCCCTTAAAGCAAACTCTCACATTGTTGATTTTTTTGTTTTTGTTTGTTTTTTTTTTTTCCCCTGCATTTAAACCTACTTTTTGACTGTGAACACATGGAATCATAGGAATATGGTAAAAATAAACAACTAGGCCGCCGTATTTTATCGTAGTTTACCTCATTTTATGAATTAAAATGCAATTTCGTTCATCAATTGCATGTAAAGGCGACAAATCCCAACACGGACGCGCACACGTGAATGACCCCCACCACCCTCAGCTAAACCCGGGGTTCGTGGAATAAAGTCTTTAAGTGTGTGTGTGTGTGTGTGTGTGTGTTATCCTGATCTGAACCTTGAGTGCTCGGGATCCCGCTGCGGAATATTTGAGCGGGGCTTTGAACGTCACACTTGTATAGAATGTAATAAATGTGGCCGGCGGCCAAATGGCACAAATGTAAAGACTTATTTATAGCTGTGTGGCTGTGGGGGGGTTTTTCTCTCTGTGTACCCGATCACTATTTGACAAGTCCTTTTCCTGTTGCAGGTTGCACTGCGGTGAAAGTGCGCGCTTGTAAACATGGCGTCCACCACCAAGAAATAGTGGGATCTCTCATGGGGGGGGTTGCAACCATGAACCCAGACTCGTCCCTGCCCCCTCCTCCGGGCAATTCGTGTAGTAGCGCCCCGGTCCTTAAGCATGGCCTGGAGGTGGATGTCCGACCTCGTGGGAAACACTACGTGTGCGGCTCGGTCGCGGCGTTTACCAACATCATCATCACGTTCCCCATCCAGAAGGTACTGTTCCGCCAACAGCTGCACGGCCTGCGAGCGACCGAGGCGGTCCGCCAGCTTCAACAGGAAGGTTTAAGAAGCCTGTACCGCGGCCTGCTGCCGCCTCTACTGCAGAAAACCATCACGGTGGCGCTCATGTTTGGCCTGTACGAAGACTTTTCCCGACTGCTTTTGCGTCACGGCGGGTCTTGCGGCGTCCCCGAAATCCTCACGCGCAGCACGGCGGCGTTTCTCGCCGGCACTGCCGAGGCGGTCCTGACGCCGTTCGAGCGCGTCCAAACGCTGCTGCAGGATCACCGGCACGCCGGGCGCTTCCGCAACACGCCGCACGCCTTCGGCATGCTGCTACGCGAGCACGGGGTGAGCGAGTGCTACCGGGGCCTGATACCGGTGCTGCTGCGCAACGGGCCCAGCAACAT
>JACRUU010000027.1:23411622-23429122 GCA_030449085.1 Kryptopterus vitreolus | reverse complement strand
CTGAGATTTAGTATAATGATTTAATTAGTGTTTAT
Source organism: Kryptopterus vitreolus (assembly GCA_030449085.1). Classification (NCBI taxonomy): domain Eukaryota; kingdom Metazoa; phylum Chordata; class Actinopteri; order Siluriformes; family Siluridae; genus Kryptopterus; species Kryptopterus vitreolus. The sequence goes on along the minus strand of JACRUU010000027.1, from coordinate 23,429,087 downwards.
TAGTGTTAGTTAGTGTTTAGCCAGGGTCCGGGTTCGATTCCCGTCTCGGCCATGTGTGTGTGGAGTTTGTGCATGTTCTCCCCGTGTGCCTCAGGGGGTTTTTCTCCGGGTTCTCCGGTTTCCTTCCCCCGGTCCAAAAACATGCACGGTAGGTTGATTGGCAACTTGGAAAATTGTCCCTAGTGTATGAATGTGTGCGTGAATGTGTGTGTGTGTCCTGTGATGGGTTGGCATTCCATCCAGGGTGTATCCTGCCTTAATGCCCATAGACGCCTGAGATAGGCACAGACTCCCCGTGACCCGAGGGAACATCGGATAAAGTGGTAGAAGATAGATGAATGAATGAATGAAAAGAATATATATATATATATATATATATATATATATATATATATATATTATAAAATATAGTTAAATGAATATTTGTCATCTAAACTGAGATTCTTTAATAGTATCAGAATGGAGTGGTTTATGTAAGTGCCCCCCCCCCCCCGCCCCATTTTAAATGTATATGTATATAGGCTTTGGGCATTCTTATTAGGATTATGAATTTATTACCAGATTAAAGGCCGAACGAATCTTTTTTTTTTTTTCCATGAGAAAATTTATACATTGCAATAAAACATTCCCAGCAAAAGCTTTCATGGGCCAATGCATGCCTCGTTGAACCAAAAAATAAAAATGCTGCACAAAACTTGTGATAAACCTGTGATGGAAGCCAAAAGCCTGTAATATATTGCATATTCATGACAGGCTGTTCACTTTTTGCAGAGCACAGCAAATCAGAAAAAATGCCTCATTTACTTACCTACAGTACAGCGCCCCTTCTCTGCACTGTGACACGAATATAGGCAGACGTGTAGAATTGGGGGGACGGGGACGGAAACAAACGTTTCCCTTAACGTCATCTTTTGGAAGGAAAAATAATAATCCAGGTTAAAAATTTTGCTCAGAGCAAAATCCAAGCTATGAGGCGTTCCTTTATTTATCATATCGTAACCATGATTTTCATTAATACACAGACTATATTTATCAAGGACAGCTTTCTTTTTGCCATTCATTCATTCATTGAACTGTATTCCAGAATATATGACACACACACACAAGCTCTGGTATCCGTCTTTGTATAACCTCTGCTGACATAATGGACTCGATTACTACGACAGAGTGCCTCCTGAGGCTGAATTACATTCCTTTATGGAATCATTCACTGCTACGACATAAGAGAATCCGGGGAATGTAGGAGTACGATACAAACACCATGACAGGGAAATGTAACGTGTATGTTAAAAAGTGGGAACTTGAGGGCTTTTGCTTATATCACTCAACGACTCGCACGTCTCTCTCTCTCTTTCGCTCTATCTATCTCTATATCTATCTATCAATCTATCTATATCTATTATATCTATCTATATCTATTTATATATATATATATATATATATATATATATATATATATATATATATATATATATATATATATCTATATATCTATATCTATCTATCTCTCTCTCTATCTAACTATATCTATCTATATCTATCAATCTATCTATATCTTTTTATATCTATCTATCTGTCTATATCTATATATATATATATCTCTCTCTATCTCTTTATATCTATCTATCTATCCCTCTAGATATATATATCTATCTATCTCTCTATATCTATCCCTCTATATATATCTCTATCTCTCTATATCTATCCCTATATATATCTCTCTCTATCTATATATCTATCTCTCTCTATATCTATCCCTCTATATATATCTCCATCTATCTATCTATCTATCTATCTCTATATCATATATCTATTATCCATCTATCTATCTATAGCTCTCTCTATTTATATCTATCTATCTGTCTATCTATATATCTATATCTCTCTCTATATATCTATATATCCCTATATATATATATATATATATATATAGATATATATATCTATATCTATCTATCCCTCTATATCTATCTATCTATCTATCCCTCTATATATATCTCCATCTATCTATCTATCTATCTATTTATATCTATCTATCTGTCTATATCTATATCTCTCTCTATATATCTATATATCCCTCTATATATATATATATATATATATATATATATATATATATATATATATATATATCCCTCTATATCTATCTATCTATCTATCTATCTATCTATCTATCTAGCATCTATCTATCCATCCATCCATCCATCCATCCATCCATCTATCGATCTATCTATCTATCTATCTATCTATCTATCTATCTATCTATCTATCTATCTATCTATCTATCTATCTATCTATCTATCTATCTATCTATCTATCCCTCTATATATTTCTCTATATCTATCCCTCTATATATCTCTATCTATCCCTCTATATATCTCTATCTATCCCTCTATCTATCTATCTATCTATCTATCTATCTATCTATCTATCTATCTATCTATCTATCTATCTATCTATCTATCTATCTATCTATCTATCTATCTATATATATATATCCCTCTATATATTTCTCTATCTCTCTATATCTATCCCTATCTATCCCTCTATATATCTATATATCTATCTATCTATCTATCTATCTATCTATCTATCTATCTATCTATCTATCTATCTATCTATCTATCTATCTATCTATCTATCTATCTATCTGTCTATATCTATATATCTCTCTCTATATCTATATATCTATATCTGTCTATCTATCTATCTCTCTATATATCTATCCCTCTATATCTATCTATCCCTCTATCTATCTATCTATCCATCTATCTATCTATCTATCTATTTTTATATCTATCTATCTGTCTATATCTATATATATCTATATATCTATATATCTATATATATATATATATATATATATATATATATATAAAATCTCCTAGTTTATCTTAAAACACTAAATACTATTTCCGCACAGACGAGCTCTACAGATACACATATAACACATCATCATATATCATATATACACAATCGCTGTAATTGTATTATTCTTCTCTTCTAAAGATCTTGTTTAAACGGAGCTGATTGGACAGAGAATGATTCCTACCCGTAGCCCTGCATTGTCCACTAGCTTTTCGCGAGACTGTTAAATCATGCACGGAAGGCGCGAGCCCTTAAACGCACGGCAAAATGCACACCTGGAAGAAAGACACACGCAGAAAGGAGAATAATTCAGCGGCAGATTTCATTCATTTCATTCTTTAATAATCGATACAGTAGAAGGAATGCAAATTGACTTCACGATTGTCCATTCATTTTTTTTTCCCCCCAGACAATTTCAGAGCTAGTCTGGGTTTATATATGTGGACTCCAAATGCAAAGCAATCCGCATACATATAAAAAAATTTGTACATTTTCCATTTTCGGTTGCTACAATTATGACAATATTATGAAAAAAAAGAAAAAAAAAAGGTTGTCCTCTATCAGGTAGTTTGATATGGCTGATAAACACGTGTCAGTGTAAGGATTAGTGCCGTAACTTGTGTTGGCGTGCTGGAAAATATATTTTTTTATTTTAAATATTAACATATTACAAGACCACTAATGCAATATTGAGTTGGCATTAAAAAAAAAAAAAAACGTACGCTATTTTATTATGCTACTCTTCTAAGTGTCCTGTTGCCCGTAACTCGAAACACCAAGTGATCCGTGTATTTGTGTGCGTGTTTGTGAGATACGTGGAAGCTCTTCTCTAACCGTATTACGTTCATAATCGATCTTCACTTACGCAAGTTCCATCTTTAAGGACTAGGCGATCTGTTCATATCCGTCCCCCAGAACCGATTTAGAAACATGCAGATCCATACTTTCACCTTACGAGACGAGATGAAATGATGAGCGCTACCTGCGACCGTAGCTCCGAAAACGCCACGTAGTATGACGCAATGACCTCAAACATACTTAATAAACGTTCTCGTATTATTTAGTCTACTTTAAACCCTAGTGAAACGCTAGTACGAATAATATTTCTTCGCCCAATCATCAGAGGGCCAATTACGATCCGGGATGCAATTGCATAAGTACTTAATGTGACTTTTCGTTTTCTTTTTAAAAGCACTTCCAGATCATGAATAAGGCTTAGGTTTGTTTGGGAAGCCCCGCTATCAAAACAGTTTTGTTCAGATATGAGCGATACAAAAAAACAGATATGTGAATTCGTGACACTTGCATAGTAATAAAAGAAGTAAAAATAGTGGAGTTTGACTATAGTGCTAGAAATGAATGGTCACAATGACAGAGCCCCGCCCCCCAACCCCTCCCCCTCCCCCTCCCCCTCCACTCCCCCTCCCTCCATCCCTCTCCGTGCTGCATCATCTTTGGATAAAACTGATCGCTACCATTAACAGTAAGTTTTACTTACCGGTGGAAAACATACTGACATATATACGTTTTAAAAAATGAAACGCTTTTCGGCATCCATTAATTCCCCTTTTCCAAAAAAAAAAAAAAGAAAGGAGACAAATTTTGGAAGTTGATAAATGACTGCACGCAACTGAAATGATACAGAGTGGTTTATACGGCCTTTCTAGCGTCTATTTGATGTATTTTATGTATTTAGGGCGAAGAAAAGGGTCTTGGTGTTTGCTTTGTCCATCTCGCACCAAAAATCAGTACCAAAATAAAAAAAAATTAAAAATTAAAAATACAGACACTGGACACCATAACACTGTCTAATTCTGTCAGGTTTCACTAGTTATTAGACCGAGAGGTAGGACTTTACATACAACGAAGAAAATGTAGGTATAAGTTATCATCCACGGTGTGCACACATAGGTATGTAAAAATAAATAAGTACTTGAATACATAAAGAAATTAGATATTGTTAGAAAATAGCTACTGTATGTAACAATAAAACCTTATCCCATATCCCGGGTTCACAAGGAGACTTGGCAAGGACCAACAGTTTGAGAAGACAAACGGTTCGACTTTATTTATTTATTTATTTATTTATTTATTTGGTAGACTTATTTGCCTGTTAACGGGTTTCGACTGAGATTCTGCGCTTGTGTGTTTGCGTGTAAACGGCACTTACTTTTATTTCATGTGTGCCAGCACACATTCAAAGTCTTTTAAATCCGAAGAAAAAGGATTCGTATTATTCTAATTCTAATCTCCTCTGCTTTCTCTTCCAGTGAACGGTTCAGAAGTTTAGGGCTAAATGTCGATTGTCCGTGTCTGGCGTGTGCGTCCTAAACAGCTGCGTCAGAGAGAAAACCGTAGAGATGAGGACGGTGCATTGTTTAGCCAGCAGTCGGACGCCCTCCCCTTCGCGGGCTGCTTCTACGGCGATGACGAACTCCTTGTACAGGCAAACGATTTCTTGAAGCTTCCGTAGCGCCTCGGAGCCGTCAATGTCGCCATGGCAACTTCCGCAGTGGGAACAGGACACTTGGAGGCAAGCTGCCGCGAGGTGTACCAAAGCGCCGAAGCTATTGCCCAGCGAGAGAAGGGCGTCGTCCGGGGCCCAACCGACTCGCGTGGCGCGCTGACACCCCGCTGCCAGTCTCCGCGCCTCGGCCTGCACCAAACAGCGCTCCGTTTCGGAAAAGGAATTGCCGTTCACGCCGCCGGCCTTTTCGCACGGCCCCTTTTGGCCGGGCGCGTTTATTGCGGCCTCGCCGTTCTTAAGCACCAGCAAAAGCTCGTCGATGTCTTTGTGCAGCGACGTGTAGCCGCCTTTGAGTCCGGAACCTTTTAGGCCCGTTACATATCGTCTTTCTTGAAGATCCCGAAGTGGATTGTCCGATGGGTTGTATCCCAGAGGTCTAGGCCGGGGTGGAGTAAATAGGGGGCTAAGCTCGGAAGAGCTTGAAAGCGGGTGAGGGGAGTCCCTTAGCAGAGACAGGATGTTGGAGGTCGGGGCGGACGAAGGCGCCGTAGAGGCCTGCGGTGGTTTGTTGACTCGTTTCTGACGGGAGAACTCGTACACCGTCAGATCGTCATCGAACCCACACAGATCCTCGCTATCTCCACTAAAGCAATTGGCGTAGACGGTATGGCATCCACATGCATCGCGGTGAGGGGTGCTAATGCTAGACGGGGGAGACGGCCTTTCCAGGCTGTCCTTTGCGCCGCCGTTTTTCTGAGACTTGGGCTGTTCCGACCGGCACGTGCCCAAACGCGAGAGGAGCTCGGTGGAGTCTAGCAACCCGTTGCGCCTCAGGTCTGGACGACCGGCCAATGGCGCGTTCTCGCCCGTGTCTTTGACATGCGAGGACACTTCTTGCGGCCCATCTTTGAGCTTCACAACCACCACCTCGGCGTCTTTCTCCTTCCAGTCGTTCAAAGCAGGTACTGACGTGGACTTGGGAGATTCCTTTTTCGAGTCATCTGCTGCGGCGTCCGATGCTGTGGGGTCTCCCAGTTTATCGCTGCTGAGTGCGATCGTCCCCAAAATTTCCTGGGAGCGGGTGAGATACCAGGGCATGTCCTGGATCTTTCCACGTAGCGCTGAGGCCGACAGTCGTCCGGAAGAGCGTCGACTGCTAAAACTCTTTCCAATCCCGAAGGAATCTTCGGGCTCCATGCTCGTAGAGCCTCTCATAGCCACAGATGGGGGGGTTGTGGTGTCTGTCGGAATTGAAGCGCTGCTCACCGACACTGCGGTGGCGTCGTTCCTTAGTTGGCATTTAAGATTTTCATGGCTCAGAGAGACCCCTTTGCTCAGCGGAAGGCCTGTAGCCCCGTTTCGCTGGGACCAGGTACGCAAAGCAATCCCGTTCGATGGTTTCTCCTCGTCAGGTTTTAGAGTAAGACTAGCAGATGATTGGGAAACTTTAAATACAGCTTTTTCGGGTTCTTGGGGATTTGCAAGGACTTGCTCTTCCACAGACTGTAAAGGAGTCGGTAATCGATGTTCTTCCCTTTCGTCGTTTTTATGCATCTCGTCTTCTTTAGAGTCCGTATGTTGCGTGACGTCATTCGGACGCGGCTGGGAATTACTTTGCCGCACCGCCGTGATCAAGGGGGAAGATCGCGGTGGACCGGCTGTAGTAACAGGCTTAAACTCCATAGTGTCTGGCTCCATTTCGAAAAGCTCAGAGGATGATATGTGAGCATTGCGTCCGTGGATTTCTCCGTTACATTGGTGGCCCTTCTTTTCCAAGATGTGATTGTTTAAGTTAGTCTTCGATGGGGCAACCTCCACCTCTTTATCATCAAGAACAGCTTTTTCAGCGGTCAGATCATGGTCAAGGGAACCATCCTTCTTTAGGCTGTTTCTACTTGTAGGTATGGAATCATCATGCAGCGTCTTCGCCGGTCCGGGGTCTTCCACACTGATCTTGGCAGCAGGCTTTTTCAGAGCATGCTCCATTCCATTCACATTTATTTTCTTTTCTGGAAGGGGAAAAAAAAGAGAGGGAGAAAGAAATGAGGATTATTAAAAGATAAATTATATATTACTTAATGCTACTGTGCGGGAAAAGCTCACAGACCTGCAGGCTGTTCTACGATTGGTGGAGTGAGGCGATCCTGGGCGTCAAAGAACTCATCTTCTGATTCCGACCCACTGTTTCGGAAGTCCTTCGCTAGTTCGGATACTCGGGATACTGCTCTTGGTGGTGGAGGAGGTGGAGGTTGAACTTTTGGTCTAGACACGGGCCCTTTGGATTTTGCGTCCTCTCTCGGGTGGAGGTTGGTATTTCTCAAATCTTTCTTGCATGCCGGATGGTTACGGATCCTCGATAAGAGCGCTTGGACGTTGAAGCCGGCGACTGTAGATTTGATGCTATTGCTACTTCCCGAAGCCAGCACGGCGTCGATGTCCGCACGCGTGTAGTTTTTGTTTTCGTCTTTGTTCATCTCTTCCAAATCGCTCAGAGCGTCATCACTTGCTTCGGGTGGGCTTGGAAGGGAGTCGGACAATTGGGAGAGGTCACTGTATCGCAAGCCACTGTGCTTATCGTAGAGCAAGGTAGAGGGAGGGATCTCTTTCTCGTTCAATTGTTCGGGGATCTCTAGCAGATAAGGGTTGTGGACGTCCAGGCTAGAGGCCCCAGAAGCCTGGTCTGATTTGGGAATCTCTTCCTGAAAAGAGAGCAGAGGAGCAGGCCACGTATTGGATACTCGGCTCATCTCTTCAAGAGTGTTAAACGAGTTACTGGACAAACTGGAAAAGCTGCTGTTGACTCTTGGGTCCGTGTACCATCCCGTCTCCAGCAGTGCATCGACTCTTGCTGCATAGTCTTCATCCTCAATAGAGCCACACGTACTTGTTCCTTCTAGAGCACTTTCAACGGCCTTCTCCTCGTCTTCACTCCGGGTCACAATCACTCTTATAATGCCGGCTTTGGCTTCCTCGATCTCGTCGTATTTCTCGTCTTCCCGGTCATCGTTTGTTTGGGTGGAGACGGTGTCTTCAGAGACCGGTGTGTCTACCAGGTTGTCCATGGAGTAGTCCTCGTCGGTGCTCTCATCCGAGTCACTGCCACAGCGGAATCCAAAGCCTAGGAAATGGGTTTTATAGCATTAACGAATAAACACTTGAAACCAAATACGAAATGGAGGTAACTTTAAAGATCTCCGGCTTTACGTTTTACCTTCTTCTAATGGTATTCGGCGTATTTTGGGGCGAGGGCCCCAGCGGAACACATTCATATTGGGATCCACTAACAATTTGCAATAGCCTGCTAACAGACATGCCAAGTCCTTAGCGGCTACTGAATCCATCAGCAAAGCCAGGGGCTATACGTGGAGAAGAAAGAATAGAGGAAATTATTAAATATATATATATATATATATATATATATATATATATATAGATTCTATCTATCTATATTGATAGATCTATCCATCTATCTATCTATCTATCTATCTATCTATATCTGCATCTCTCTCTGTGTGTATTATATATATATATATATATATATATATAACATGTATAGAGAAAGAGAGAGACAGTGTGTTTCTATTTGTGCTTCACATTTATGGAATGTCGGAATGTCACAGGCATACCTCACATACATATTCATATATATGTGAGGTATGGATGTGACATTCCTTAAATGTGAAGCACATCCCCAACGCTCGCACTCTCTCTCTCTCACACACACACACACACACACACACACACACACACACATATTCACACCGATATATATATATATATATATATATATATATATATATATATATATATATACTATATATATATATATATATATATATATAACTATATATATTCATATATATATACATATATATATATATATATATATATATATATATATATATATATATTCAGGAACATCACAGACATATAAATATATATGTGTATGTGTGTGTGTGATATTTACTCCTGAAATATATATGAATGAGTGCCTATGGCACTCCTAAAATGTGAAATAGTACAAATTAAAGTGATGATGCAATATTTTCAAGTTAATATTGCTTGCAAATACATTACATTTACTTGACGGTCTGTAAAACCTAATTTGCATTCTTACCTGGATATCATGCAGGTAGATCTTTAGCATGCTGACCCTGTCCGACTCAGAGAGCACTTCTACGCGGCTGATATAATGGAAGTCTATAATGGTCGAGATCATGTTCAGCTTGTGGTTTAGTATCTGACTGACACCAAATCGTGCTCCCACCAACAAACTCACCAACGACTCCCGGTCCTGCAGCTGAGATATAGAAAACACACACTTTTTTTTTTCCATGGGGAAATGTATTAAAATGTTATTTCATTCATATTTTATTTCACAGAAACAAACAGTACCCAATAGGTATGTGAATGTTTCAGGGAACAAAACACTTATTCTTTAATCAGGAAGTAACGAGGTGATCTCACCAGCATAGTGGCATTGTAGGATCTCCCGCTATATGATATCAGTTCTGCCATCTGTGTTAGATATGCTAACCTTGCCTGAGGTACCGAGATTATCTGAGAGTAATAGTGAAAAATACAAGAGCAAGAAAGGCACAAGTGAGGCAACAAATGGGAGAGGACATCATTATCTCATTATAAGAATCACAAGAACACATACACACGCATCATTTCTGAGGGTTTCACACAATGCCATATTGCTCACTTTGCTGTCATCTAACAACTCACTGTCTACACACTTTGTTTTGATCATTTCAAGATATATTGATAAAAACACACGTAATAAATAACTTATTGAAATATTTACTTGATTACTTTCCCTAGTCCACACAATACCTACTTTTTGGCGGGGTTCAAGCAGTGACTGGATTTTCTTCATGTGACCTGCGAGAGCTTTGCGCAAATCTTTTTCTCTCATGTTCCTCAGTAACGTCGGCGAAATGAAACTCTCCAATCCAAACTCCTTACTAAAAAAAGAAATAAATACAAATACAAATAAAAATACGAGACAAACCATTTGCCAATGTACAATCCTTATTTGTCAGATATACTCTCGGGTTATTCAAGCAATTGAGTTGTGTTAAAGGGCAGATAGAAAATAACTGCCATTAGGTCCCCGTGCCTCAGGGGGTTTTTCTCCGGGTTCTCCGGTTTCCCCCCGGTCCAAAAACATGCATGGTAGGTTGATTGGCACCTTGGAAAATTGTCCCTAGTGTATGAATGTGTGAATGTGTGTGTGTGTGCCCTGCGATGGGTTGGCATTCCATCCAGGGTGTATCCTGCCTTAATGCCCATAGACGCCTGAGATAGGCACAGGCTCCCCGTGACCCGAGGGAAGATCGGATATAGCGGTAGAAGATGAACGAATGATCGAGTAAACAAGTAAACAAGCAAGCGACTGTCATGATGCATTGATGAATTGGAAGAGAGTCCCTAAAATAAAAACCACTGCTTTCTGGACAGAGCTCTTCAATTACGTTAATACACAAGTGTATTAGCATAGCGTGAGAGACTTACGTAATATTCTTGATGGACGCTCTGGTAGTTTGTCCGCAACTCGCCAACCTTTCATGCATGTGCAGTGCTGCCAGCCTTAAAGCAGTGTTACATTTCATCTCCACTGCAAAGCGCTCCTGCAGCACATCCCCAACGCTCTACATACACAAACACACACACACAAATCCTGCATCTTCCACCACCAGGGATAAGCCCCTTAACTCAAATCAGACACATTAAGCAGCGATGGATCTCTTATATAGATACCTGGTGAAAGAGGTACTCAAAGGCGACTGGGTCGTCATGCAGCAGGTCCACCGGATCTCGGGGGATAAAACAAACTCGGAACAGGCATCTGTAATCATGCGAGTCCTTTTTTTGGACCACCTGAATGATTAGTAACGATTTTCTTCCATTAGCTACTTTAAGTGTGTGAACCTGGCGGTTACAACCTGAGTACATTTGCAGGAAAGATTAAGGAAGCCTGGGAAGGAACGAGACTTCTGCGTTACCTTTTGTATGAGCTCGTCTTCATGCAGTAGCAGCAGTTTGGTGATGCTGTATTGCTGTTCCAGGACCAGGGAGAAATACTCGATAGATCGGATTGACAGCTTGTCCTTTAAAGTCAGCACAATGTCCTACATACACAGAAGGACACGCATATCTGAAGAGCATGTGTATCATATGTATAATTATGACTTTTGTGGTACAATGGGGGCAATTAATAATAGGAATAATAGGAATTATTTTATAGTCACGGGGAAATCCTGAGAACGAACCTTCACGGTGGTAGTTTTATCAAATTTGAAGGCTTTGGTTTGCCCATTCTCTAGGTAGACCTTAAGCACATTGGGCAGGAAGAGAAGAGAGTTTCCCTGAGGACGCATAAACATAAATATCGTTTATTTATTTATTATTATTATTATTATTATTATAAACACTAACGACTCGTTGAAGACATTGCATGTGTGGGAGGTGGTATGTGCGTGGTGGCTCAACCTGAGTGTGTCCGTTGACTAATACTTCCTCTGCAAAGCGCACTTTAACCGGATTTCTTCTCAGTCGAGCTCTCTTTTCTGCCGACATAAATGAGGACTTGGGGTTCTGTAAATGAAAAGCACTCTTTTGTTACTAGAGACACAGGAGCTCCTTACAGGTGTCGTGTTATACATAAGCATACGGTCGCCACGTACTCACCAGCATGTTTCTGAGGACTGTCACGGTTACAGAATCCTGGCACTGCCTAGTAAAAATAAATAAAAATAAATATATATTTTTTAAAAAGGCAAAACAAAATAAATATCTGTATTTAAGAGCTTATTTCCATTCAGTGATGCATAGAATGATCTGACACAGATACATTATATGGACAAAAAGACCCCTGACCCAAAGATTCATATGTGCTCTATGACAATCCTATGAAGGTGTCCCAATAGGTTCTGAAATCTGTGCTCATTCAGCCGTAAGGATTCGAAAAAATCAGGTATTAATGTATTAAAGTTTTCAACAGCGACAAGGATCTTCCACACCTGCTCAACCATGTAAACCATATCTCCATGGACCTTTGCTTTGTGCCATATATGCCATATATATAGAACCATATATGACTGAATAGGTCAGGTGTCGCAATACTTTTGTCTATTTCATGTTATATCAGATCATTTTCCAGTTCCTGTGAGAATTACCAGTTAGAAGAAAGGAACATTTGCATATTTCATTAGGTAGCGTTCTTTAATAGACCACGTGAAGGTTTCAGGAAGTCCGTAAATCTGTAGGCACTATTTACTCTTAAAAAAAACAAATAGTATAACATGCGATCCTAAGCTGTAGAACAAAATAGATATATTTAACAATTATAATTTCCTGGTTAGATTGTCTGTAGCCCGTTGCGACGTAAAAAGAACGTACATTATTACTTTACTTTAATAGAAAAGCCATGAGCTTGGTATGGTTCATGATTCCAGAAAGAAAACCTATTTACCTTATGCTAGGTGGGCCTGCTCTTTTGCTGTATGGGACAATCATTTCAAGTGGTAAGGAGAAGAAAAAAATTGCACGGTTGAGAGAGACAGAAAAAGAATTATTTACCTAATTATGTTGTCTACATATTCAGGAGACAGGTCATCAATGGCTTTGTTATTCACTTTCAATACTTGATCACCTGGTAAGAGGCGTCCATCTGCTGGTCCTCCTGCGAAATACAATAAGCGAAATTGCATAACTTGTCTTCCGAATTGCAGCGTGTGAAGTTTATCAAAGGCAATTTTATTGCAATAACCTTGGTATTGTGGATAGTAATGCGTTACAGCGGAGCAACAAAACTTTCCACTTGAATTGAATCCCGAAACGGCATCATAAGGGCTATATAATGCACTAGGAACATTTTCCGATATTGCTATAGGAAGCTGTTTGACTGAAATGTTCAATTATTTGTATTCACTTCAGGTTGTAGTGTTTTTCCTACAAATGGCATGTTACATAATTATATTTCATAATACACCTCACACTGCAAGGGTCCGGATTCGATTTCCGTCTCGGCCATGTGTGTGTGGAGTTTGCATGTTCTCCCCGTGCCTCAGGGGGTTTTTCTCCGGGTTCTCCGGTTTCCTCCCCGGTCCAAAAACATGCACGGTAGGTTGATTTGCACCTTGGAAAATTGTCCCCGGTGTATAAATGTATGTGTGAATGTGAGTGTGTGTGTGTCCTGCAATGGGTTGGCATTCCATCCAGGGTGTATCCTTCCTTAATGCCCATAGACGCCTGAGATAGACACAGACTCCCCGTGAGCCGAGGGAAGATCGGATAAAGCGGTGAAGAAGATGAATGAATGAATGAATATTAATAGACAATAAAGCATGCCAGACATGAAAAAAAGCTGATCATGACTACGGTAATGACTGATGCTTTTAGTCTGCTCTATATTTTTTCATTTCTTTTTGCTTGTATATAATTATTTTGGATTTTCTCTGGATGGAAACAAAACACGGGGACTTTTGGAACCAAATACATGACTGCGTTGAAATCCAAACGTACAAAAAGGTACGAAAGTTCCCGATTACGACGGCGACCTTTTTTCGGGGTTCTAATTGCATTTATATGAGAACTTCTACTGTATTATTTAAAGCAGTGCGTTATGTAAAATAGAGAACATTTCTTTTTTTCCCCCAGTATTAATGCAGAGTGAATGACCTGAATACTGCTCAGTATTCTGCACAGGCACTCTTGTCTTTAGGTCAGAATAAGACCTCGCTCGCATGCGTGCATAAACGTTCACACACAACTCACCCTTCTGCTGTTAAAAACCCCCCCCCCCCAACCCATCCCCCGCCCTCCAACCATGATATCTCTTAGCCCTCTTTGCCAGACTGCACATTACTGTGTTTGTATCTATCCCAGTCTCTTTCTTTCTCACCTTGGTCCGAAGCCAAAATGTACCTTGGCAACAAGCATACACACACACACACACACACACACTGCTTCTTATGCGTCCTTCCCTATTCCCCCTCCTCTTGTTTCTGTCTTCCTCTCACTCTCTCTCCTCTCTCTCTCTCTCTCTCTCTCTCTCTCTCCCTCCCCTCTCTCTCTCTCTCTCTCTCTCTCCTCTAGAATGTAATTATCAGGCTGGAGGGCAGCAAGTTTCTCCCACTGGGCTCTGATCAGCTGTTTCTGCCGCAGAAAAACGAGAAAGCGAGGCGTCAGCATGCTGCTTCTCCGACAGTGAGGAAGTATGCGTGCATATATGTGGCTGCGCACAAACGTCAGAGCCGGGTGCAGCTTAAAGAGCAGCGCCGCGTCCGCGAAGAGACGCAGAGGCCCGAGTGCGAGCGAACGCGTCGGTGAATCGCACCTGCACCTCGCGGAATAAAACAAACGGAAGCGATGCAGCTGGTTCTCATCGCTCTCATAACCTGACAGGCATGAAACGCAATCACGCCAAGCGAAAACAGATGCCGCGGAAAAAGAGATAATTGCGCGCGACCGATTTAGACGTTTCTGTCTTTCGGATATACACGCCAGTCTTACAGGCTGATTAAGAGCGGTGCTCGCTGGCGATGGTGATTAAAAAGAAGGGGGAAAAAAAAAGGTGTGGGAATAAAGTTGAATCGGATTTGACGTGGTGCACAGCTGGATGCTTCGCACAGGGAGGGAGAAGTATTTATGACAGCCACACACACATGCGGAGCAACCAAAAAGACAGACAGAGTAAATGTCAGACTGTTTGGAGCACAAGTGCTTTACCCAATCAGGGCCACTGGGGTTGTTTTTTTTCGCCATCTAATCAAATTTGAGCTCTGACCCTCTCTGGCATTTTAAATCACAACCAATAGAATTCAGCATGTGTTGAGACACACACACACACACACACACACACACAAACAAATTCTCCCCTAACAGCCGAACCCCTAAGGTAATCAATGCAACTTATTCAATCTAAAATGCACCGGCTGGGAAAGTGTTGCATTGTGACATGTAATAAGCGAGACAGCGTTGCCAGGTTTGCACTCGGACAGCAACTATACACGGAAGAATGTGTCCCAGCGCTGGACCCTGCCTTTTGTTCGAAGGCCCCGGCTATAAATAAAGCGCGAGTGTCTAAAATGGACGTTGAGAGAGAACAAACGACAAAATGTTCCATTTTATGTACTTGTTATTAATGCAATTGCACTCATTTGCATGACAAATAAATATGAAATGTATAAAAAGCGGGGAAAAAAACGTATATACTGTAGATATTAATATCAAAGGGGTGGCATGAAGGAAAACTAAAACTCTTGTAAAACTGTGGGAGAAATTCAGGATATAAAAAAAACCGTGTCACTCAATCTCACGCGTATATATTTGCTCATTCCGGTTCCCCTTTTTAAAAACAAATGAATAAATAAATCAAATAAACCAGTGAGAATTAGAATATTTCCACATCGGCAACAAACAAACTCCATCCACCATTTAAAACCTGACTGTGCATTTTTTTATTTGCCACGCGCCCACCGTTTAAGCCGATTTCACAGCTAAATCTGAGCTTAAGATGTGTCGAAGCGTCTGGCTAGACGTTGTGCCGACTCTACTCTCTCTGCAAACGTCTGTAAATGAGCACAACTACAGGGATGGGGTTCATTCTTCACCCAATAATCCCTTGTAACAGCTACCATTAAAAAATACGTACGCGTTTACGAAATGCTTAACTTGCTAACAGCTGATTAGCTTTAGTGCTAAAGCTTTTTATCGTATTGTAAGAGACATTGAAGTTACTTGGTCATTTATATTCAAGTGTTATTTACATTTACATTTACAGCATTTGGCAGACGCCCTTATCCAGAGCGACTTACAACTGAGAAATTGACGGTTAAGGGCCTTGCTCAAGGGCTCCCACTAGTGGTAGCATTGTGCCGGTAGAACATGTTTTCCTGCAAAAATGGGAGCGACATGGGTTTTTTTTGACCATTCAACATTTCCAGTCAATTTGTTGTTAAACTTGCCGAATGAAATTCGCTGGACGTTGTTTTTTGCCGAGTTCCAACTACGATCACAAGTACGAAGGAAACGGGACATTCGATAGAATGCTAATGAAACGAGTATGGCCGTTAGCTCCGGAGAACATCGAGACTTCGAGTGCATCTGGATTAAATGTGTTTAATGGAGGCCGCTTTAACATGGTGCTAACATACACTGAAGAAGAAAAAACAAACAACAACAACAACACTGCTTTGTAATATTTATGACGAGGGCCTGTAGTTGCTCAGAAAATAACAGGTACTTTTTTTTTGGCCACAGAACAGATACATATATATATATATATATATATATATATATATATATATATATATATATATATATATATATATATATATATATATCTATATATATATAAATAAATGCATACTTTACTCTGCCATGACGCAATTCTGTTGTAAAGCCGTATGCATGGAAAATGCATACAAAACCAAACGTCATGAAAAATAAAAAGAATAAAATCCTCGAGTCTATTATAGCTGTATCACATATATGTGTGTGTGTGTGTGTGTGTGTGTGTGTGTGTGTGTGTGCGCTACACCAAACAAAACAAAGTTTCTGTTGCACTTTTGCTGTGCAAGCAAATCCCATTAAACGCTGTTGCTTACGTACCTGGAATAACGTCCCTGACCAGCAGGGGAAGCTGTGTGGAGAGTGTGAAGCCATGTGAGTTCAGCACAGCGTCTCTGATCACCTCCACCGTCTCCTTTACTGGGAAATGGTGTTGGCCTCCATCTTCTGAACGGCCGGACTTCCTGTCCCCCAGAAGAATACGCTCCCTTTAAGAAACAGAACAGGGAATGAGCAGGGAATGAGCTCGCACACACACACACACACACACACACAGCTTCCATCTGATTATCACATGTTATGTTATGGTTTCATTTGAGCAACAAAATATAATGCAAGGAATCTAAAGTGTCAGCAGAGGCATGTAATATGGATTACGTCTTTCACGACACGACTAAAACATGAAGGTGAACAAGGCTGTGATGTGTTTATTATCATTATTTTATTTATTTATTTTTTTTTTTTTTCCAGGGGCACGTTGGCTCAGTGGTTAGCATATTCGCCTCACACCTCCAGGGTCCGGGTTCGATTCCCGTCTCGGCCATGTGTG
>JACRUU010000027.1:23294122-23406622 GCA_030449085.1 Kryptopterus vitreolus | reverse complement strand
CTTCATGACCACTCCAGATGACTAATATTGGAAAGGTTGTGGTTATAGGAGCCTCTCTTCAACCCAGACCACAGGCTTTTAATAGGGTTCGACTCCGGGGCCAGCACAGATGGTAAAAGGCAAAGTACCTTCATCTCATCTCAGCAACCACTTATCTTAAACTGTTTTAAAATCATTACCATTCATCTTCCGGCAAAAAAAAAAAGGGGGGGGGGGCATTGACAGGTTTTTGGCGGAGCTTTCTGTCATTCAGGATGCTACTCGTTTCCAACAAGGGTGTCGGTTTAGAGGTGTAGCATTTACATAGCGTTTGAATAATATCGCACATATCAGGACTAGGTGTTTGCTTAAGGAGCGACGTTTTCACTTTCCATTAGATAAAAAAGAATTATTCACGCCATTTGTCAATTTTATAATATATGTTATATATTTAACAACATGCCTGTTGTTAGGTAGGCCGACTATATAAAGTATAACATAATGCCCTTTTAATGCACTAGTTCACTACATATTCATTCATTCATTCATCGTCTACCGCTTTATCCGATCTTCTCTCGGGCCACGGGGAGTCTGTGCCTATCTCAGGCGTCTATGGGCATTAAGGCAGGATACACACTGGATGGAATAACAACCCATCACAGGACACACACACACACACACATTCACACACTAGGGACAATTTTTCCAAGGTGCCAATCAACCTACCGTGCATGTTTTTGGACCGGGGAGGAAACCGGAGAACCCGGAGAAAAACCCCCTGAGGCACGGGGAGAAGAAGAACATGCAAACTCCACACACACATGGCCGAGACGGGAATCGAACCCGGATCCTGGAGGTGTTGAGGCGAACGTGTTAACCACTAAACCACCGTGCCCCGTTTCACTACATATTATTACAGAAAAAAAAAAGATCTATATTCAGGATATACTTGATTTTTTTCCCCTCTCAATAATCATTTCATTAAATTGCTTGCTTTTAATATTTAATAATGAAAAAATATGAATAAAAATTAATTGTTCGCTATTTCCACCGTGAAGTATACAGAACAGCATTTTTAAAAATATGAAATATGTAAACATGATTTAAGGCATATGTTTTGAGTATTATTATTATTATTATTATTGATAGAAAATAATTATTACAGGCCAGCAGGTGCTAAAAATGATGGAGGGGGATCACAAACAGAGACGCATCAAGACCGGGGCACTAAACATCAAAAACCAAATCATGCCTGGACATTCTCATCCTAACGCTGATGGATGAGCAAATAATATTCAGCAGACTTTTTACATGCTTGGAAAAAAGGGATACAAAACCTACAACAAGGATATGTATATATTTTATTTATTGCAATAAATTTAAAAAAGGGTGCTTCAGCTTTTAGATGAAAAATTATGATTTTTTTATATGATATGAAAGTGATCGTATATCACAGAGGAAGAACAACAAGCCATTTTAATGTGCTGCCTGCATTAACAGTAGTGAAAACGGAACAATTCAATTTACAATATAAAACCAGGAGTTTGCATGTTCTCCCCGTGCCTCAGGGGGTTTTTCTCCGGGTTCTCCGGTTTCCCCCCGGTCCAAAAACATGCATGATAGGTTGATTGGCACCTTGGAAGATTGTCCCTAGTGTATGAATGTGTGTGTGTGTGCCCTGCGATGGGTTGGTATTCCATCCAGGGTGTATCCTGCCTCAATGCCCATAGACGCCTGAGATAGGCACAGGCTCCCCGTGACCCGATGGAAGATCGGATAAAGCGGTAGAAGATGAATGAATGAATGAATATAAAACCAATGGTGTATTAATTATGACATTGTTCTACAACAAGGACCTCACTGAAAAACATATATACACTGCTTATACACCATGGTTACGTAAAAACAAATCATGTAATCATTAATCACAATGCATTTTTCCCAAATCCAGTAAGTGAACACTTGATGGTATAAAATGGATCGCTGCACTTACCTTTGGATAAATAGTGTCTTACAAGTTTTACGACGCTGAAAACGCTTAATTGTATTGAACATCACATCCTTGTGGCGCGTACATGCTGAAGGGTAGATGGGGGTAACCATCAGGACCAGAGTGGAGATCTACGAGACAGAATGGGGGGGGGGGGGATGCTAAATAAAACTGCTGCAACTAAGATTATGTCGATAATCGATTAATCGGACAATGTTTCCATGATTAATCGGATTAAAATCTTATTATAACTAAACAAAATGCTAATTCGGGGTATTTATGAATAAAAGCGTACTTAAAAAAAAAAACAATTTACACAGTTAAACTCAATATCTTTTATTTTGACATTTTAAAGCGTATAGTGGCTTCTTATTGAAGAGTGCCGAGGGAATTTCTCCTTCGAACAAACTGCCGGGTTGTTCTTTCTGAAAAAGAGAGAGAGAAAAAAAAAGGATTTGAGTTTGCAATGATAATAATGACATAAAGATAGAAATCTTATAAAATGAGAATGGAACAGAGAAACGGGAAAAGTGAACATTAAAAAAGTGATTTTTAAAAAAGGAAAAAATATGTGAATAAAAAGGTAACTATTTGTTGCTTTTATTTTTAAATGTTTATTATTTAAATTAATTCCATCCCTATATTATGACAGAACAGATCTAGTGCGAAGTTAACAAACCAAACAACCAGTTTACACAATAGCACTATATATATATATATATATATATATATATATATATATACACACACTACACCATTTTACGTCATACAGATTTTGCTTACCGTCCTGATGTTGCACCTTCACCCGTGATTTTCTTTCATGTGATCGTGGAGCACTGGTGAACCTCCATGCCTCACATATTCATAACTTGCAGGTTACAGTGTTTTGTTGTGTTGAGTTTAATAAAAAACAAAACAAAAGATCTCCTATGCATTAGATGACCTGGATAGACTTTTTCCGGCTTCCGGTTGTCCTGTTCCTTGGGTGCACGCCAACATGGAAATTGAGAAGCCCAACAAATTGATGACGGCATAGTTTGTGGACGAATTTCATTATCGATTATTATCGATTTTGTTGATTAGTTGTTGTTCTAAAATACGATGTCTAGTGCATGTTTCACTGGAATAAAAAAAAAAGTTTGGAAAAAATGAAGCCCGGGGTTCAAAGAATAAACTGTAACCATTTCCTAATATATAAAAAAAATCTAAAGTATTCTTCATGTGGTCACAATACACTTTTAACAACACACACACACACACACACACACACACACACACACACATCAATAGTCATGTTTACACTCTGTGTCCTAGATATACAGCTCCTCCTTGGTTTGATTTTGTCCTGTGATCCCCTGCCTGGAGCTCCTTCTAAAAGCTTCATGTTCTATTACTTGGTTTGTATTTGTCAAAGCCGTTATAATCAGGCTGTACGATTGACACTATGCATGTCCATGGCAATTTGTGTTTTCTTTTATGCTCAGTAAAAAAAAAAAAAGCGTACATAAAATCATTAGTTAAAGAACGAGTTGTGTCATTTGAGGCTTTTTTTTTATGATAAGCAGTTCACATGTCTAACCACTGGCCAAATTCAATTCCCCAAACAAACTGACTGAGTTTTATATTTCTTTATACTATATATATATATATATATATATATATATATATATATATATATATATATATATATATATATATATATATATATATATATATATATATATATATATATATCACATGATCATATATATCATATATGATCTATCTGCGATGCAACCAAAATTCTAAAAACAGCTAAAAACCCCCGGGGATCTTTTAGTAATATTATATGCATATTAAAAAAAATAAGACAAAACATGATTATGAAAAGACAGAAAGACGAATCAGGCATTTCACCAATAATTATAAAATAAAATAGAGTTATATAAAATACAAAACACTCTTCAGAATGGAATCCTAGGTGTACAGTGCATTGCAAAAGTATTCATACCCCTCATATTTCCACATTTCCTCACCTTATAACCACAAACCTACATGTATTTTATTGGGATTTGGTGTGATAGACCAACACAAAGTATCCCACAATTGTGGATGGTGGATCGAGCAGTGCGCCGTTTGATTTCCAAAGTTTGGGATATGTTTTTATAATCTAACCCTGCTTTAATTTTCTCCACACCTTTATTCCTGGCAATAGGTCTGGTGTGTTCTTTAGTCTTCATGATGCAGTTTGCTCACTAACGTTCACTAACGTTCACAAACCTTTGAGGCCTTCACAGAACAGCTGGGACTTAATAAAGGGGGGCTGAATACATATAAAACTTTTCCGATGTTTATTTATAAAATAATCTTTAATACCATATATCATTTTTTCCTTCCACTTCATAACTTTGTTTTGGTCCATCACATAAAATCCCAATAAAATAAGTTTGGTTATAACGTGAAAAAATATAACGTGGAAACATTGTAGGAATTTAATGAATGCCAGCGCTGCAATGCACCGTAGATAAAACCAAATACTACATTTATCTATACATGTATATTAATTATTAATGCATCCTTCAGTTTAGCAGTGCGAGTTGCTGCTTTTAGAAATGTGTGTGTGTGGGGGGGGGACCTTTTCTCTTTTTCTTTCTTGTTGTTCTTACTCTTTGCTTACTCATCTACATCAGCTATTTTAAATTACCCAGGTGTGCAGGAAGTGACTAAGTCTAGACATGAAATTATGCTTTACGGTTTAAGGATGTGCTTTCATGAACTCAAATAGAATTGGCAAAAATTATAATAAATAAAGGTTTAAAAGGTTTTAAAGTCAATCTCGTCTTCTGTTCCAAGTCTAGATTTCAATGAGTAGATAAGTGCATGTTCCTGTGTATGAGAAATACGTGTAGGCTTACACCAAGACATGTCCAAAGTCTGGCCCGCGGGCCAATTGCGGCCGGTGTTGAAATTTCCACTGGCCCACATCCTCCGTCATAACATCAACAATATGCGGCCCGCCAGCACCACGGCCCACGGTATATAATACACACATACAAAAAAAAGTTATTTTATATTTCACCAGAAGATGAGAGTGGACCTGTGGGCACACTCGCGCGTAACAAAGTCAGCGAAGAAGGAGGCAAAGCTAGAAAACTCCACTGCATTATTCACTAATAAATTCAGGCTGAACGGTTGGACCCCATATACTTTTACCTCACCAAATCTGGCCCTCGTTGCAAAAAAGCACCCCTGGCTTATACAATGAGAGTTAAACTTAAAGAGTTCATAATAAAAACAGTACTATAGTTATCATAGCAGTGTATAGCTAGAGACGCCGGTCTATGCTACACTATTCGGGTCCAAACGATTTTGAAAATGCTTCTATTTTGGACCTTTTTAAAAATATAATACAAAAATGTCTTCAGTTAAAAAGTTACCTCAGAGTTTAATGAAAAAATGTACGTTTTTAGTACGACTTGAGATTCTTTTGGTATTGCTTACTTTCTGCTTTTCTGAGCCAAAGCACGTTATCCATCCATCCATCCATCCACCTAGCCATCTACCTATCTATCTAGTTCTTTCCCCAAAGAAATACACAGTGTACAAATACATTCTAAAACCATCTGTAAATGTTCGTTTTGAGATGAAATTGCAAATATTCAAAGTGGTCTCCGATTATTTGACTTCATAAACGATTAAAATTATCCCCACTTATATATAAATACGGAAAGAAATGACAAAGAATGCTTACAAAGAAATACAGAACTGAAAATAAATACGTATTAATTACACATTGCATATATGTGCAGTGGATGTATGTTATATATATATATATATATATATAAAAATAAATTGCTGCATATATATATATATTGCTATATATATATATATATATATATATATATATAGGGGGCACGGTGGTGTAGTGGTTAGCACGTTCGCCTCACACCGCCAGGGTCCGGGTTCGATTCCCGTCTCGGTCATGTGTGTGTGTGGAGTTTGCATGTTCTCCCTGTGCCTCAGGAGGTTTTTTCTCCGGGTTCTCCGGTTTCCCCCCGGTCCAAAAACATGCACGGTAGGTTGATTGGCACCTTGGAAAATTGTCCCTAGTGTATGAATGTGTGTTGTGTGTGTGTGTGTGTGTGTGTGTGTGTGTGTGTGTGTGTCCTGCGATGGGTTAGGCACAGGCTCCCCGTGACCCGAGGGAAGTTCGGATAAAGCGGTAGAAAATGAATGAATGAATGAATATATATATATATATATATATATATATATATATATATATTATATATATATATATATATAATATATATATATATATATATATATATATATATATATATATAAATTATATATATAAAATTTCCTCTATTTCCTCCATTTGGGCTCGATTCGGACCAAGCAAAGTTTGAGCTAAGAGAAATTGTACTTCATGTGCGTCACTTAGACGTTGCATGTGGTTTGTACAATCATAACTGAGACAGCGCTACAAAATCAGTGCACCCTACACAGCGCATCTTTCATTCACACACTGCAATGGAGAACATGGACAGTAAAGTTGTTCATGGCTAAACAACAGCCGTCATAATAAGCGTCTACCGATGCGATCAGTCACACATCAGCAATACGCATTTCCTCCTGTTGAAATGTACTCAACAAAAAACTACAACCCTACTGTACTGTGGAAATGCATACGTTTCTAAAAAAAGCAATAATCCTTGATTACTCTACAGAAAGCCTGCTCTAGACTCCTCCTGGTTCTTTTTTTTCCTGCCCACAGAAATCTAGGCTAACTGTAACTCGCGTATAAATAATACATTTCGTTATTGCAGCGAAATGAATTCTGTATTGCATCGCCATGGCATCGCCCCGTGCGGAAAACAAGCCTGCAAAATGGCATGAAAGAAAATGGCAAACGCAGGGTTAAGAAATTGCTGCAGAGAACTACAAACCTGAGAACAAAAGGTAACAGGAATAAATAAAGTCACACTAAATTGTAAGAGACAAAGAGCAAAAAAAAAAAAAGAGAAACATGGGGCATTTCCTGAAGAAAATGTGAGTGATGCTTGCCGATGCTTAGAACCCGGTCCGTTTAATATTTAGCGCTGATATTCATTTTGTATGGTAAAAATTTTTCCCAGGCCCAAAAAAATGGCCCAATTACCCATGATTCCCTGTGGTTTTTCAGACCGAGTGTTCCCCATTCAACTGTATAGGTCACAACGACGCAGAATTTCTAGGATTCTAGGGTTTGAGAGTATGATCACGACCTACTCCATCTCACCTACGAATGGATGTGTCAAATGTGCATGTAAGGGTGAACACGGGCCGAACGGCGGAGCCTCAAATTTCCCCTTTCATTCTCTATGGGGCCGGAATGTCGCGGATTTCCGGAAATTCCAAACGGGTGTGGGATTCTGGAGGTATATGATCGTGATCCACTCCGGACCCCCCTACGAGTGGATTTGCCATATGTGCATGTCGGATGCTCACAGGACGAGCTGCGAGGCACGAAATTTCAACCCCGTTCATTTTCTATGGGGAAAAAAAATTCCTGCTTTTTGGCCCCGGGTTCGGAATTCCGCGGGGTGATTCCTTATAAAACTAACAGCGCACCTCGCACCGTCGGGGCGCACGATACGAGGTATGATTCGTGAGGACTGGACCAAAACTGCGCGCCGAAAATTTGACCGAAGATTCTAATAGCGATGCTTTTGCAAGCAAAACATTCCATAAAGATACGAACCCACATGATTGAATGCCCTTTAAAATAAGAAGAAAACTGTAAAAGCAGGAAAGAGGAAGGAAAGAGCTGATTGATGCTGAATACTGTAGCCTATAACATCTAGAGACACAAACGCCCTGCAGATATCACGTTTATCAAATGTAATCAATGCAAATAAAATACACTTGAAATAAACTCTGAATCTCCAGACTGCGGATTTCGGGCTCGAGTTTCTTTAACAGCTGCGCTTGCTAAAAATATTGTTCGGGGTGCACGACAGCGTCTTTTTCTTTTTTTTTTTTTTTATGTCGTGGCTATGAATAACACGCAACAATTACTATGTCAACAAGCCCTTGGTACACCACCCAAGGATTCAGACCAACAAGCCACTGAGGTCTAGGACGGATGCTTTGAATGCTGGGTTCAGGCTAAGAGGTCGGCCCTTGACTATCCGTTATTCCTATTGGTTATCATCATGGATGTTTCAGACCCAAACATGACTTTGATGGCAATCTGCATCTGGAACAGGAATGAGTCATCCTGTCTTAAAGCTGACGCAAAGAGGAAACGATGCCTGTGTCGCCCTAACACAGGTTGACACGAAAGGTTATGAAAATGTTATAAACGTGCACAGAGCTCACATGAACTCCACTGAGGCTTTCCGATACACAAACTGACCGTATTAGCGCTACACATGCCATGTTGGGGGGGGACGTATATAGACAAACATTCAAATCATGTTTACAGACAAAACATACAACAAAATCCATTGACATAATAAAGCGTAGAGACATAATCAACAAAGACAAACAGGGAAAATAATAAATATATATATGTTCTGACAAAAATCGCTGAAAAATACCAAAAAAAACACTTACATTGTTTCAAATATGGTAAAAATGAGTTTAAACCTTACAAAATAAATCAAATATTATTTTTGGAAGAATTTCGGTGTAATTTAAGAGCAAAAGGCCAAAGTCTGTGTCACAGTAATAGGTAAACATATTTTAATTTAATTCATATATTTTTTTAATTTCTGAAAATTGTTTTCGACTTTCCTTATTTTATTGCAATTCGCTACGGATTAGTGGAATTAATAGCGATTAAACTGGAGCGAAACAAATTTCCGGCTCATTTTTATTCTGTTTTAAATAAGAAATAAGGAGTAAAAACACGCCTGATTAGGAAACATGAAACAACTCTAAAAACAAAAGACAAAAAAAAAAAAAAAAACACATCCGAAAAGCCACGAGTCCTGCGAGTGCGTTACGTAACGATGAATCGCAGGCAATCCGTGCGTTACTCGGAGGAAAAGAATGTGTGACCTAATTTATCAAAAATCACCCACCGGTTTCAAAATGGAAGGAAAATGTTTCTCCACCGAACAAAATACCGTCTTTATGTCCCATGTTGAGTTACTCATGCACGAAACAAGATAGAAATCTGGACTCATTCATTCCCTTTTCCACTGTCACACAGCTGCTGCATTCTCTCACTCCTCCCCCTATTGCCCTCATTTGTTCCTCTCTGTATCTCTATGTATCCCACCATCTCTCTCTCTCTCTCTCTCTTTCTCTTTCTATTTTACTTGTAGAGAGCCAAAGGAGAGGTCTGTGAGCTCTGTGTACTTACATGTAATTCAATAAATGCTGCATATTCAGAGCGAAGGCATTAAACCTTAACATGGCTGAAACAGAATAGAGTTTGATGTCACATGTTAGCATGGATGGATACTGGGGATGTAATCCAAAGTGCACGGCATTTACCGAAACTTGCATCATTTATTACGATAATCGATACGTAATATTTCATACCACAATATGAAATGCCCTATCTAAAAATCTGCTGTCATACGAAGACATACATAATTGTCATCTCACCGCTTACCGATGTCAGATTTTAAGTGCGATTTAGCCACAATGAGGTCACTGTGATTAAAAACACAGCTTTTAAGATTAATAGTTCACCGAACATTTCTGACATTTTCAGTTAGGTGTGGCTAATAATCGCATTCGATAAAGCTGTCCTGTGTCGTGCGTCCAATCGGTCACAACAAAATCCATCAGCATAATAAACTGAAGCGCATCCCTGATCCTTTCCATCTCAATTCCACCCTAAACGACTTCTGGCGCTTTTTAATCTCGCCACCGTTTAGAGATTACTAATCCACATGTCCAGGGTAGCTATTTTTACCTTTCGAGCTTTAAAAATGGACTCGTACAAAGCCGGTATTTACAGACTCGCTGTCACTCGGCGAGCCAACAAAATCTTCGTTTGACCCATTTACAACAATAAACTGCTCCTGGTGGGTTTAGCTCGTATATCAAGTGATCGACTAGAAGATCAATTAGAAGTTCACTTTAAGCGTCCGCAGCCTTGTTTTTATCGTACAGTACAGTTAATAAGAAAGTCTTGTCAGGGAGGAGGAGGCAGCTGTGTTTGGACTCTCCTATATGCAAGGAGAGAACAAGTAATGGCCAATCAATTCTCCACACAGGCTCATATGTCTGCATATATATGTGTGTGTGTGTGTATGTGTGTGTGTAAGAGAGATAGAGTGATGTTAGACGATAATTGTTATCACTCTCAACTATATCTTTATAATCATCTTTTAAATGCATGCTAGATCATAGAACTAGCTTAGATGCAATATATATATATATATATATATATATATATATATATATATCTATCTATATATCTATCTATCTATCTATCTATCTATCTATCTATCTATCTATCTATAATCTATATATATATATATATATATATATATATATATATATATTATATATATATATATATATATATATATATTGGGTCATTTGCATGTTTATGTATGCATACCAGAGAAAAAAATGGATAGGATATGTGTAGGTAGTATTATTAAAATAGAAATGTGGTGTTTGTTGATGAATCGAGGATAATTTTGGGTTGCAGAATAGCCATGCCTTGGATCACACGCCCCACAAATGAGAGGGGGAGAGGGAGAGAGAGAGAGAGAGAGAGAGAGAGAGAGAGAGAGAGAGAGAGAGAGAGAGAGAGAGAGAGAGAGAGATTCATGCAATGGGATAGGGGAGCCAGAAGCATGTGCACGCAATGCCTGTATACCCCCCCCCCCTCTTACAAAAACAACCTACATCACACGTTTCCCATTTTTCACCGACTCATGACAAAGCTCAGGGGCAAAACACACACACACACACACACACACACACAACACACATTACGCAGCACATACACGCGGCACAAGCAGATCCTGCACACGGCATGATTATCCAAGCGTCGATTCACTGACAGATCGCGTGTGTGTGTGTGTGCGCATCAGCAATGACAAAAAAAAAGCAAGTGAGAAAGAGAGAGAGAAGAAAACACACACGTACACGTAGAGAGAGGTGGATGATTCAGCTCAGCTGATCGTGTACACACGTCGATCCGCGCCGTTCCGGTCCACTGCGGTGCGTCAAAAAAGACCAGGATCGAGCTCGGCGTCCAAACCAAGCGCTCCCACAGGCGGAGAGCGCAGGAGAGCCAACACACACACACACACACACACACACACACACACACACACACGCGCGCACACGCGCGGACGCACAAAGTGAGGCAGCAGGCACCCAGCCACACCTCACCCACTGATACAAGCGTTTGGAGGTTTGTCCAACTGGCCTCGTTTCTCGAACTTAAACACAGCATCCAGACTCCAGACCTCTATCTATCTCTCTGTCTATGATGCACAATGGAGCGTCCCGAACCATCAGCCATCATCCATCCTCCTTCACACACACACACACAGACACAAAAGCTTTTCCGGCCAAACAATGAGCCAGACATCTCAGATTTTGTGTTGTTGTTGTTATTTCTTTTCCTCTGATCGTGTCATCGATTATAAACCGATTTGCACGCATCAACTTTTTCCCCCCACGCCGAACATTTTATATTGTCATTCTGTAATTCTCCAACGTGAACAACAATGCGCTCGCGCGTGCGCGTGCACACACACACACACACACACACACACAGATTTTTATTTATTTATTATTATTCTCCCATGCAACTTGTGAGACAATAGATCAGTGTAATCAGGCAATAAACAAAAGAAAAGCATAGCCTTTTGTTTTGAACCTGTAATCCGATTTCGGGCTTGTGGATCCTATTGTCGGTACACCACTGGTAACAAGAAAAGTACAGCCGAAACAAAGCGGATAGTTTGATGACATAGCCATTAGAAGAATAATAATAAAAACATATATACACACACGTCATTAATCACAGCATGCGATAATGACGAGAATAAATAAATAAATAAACTGTGGCTCACCTCGTGGCTCTCAGCACGCGCAGATCCGCGCGCAGGTGGACGCGTCCCCAAAATCTGGGCTGCATCCAAGAGTGAAAGTGATGGGACGCTGTGTGTGTGTGTGTGTGTGTGTGTGTGTGTGTGTGTGTGTGTGTGTGTGTGTGTACGTGTGAGAAAAGTGTGTGTGTGTGGTGTGTGTGTGTGTGTGTGTGTGTGTGTGTGTGAGAGAGTATATATGTGGATGCTGTCAGCGAAGAGCACCGCTCATGGGGCGTTTAATTCAAGGCAGAAGAAGCTCCAATGCCCCGCCCCGCTCCACCCCACCCCCTCTTCCTCCTCCCCCTTGTGTTTCACCCCGGCCTTTCTGCCTATCACACAGCATTGTTCTCTCTCTCTCTCTTTCTCTCTCTCTATCTCTCACTCCTTTTTTTCGCAAGGTCAGCCAGCAGAGCCCATAACAACATATACAAATAACACGGCATAAAATATCACAAACAAACAAATTCTTTACATAAAAATAAAACGACAAATTGTAAGACAAAAAAACACCCCAAAACAACTTACTTTATACATTCATTCATCTTCTACCTCTTTATCTGATCTTCCCTCGGGTCACGGGGAGTCTGTGCCTATCTCAGGCGTCTATGGGCATTAAGGCAGGATACACCCTGGATGGAATGCCAACTTACTTTATATATATATATATATATATATATATATATATATATATATATATATATAATATACGTCTATTTTAGAGTATAACGCTTGTATTCGCACTGAAAAGGCCGTGTTAGGACACTTACATCCAACATGTTATAGGACGCAAAAGGGGTTTTGTCTACAGGCGGGATTGAACCGTTTCGGCCACCATACCAAGACACATTTTTTTTTAGTTCCGGACTGATGACATCATAGCATATGACCGGATAATAATCATATGATCTTTGTTTACAAAAAAAAAGAAAAGAAAAAATAAACAGCCATTAAATACAATTCTCCGCTCACACGAGACGCTTCTTAATAAACAGGCGATATTGACGGTAAGAAATCCACCATATATAATATATGGAGCATTTTATTATTAAGTAGTATGTTTAAATGTGTTTGTTTCGCACGGGTTTATAACAAATGCGTGTTTTTTTCCTCCTCACTATTTATTTATCTTACGTTTAAAAAACAAAACCCACAGCTCTGTGTGTGCGTTTAATTATTCAAATTTTCCATTTAAAGTGTTATTGTATTGTTTATTGTGGTTGGGGAAAAAACAACAACAACAACAACAATGTAACCGCATTGCATGTTTTTCCTCTATTTCTTTACAAATAAATAAATAAAAGGATGATATAAAATCCGTTTTTATTTTTCTATGCTTTGCATTATGTCAGTATTTAGTGACGAAATAAGTATAAATAGATATAAATTCATAATCTCGCTTCAGAACTAAGATTCAAGAATTTGGAGCAGGAATTCCAGTACAAAACAAAACAAAAACAACAAAAAACAAAACAAATATCGCACAATAATTGAATAGTAAAAGAGTGAATGTTAAAAACAGCTGTACAACAGCTCAGATGAGTAAAACGTTATGTCAAGGGGGCGCAAACATGTTAACTTTACAATATAAAGTGCATTGAGATGTAAAAATGAATAATAATAATAACAAAATGTAAACATAGGTCATATATTTGTCTTCTCGCTGATTTCTGTAATATGTACGTTTGAGCGTATTATTTTGCACCGCAGAGCCTCTAAGAACCTTATTTACCCTGAGATTTCTCTTGATGTTATTCGATGAATTGCAGGATGTTAAGCATTAGAATACATTCTTATGCAATACTTTAAAATCATAGATTTACCCCCCCACCCACCAAACCTAATCTGGATATATACATGGTTCAATCGAATGCTTTAGAATATGCACATTTAGGCGAGCTATACAGCAACTAACTGCTGAGCTCATACTTGGGATGAGATTCCAGCAGTTCTAATTAACGTCCGATTAATGTATTTCCACACACATGCTTGCTTATATTCTCCAATTGTAAATAAGCGAGTTGTTTTTCCTTTTATGATGAACCATAAATAACCCCAACTTGTATTTCGATTATCATCGCTTATAGATAATGTAGATCTATGATTGAATCACTCTGGCGACCGAATCGATTCATTGATTAATTCATTAGTGCTTATCTGCATTCTTTCAGTTGGTGATCATGAGGCTTGTGATCCTGGACGATTATGACCTGGCAAGTGAATGGGCTGCCAAATACATCCGCAACCGTATTATCCAGTTCAAGCCTAGTGCAGAGAGGTACTTTACTCTGGGTCTGCCCACGGGTACGTGACTTCAAAATGATCATATTCGGCACACATTGTCCATATTCTGTATTATTATTATTATTTTTATTATTATTATTATTAACATGATATTTCCAATACTTTCTATATGAATTTTTTTTTTAATATTTTCTTAAGATTCCTTCTAATTTCATGTTTTTCCAGGAAGCACACCACTGGGCTGTTACAAGAAGCTGATTGAATATTACAAGAATGGAGACCTCTCCTTTAAATATGTGAAGACTTTTAACATGGATGAGTATGTTGGTAAGTAATAGAAGTAGATTTAATTCCGTTGGTGTCTAAATACAAATACAAATAGATACTACAAAGTGGCCTCCGTTTATCAGCACTTATATAGTCTTGTAACTGCAGTTAGCTTTATATATATTTTTATATATGTATAATTTAATATATTTTTATATTTTATTCATTCATTCATCGTCTACCGCTATATCCGATCTTCCCTCGGGTCACGGGGAGCCTGTGCCTATCTCAGGCGTCAATGGGCATTAAGGCAGGATACACCCTGGATGGAATGCCAACCCATCGCCATCGCAGGGCACACACACACACACTCACACACACACACACACATTCATACACTAGGGACAATTTTCCAAGGTGCCAGTCAACCTACCTTGCATGTTTTTGGACTGGGGGGGAAACCGGAGAACCCGGAGAAAAACCCCCCTGAGGCACGGGGAGAACATGCAAACTCCACACACACATGACCGAGACGGGAATCGAACCCGGACCCTGGCGGTGTGAGGCGAACGTGCTAACTACTAAACCACCGTGCCCCTTATATATTTATAATTTATTTAATCAATTAAATATTAATATGAATAAATATTGATTTATTTCTTGGAAAATAAATCAAAAAATGGATTTACCACCAACATAAATGCAGCACTTAATAACAGTTAATAACAGAGGTAATGCATAACAGCGTATATGAAATGTTATATTGTTTTGAAGATAGAAGGAACGGTCCTGAGGATATATATAAGGTGGAGTTACAAGTATTTAAAATGTGCATTTCCGAAGCACGTCATTCACACCACATTACTATACCTTAACCAGATAGCTCAGTGGTAATAAGATATCCTGAGAAGAATCCTAGTCTACTTTAAAACTGGTTATTTCAGGAAGTTGTTGACCGCTCGATGGCATGCACTAATCTACATATAAGATCCGAATCGAGGGAAACATTTATTGATTCCGCATCTTTCTCCTGTCCCGGGGTTTTTATAGCTTGTCTTAGGAACACTGAAGGTGGGGCAGCAGCATTACATCCTGTTTATTACACTGCTCCAGCATGGGCATTCATACACATTTGTATGTAGTCTGTACCTCCGAATGTGTGTCTGTAATTGCCTAATGCGTGTTCTGAGGATTAGTGCTTATTATTAATGTAGCAGTTCAATAATACTTCTAACACTATTAAATAATAATAATAAAAAAATCCAATGTATTTTACCTTATAATTTGCTGTATCACACTTCCGGACAAAAAAAAAATGCTGTAAATTCAGGGAGTAGAAAATATTTGTCAGAAATCGAGCAAGAATTGCATAAATGGATAAACATGTCTCATAAATAAAATAAATAACAGATAGTCTTTGTACAGAATGAGTCACTGTTGGTGGGTTCAACAGCTGATGATGCAGAAATTTGTAAATGAAATAAATAATATATAAAATAATATATACAATTATATAAAATAAATATAATACATTTTGTTTTGCATAAATATATAATATATAATGACTATATAAGTACATTTTCCTATTTCTAGCTTTTTTTGTTCCTTTGCTAAATTATTTCCCATTTTTATGACTAGTGATTTGTTGGCCATTAAAATGCTTAATACTTTTTTTTTTTCTCCCTGACCCATTTTTTTTTCTCTTGCCCAGTCGTTTACTTAAACCAACAATGACATTGTGTTTGTCTCTGAGGGTTTTCGCTAATGAGAACTTTATTAACGTACATCATCCTCGGCCTTGTTTTTACACAACGCAGACCGCATTTAGAGGCCTTTGGTGATATAGGATTTCCTAAATGTGATCTCAGCTTACTTCCTAGTCCGTCCTTATTTGCCCTTTTTGTCTGTGCTTTGAATGTAACGCAAGTAGATATTTTCGGTGAGGATGCATATTGGGGACGGTGACAAAAGTGAATCCAGTAAATCAATCCTCCATCACCTGTCTAAAGAAACACGGGATCATTTCAAGCGTAGCATTTTACAAAAAGATGGTCAATATTATTATTATTAATGTTTAATGCAGTTTTCGTCCTATTCTGTGTGCCTCCCCAGGCCTTCCTAGGGACCACCCGGAGAGTTATCATTCCTACATGTGGAACAACTTCTTCAAACATATTGACATCGAACCACACAATGCCCACATTTTGGATGGCAATGTAACTGACCTGCAGTCTGAATGTGACTTGTTTGAACAGAAGATAACAGCTGCTGGAGGCATTGAGTTGTTTGTCGGAGGTATGACCAGAGTTAATACTAATGATTGAGGTTTGGCACATGTGTGTGTGTGTGTGTGGGAGGGAAGGCACATGCATACTGTGTCTATGTAGTCTTTATGTACACTGAAGTCTAGGTTTGGGAATCGAAAATCGATTCAGATTCTGGATTCGGAAATTTATGATTAAGAATCGAATACTTATTATTAATTGCGATTTCTCTTATCGATTCCCGGATGCATTTTGTTCACCTGCTAAGTGTAATTTTTGTACTAAACCGCTACGTTGCAAGCGAGGTGTCACGACCAACATGACAAAGCATCTGCGATTTGGTTCATCATTTGAAAACTGGGAATCGATAAGAATCAGAATCGATACAATTCAAATGAACTGAAGTTCCTAATTAGAATGTAGATAAAAACAAATAGTATAAGCATCATATATATGCATCATACATATATATATATATATATATATATATATATATATATATATATATATATATATATATATACACACACACACTGCAAAAAAAAGAATATTTTGGTCAGGGTAAACAATTTATTTATTTTTTTTTATTTTTTGAAAGCAAACTTTATACTTTATTATTCATTCATTCATCTTCTAATAAACCGACTTCTACCGCTTTTATCCGATGTTCACACTCGGGTCACGGGGAGTCTGTGCCTATCTCAGGTGTCTATGGGCATTAAGGCAGGATACACCCTGGATGGAATGCCAACCCATCGCAGGGCACACACACACATTCACACACACATTCATACACTAGGGACAATTTTCCAAGGTGCCAATCAACCTACTGTGCATGTTTTTGGACCGGGGAGGAAACCGGAGAACCCGGAGAAAAAAACCTCCTGAGGCACGGGGAGAACATGCAAACTCCACACACACATGACCGAGACGGGAATCGAACCCGGATCCTGGCGGTGTGAGGCGAATGTGCTAACCACTACGCCACCGTGCCTCACTTTATACTTTATTCTGAAATAAAAATGCCAGTTATGTTGTTATAAGAAAATGGACAACTAGGCCATGTGATTCAGCCTGAACTTAAGCTGCGATATTGTTCACACAAAGTATCAGCATGAATCAGTTATTTCATACATATATATATATATATATAGATATATATATATATATATATATATATATATATATATATATATATATATATATATATATATATATATATATATATATATAAAATTGTTCTTATTAGTTATTAAAATGTTTGTATTGGTAGGAATTGGACCAGATGGCCACATCGCTTTTAACGAGCCAGGATCCAGTTTGGTGTCAAGGACCCGAGTGAAGACACTGGCTAAAGACACTATAGTGGCCAACGCTCGCTTCTTTGGAAATGACTTGTCTAAAGTACCTACTATGACTCTCACTGTTGGCGTGGGGACAGTCATGGATGCCAGAGAGGTGAAAATCACTCATGAGAATGTCAACAATATTGTAAAAGAGCGGATTTCCACACCGGCTCATTCAATAATAGTCATATTTAAGTTTTTGTACATTTGTAGTGATTATAATGATGTCAACGTATACATTCCTGTTGACAAGCTGTAACGTCATCACCGACACACTGCATGCTTTAGAAACACTGTTTTGGAAAGGATTTAGGAATTCCTATCCCTGTCGTTTATCTGCAATTCTTTCACTTTAATGTTGTTCTAGGTTATGATCCTGATCACTGGCGCACACAAAGCCTTCGCCTTATACAAGGCCATAGAAGAAGGGGTGAACCACATGTGGACGGTATCTGCCTTCCAGCAGCATCCTCGTACCATCTTTGTGTGCGATGAAGACGCCACACTCGAGCTCAGGGTCAAGACTGTAAAGTACTTTAAAGGTCTGTGAGTATTTCTTCTCGGTTTCATCATGCAGGGCGAGACAGAAATCACTGGTAGGGTCGAGTTTGTATCAAAGCTGATTGGATACACCGAACATAAGTACGTTAATAATGGTTATTTAAACGTAGAAGAAACGACACCATGGTCGTTTTTACGTTACTTTTAAGTTGAAGGTATATAACATTCGTGAAGCCATGTAATATACAAGGGGGGGGGCAGCATTCAGTACTGCATGATGAATTGTTACAAACATACATTTCTGGAATTTCTGGAATATCATAGCATATTAAAAGGTCTAGTATGTATGTATGTATGTATGTGTATATATAATATATATATATATATATATATATATATATATATATATATATATATATATATATATATATATACACACACACACACACACACACACACACACACATACTTTTTTTTATCTCCCTTCCTGCTTGTTAACTGGCAATCACGTAAGTCAAACTGTTATCAGAAATATAGTGGTGTGTAGCGATACAATAAATATAATAAAATATAATATAAATATTATATTTAGCTATATTAGCTAGCTAAGTATAATTCAGATTGACAAGGCCCGCTAATATTTCCATTCAATATAGGTCATGGAAATTGAGCTCTTTACAGCGGGATCCCTGTGTACATTTTTGCTCATGCAGATACACACAAATCTCTGTATACATCTAATGCTAGTTGGAATAGGGATGATCCGATATCATGCTCCTTATGGCAAGATAAACGTGCAAGTGTTTAGCTTAGCTATGCCACACCATTTAGGCTGTTTTTGTATAGAGAAACGAACCACAGTACTGTTTACTAAAGTGCGATTCTGCCCCCAGGTTCCATTTATAGCCCTTATCTGGGGCAATATGCAGCAGGAATTTGTAATCTCCATAAAACAGTTCCTCGAATATCGAATATAATCTATAATACAAAAGTTAAATACAATCCAGCACACACAACACTTCATTACCGTCTTGTTTTCTCCATGATTTTGATCGGAATTTTCCTCGCTAGTTTAGATTAGACGTTTGATCAGTATAGCGAAATTCTCGCCCCGTATTATTCAGCAACTCCAATTGCCATAAAACGACACGTTCATTCCCAATAACCAGAAAAGCTTCTCATTTCCAAGTGTTTTCTCCCTTCCAGGGCTGATGCATGTGCACAATCAGCTGGTTGAGCCGACCCACAGCATGAAGGACTATAAGGATTAAGGCTGACGGCCTGGCCATATGTTGCGTCATAAGGGAACGAAGCAGCTTTGCATCAGTTTACAGTGCTGGAACGCGCTTTCGAAGATGACACGAGGCCCAAAGGCTCACAAAGGTGCCTAAAATATCAGCGATGTGTACATTCAGGTTTGCATCACATTACTGTTTACTTGCACAACAGAAAATCTCTGGTCTGCCAGTTTGAAACGGATCGGTAAGACCTGTATTATAAAACAGTTTCATTTTGGGAAGCACAATTTAAATTCACTCCTGTGTTTATGGCCAAAAAAAAACATGTCAAATGTGCCTTTTAAGGGCTATTAAATGTACTGAAATAACGAGGTCAAGGTAAATCTCACACCTGCTCTTATCTTTCAAAATGGCTATGGGTCAAACGTAAATAACATTTTGTCTTCTTTGTTTTGAGATCCAATTTATGTTACTTGTCACAAACAGTTACTATTTTTAACACTCATTTTCATCATGTGGGAGAAAATAAACATGGAAATTTCACTACGGAGCAAAATCACTACATGTCAGTAGCCTAGACATATTGATGATGATTAATATATATATATATATATATATATATATATATATATATATATATATATATATATATATATATATATATAGTAGTGTGTGTGTATATGTGTATATATATATATATATAGATATATATATCTCTATATATCTATATCTATATATGTGTATATATGTGTATGTATGTATGTATGTGTGTGTGTGTCTCTATATATATATATATATATATATATATATATATATATATATATATATATAATCTATACACAAAGGTACCCTTTTGAATTAAACCATGACGTCTGACACATTTTAATACTAATTTGAAAGGACCGTGTGCAATGCTAGAGACCAATCCATCTGTGGAACCTTAAGCTTATAAGGGACCAGCATCAGTCGTGTTTTCTCCCTAAAATGATTCCCCAAATTTCCTTATTGAGTGCACGACGCGACTTTCATAAAGCCTGATCCAGAAACCATAAATATTTCAGCATCATCAATTTAACTGAGCCTATTTAGAAAGTATATGTTCTCTGACGTACACTCCTCATTATTATTGTGTTGGCTATTATGCTATTGATATAGCGAACCCATTTGACTTCCTTTTCTTTCTAGTGCGAGACACGTTACTGCATGGAATGTTACCGAGTTACTTTGCGTACGAATGGATTTGTGTTATTGTTCAACATTATCAGACTTTTTTTTTTTTTTTAAAAAACAAATGCTCGTTACTTGCTCCAGGATGATAAATAAAGTTTGATTTGATTAAAGGAATAAATTTTTTTTATACCTTGTTGATTACCTTCCAAAAAACAAACAAACAAAAAAAAAAACATTTTTTAAATACCTGGAGTGTATTTCACTCCGAATTAAATGTTTAATGCCTTTTAAGTGCTTTACATAATTAAACACTTTCATTATTTAGGCCATGTTATTTACAGTTGAATTGAGCTACATGTGTCACTCGGTACATTGTGTGAAATGGGAGTCTGTGGCTTTAATTCCTTTATTGTATTACTTCAGGTATCTGTTTAAGAATCCTTACCAGTTGAAAAGGACACACACACACACACACACACACACACACACACACCACACACACACACACACACACACACACACACACACACACTATATATACATACATACATACATACACCACATAACACACATACCTATATATATATATATATATATATATATATATATATATATATATATATATATATATATATATATATATACACACAAAATACCAGTCACTTAATCACAATGGTATCTGAAATTGCATAATAAAATCTAAAAATCTATGTAACAAAGGATTTAAGTGTAATAAATTAAGTATTTTACAGTATTATATCTTATCACAGCTGATCTAGGGTTTTTGTCTGAACCCCCCTTTATTCAGGAAAGATTTTAGTATCTACACTTTATAAACTGCATCATATCATTCTTTTATATAACGGAGGGTTATTTAGTTCAGTTTTCTTTGCAGGTGAACCTCGTGTGGTGTGTTACTTAAGTAGTATTATTGAAATATGATGTCCCCCCCCCCTGGCTCTGACAGACAATGGGATAAGTAATAAAACAAAGCTGACTTGGAAGAAAAAAAAACCCAGCCATATCCCAGCCACAGATTTAATTTACGAGTTTCTGTTCGGACGCGTCTTTAAATACAAAGTCAGTAAATTTCGGATACTTTCTACTTCCTTTTCAGTACGTTAATGAAGGCTTCCTTTGGGACGTCAATATTTCCAATGCGCCTCATTTTCTTCTTGCCCTCCGCTTGCTTTTTCAGCAGCTTCATTTTTCGCGTGATATCTCCCCCATACTGTCAGAAACAACAGCGCGTGTGTCAAAGCCGTACGAGTAAACCAATAGGATTCAAAATAGGCATATACGAGTCACTTACACATTTTGCGAGGACGTTCTTTCTGTATGCTTTGATCCTGCAAGAATAAGCAGAAACGCGAATGTGGCAAACGAGTAAAAAATTTATACGCGTCATTCCTTAATACGAGCACCATAACTCACGTTTCCCTGGCAATCACTTTGCTCCCGATGGCTGCCTGTACAGCGATTTCAAACATCTGCCTGGGGATGGATTCCTGCAGTCTTACGCACATGGCCTTTCCTGTGTTATAGGCCCGATCTCTAAAAGCAACAACACTAGCGTTGGGTATCATTTGAACCTTTGAGCGATTCCCGGGGTCCATCCTTTTACACTGCAGTTTAGTTTACCACATAAATAATCCACCCAGGAATCGAATTGAGATTTTTACGACATGCAAGTGTAAATACACCAGCTTACTTGTGAACAATAGTGGTGAGCTCTTCCACGGGTTTCCCATTAAGCAGGAAATCGATCTTAGTCAGTTCGGCTGGTTCAAAGCCTGCGTCCTCGTAGTCGAAGCTGGAAAGGGGGAAAATTACGGTGTGAAAATGCTGGGCGGGGGGGGTCGGGGGCGGCGACGGCTCCATTCACCGCTCTTTACATTACCTCGCGTATCCCGACGACATGGACTTCAGCTCGTCGTAAAAATCGACCACGATTTCATTGAGAGGGAACAGGTATTGCATCATCACTCGATGGTCATCGATGTAAACCATGTTCTTCTGAACAGCTCTGCGGCTCTGAAAGCAGCAGTTCAGTATTTATTGGGAAAAACGTAAACTAGACAGAAACGTGGGTTGAATAAACAAGTGCACACTATGATAAGTGTTGAAATTCACTTAATTTGCTTATTACTAAACAATTAACATATTTTAGAACGGTAAAAGCTATCGAGAATGAAAGCCACAACGCGGTGTGATTTGGGTTTATGCCGTACCTGACACAGACTCA
Organism: Kryptopterus vitreolus; assembly: GCA_030449085.1. Lineage (NCBI taxonomy): Eukaryota > Metazoa > Chordata > Actinopteri > Siluriformes > Siluridae > Kryptopterus > Kryptopterus vitreolus. The sequence continues at coordinate 23,383,338 of JACRUU010000027.1, read as the reverse complement.
TGATCTTCCCAGTAAAGTCGTCAGGGCTGATGATGGTCCCCAGTACCATTGGCTCCAGGTATTCCAACACAGACGACCTCTCTGGGAATTGGCTTGGGTTTACAATGGTGATCACCTCCTGTCCATATTCCTACCCGACACAATAAGACAGTTCATCTATTCTCCATTCATTACAATAACATAATAGAACTGTCACAATAAGGGGCATGGTGGTTTAGTGGTCGGCATGCTCGCATCACACCGCCAGGGTCCGGGTTCGATTCCCGTCTCGGCCATGTGTGTGTGGAGTTTGCATGTTCTACCCGTGCCTCTGGGGGTTTTTCTCCGGTTCTCCGGTTTCCTCCCCGGTCCAAAAAACATGCACGGTAGGTTGATTGGCACCTCGGAAAAACTGTCCCTAGTGTATGAATGTCTGTGTGATGGGTTGGCATTCCATCCAGGGTGTATCCTGCCTTAATGCCCATAGACACCTGAGATAGGCACAGGCTCCCCGTGACCCGAGGGAAGATCAGATAAAGCGGTAGAAGATGAATGAATATTACCTTTATGAGTTTGGGTGAGGCCAGGAGAGCTTTGTATGGCACTGTTGGAGCTGTGACTATAACAGACGCGTTATACTCTTGCTCTAGACGCTGATTAAAGACCTCCATGTGCAACAGACCCAGAAAGCCCAGCCTGAGAAAACAAACAAATAAAAATCCTTATTGTCGTCATAATATAATTACTGAATTGCATTAATGTATAAGATGACAGTTGGGGGGGGGGACCGAAATATTAAATCCAGACCTCCAACCGGCCCCCAAAGCCATGCTGCTGTCTTTCTGCACCATTACGCTGGAGTCGTTCAGAGTGAGCTTCTCCACCGAGCTGCGCAGGAAAGGATACTCCGACTGGTCAGTAGGGAATATACCTGCCCCACACACACAAACACACACACACACTTAATTCACTTAAAACAATAAGGAACAGCCAGACCGAATGGTATATAAAATGGACTGCTTACGCTCAGAACATTCATTTGGAACATTGCCTAGTGTCTTATTATCTAAAAAGGTTTTAATGAACGTTTCTGTGGATGTAGTGTAAAGACAAATTCACTGCAATTAATTACAGAAGAGGCATATGTCGAGTCACTGAACCGAGTCACAGAGGGAATAACACAAATAAAAGTATATCATTTTGTGTCAGTTTTATAATTAATTTCACATTCAATCATGTTTTTCATAAAGAATTTTTCAAATATCCATGACTAAACTTGTGTGTGTGTGTGTGTGTGTGTGTGTGTGTGTGTGTGTGTGTGTGTGTGTGTGTGGGGGGATATGTATGTATGTATCATATATATCATATAAACATATACACATAAACACATGCATATATCCCAATATCCTCCATTCTCTATATATATCTAATATCATAGATCTATCTATCTATCTATCTATCTCTCTCTCTCTCTCTCTATATCTATATATATATATATATATATATATATATATATATAGATATATATGGTATATACCTACTCTAAAGTAAAACATAAGGATTATCACTACCATTGCAAGTGATTATCAAAGAAATCATTTTAGAATAATGCAGTGTAAATTCATATTGAACATAATTATAAACGATTATTATATAGATTATCATTATTATGTTTATTGAACATAATTATAGAAAGTCACTGTATGAAAGCTGTTTACCTGCGAAGACCATGCACTTAGCAGGTTTAAAGCCAGGCAGCGCCTCCACCGGATGCTTTTGGAGATAGAAAGTGTCTCCGATCTGAGCGTCTTTCACTTCCTTCATGCCAGCTATTACATAACCCACCTGTCCTGCAAAACTGAGATCAAACGTCAGAGTTAGTTAAATAAAATAATAATAATAATAATTAAATTGTTGTTTTTAGCCTTATTGTGTAGTTTGTCCTCGTTTAGCTCAGGTTCTTGTGTATCAGACAAAATTATGGTACAACTATAGCCAAGAATGACATACACAATGGAATATAAACTGTATTCATTGTGCAAAACAGTGAACCGGATCTTTAGACGCTGGGGGCTTACAGTCTCTCTGTGGGTTGTTCATCTGGCCTCAGGATTCCCAGTTCATTGACCTCGTAGGTTTTCCCCAGGTGGGCCGAGACAATTTTGTCCCCCTTACAGACCTGTCCACTGAACAAGGCGATACTGGCCACGACTCCTCTGTAGTGGTCAAAAGTCGAGTCAAAGACCAGCGCTTTAAATGGTTCCTCAAGCTTAGCTGTAGGCCTAAGAAGAAGAGAGTCAATTCACACACACACACACACACACACACACACATATATATATATATGTGTGTGTGTGTGTGTGTGTGTGTGTGTGTGTTTATAAATGAATATGGATGTTTCATGGCAAAATATTAACCCCAGCAATAACCCCAGTTTAAAATTCATTCATTCATCTTCTATCGCTTTATCCGATCTTCCCTCGGGTCACGGGGAGTCTGTGCCAATCTCAGGCGTCTATGGCCATTAAGGCAGGATACACCCTGGATGGAATGCCAACCAATCGCAGGACACACACTCACACACACATTCATACACTAGGGACAATTTTCCAAGGTGCCAATCAATCTATCGTGCATGTTTTTGGACCGGGGGAGGAAACCGGAGAACCCGGAGAAAAACCCCCTGAGGCACGGGGAGAACATGCAAAACTCCACACACACATGGCCGAGACGGGAATCGAACCCGGACCCTGGCGGTGTGAGGCGAACGTGCTAACCACTAAGCCAACGTGCCCCCCCCATCCCCCCCCCAGGTTGATATCAAATTCCAAATATATTCCAAATCACTATGGGAAATCTGAAAAACTATGGGAAAAAAAAACTCACGGGGGGATTCGTGTCACTATTTCTTGAAGAACCCGGTCCACGTTCGTGCCTAATTTAGCAGAAATCTACAAACAAAGGTTTTATTTATCTACATAAATACATAAACAAAATATTTTTTATCAATGAAAGTTCCTTAGCGTGAGCATTATGTCTTAGCAAACAAATCATGCTAACCCTGATGCACTCCTCACTTGGTATATCAAACATCTTTTCTATTTGCTTCTCCACTCTGTCCGGGTCTGCGTTTTTCAAATCGATCTGGTTGCGGAAAGAAAAGAATTCAGTGGGACAAACATAAACATTAGCGACACGCTAAACAGTTTTTAATATGCCCCTTACTTTATTTATAACCGGTATGATGGTTAACTGAGCTTCAAATGCCAAGTAAAAGTTCGCCACCGTTTGTGCCTGTATTCCCTTTGAAAACGAGATAAACACAACATGGTTAATGTTCGTGTCGAACAGTTAGACAAATTTGTGTAATTTGTGCATCTTCTACTGCTTTATCCGATCTTCCCTCGGGTCACGGGGAGTCTGTGTCTATCTCAGGCGTCTATGGGCATTAAGGCAGGATACACCCTGGATGGAATGCCAACCCATCGCAGGACACACACACACACACACACACACACATTCACACACACATTCATACACTAGGGACAATTTTCCAAGGTGCCAATCAACCTACCGTGCATGTTTTTGGACCGGGGAGGAAACCGGAGAACCCGGAGAACCCAAATTAACAGTTACACAAATGCAAAAGCACGTATGTAAAAAAAAAACACGCCTGGCTAAAGATTGTCATAATAAATGACATTATAAATATTCATTCATTCATTCATCTTCTAACGCTATATCCGATCTTCCCTCGGGTCCATATCAGGTGTTCCACTGCTGGTTAGCACGTTCGCCTCACACCTCCAGGGTCCGGGTTCGATTCCCATCTCGGCCATGTGTGTGTGTGGAGTTTGCATGTTCTCCCCTCCCCCCCGTGCCTCAGGGGTTTTTCCTCCGGGTTCTCCGGTTTCCTCCCCGGTCCAAAAACATGCACGGTAGGTTGATTGGCACCTTGGAAAATTGTCCCTAGTGTATGAATGAGTGTGTGAATGTGTGAGTGTGTGTGTGCCCTACGCAATGGGTTGGCATTCCATCCAGGGTGTATCCTGCCGTTAATGCCCATAGACGCCTGAGATAGACACAGGCTCCCCGTGACCCGAGGGAAGATCGGATAAAGCGGCTAGAAGATGAACGCATGAATGAATGAATGAATTTCCACTGCTCCTGAGTTGACACTTGATCTGACACTTGATTGCAGCTGCTCTGCGATTGAAAGCCGTTCTCGGAAGCTCATCACAGTGGAAGTTCATCACAACTACAGCTGTGGTCAGATTGATCCACCAGAACTCAGGTGTCCTGATGCATATGTTTATATGGGCAGTTGTCCGTATACTTTTGGCCACAATATACTCCCCCCTGACTGAATTGTGATATACAGACGACCCGCGGTATCGATAATGTAGATATGGACGTTTTAACAGTACCTCATTTGCATCCACTATGAGCAAAACTCCTTGGCATGCTGATATGGAGCGGGACACCTCATAGCTGAAGTCAACATGACCCTGAGCACATGGGTGGTGGTGGGGGGGGCGGGGGCGGGGGGGGGGGGGGGGGGTCATTAAATCTTAAGAATGATAATAATAAAAATCACGGTTGCTGTAAAACAGTGATTATTTTGGCTCACCGGTGTGTCGATGAGATTGAGTAGATAAGTCTGGCCCTCGTGCTTGTAGAACAGAGAGGCGGTCTGAGCTTTTACCGTGATTCCTCGTTCTCTCTCCACCTGCAGTTTGTCCAGCACCTGCTTATTTCTCTCGGTCTTCGCGATGGCGCCTGCAACAACATAATGAAGGGAAAGATATTCGATTATTTATTAAAATGGAGCAACGACTCGAGGACACTGAGGCCACAAGATTTTCTAGCTTGGGGGCACAAAATGTTTACTATGTGGCAGCTATTTTATATATTTTATAATTGATATATAGGTTACTATATTAGGGCTGTGTGATTCATTGAAATCGTATCGAAATCGCGATGTGAACATGTGGGAACACTTTTCCCACAGTAGGCTCATTTTTACCTTAGCAGGAAACCTTTAAACACTTAAAGCAGCTAGATTCTGCCAGTAATTGTTTTTATGTGGGAGACTGTGGTCTGGGTTGTTATTTTTCCCACACAGACACACACACACACACACACACACACACACACAGAGCCTTTTTTTCTATATATATCTGTTCTATAGACATTTTGTCACATACACACACACACACACACAATTATATATAGATATTACACACACATAATATATATATTATATATATTACACACACAATTATATATATATATATATATATATATATATATATATATATATATATATATATATATATATATATATATATATATATATATATTATATATAGATAATGATATATAGATCTCATTGTTTCCCTTTGGAAAAATGTTTTAGATTCACACTGTAAAGTCTGTGTGTGTGTGTGTGTGTGTGTGTGTGTGTGTGTGTGTGTGTGTGTGTGTGTGTGCGTGTGTGTGTCAAATTCGTGTTTAAAATATAAAAATCGCAATATTGTTTAAGAAAATCGCGATAGGTTTCTTTTTTTTGTCCATATCGCACAGCCCTAATAGCCCTATATATATATATATATATATATATATATATATATATATATATATATATAATAATTACACACAGACGAACCTTTCCTCATGACCAAAATATTTTTCCATTTTTTTTGAACCTTTTTTTTCTGAACCTATTTCTGCCAAATTATTCGACTATATATTATCGAAATAGCTTGGACGCAAATTGATGTCCCGTAACTGCGATATAATAACGTAAAATGTCTGTGTATCAAAATCGTGATTAAAATCAAAATTGCAATATTGCTCAAGAAAATCGTTGAAAGTTTTCTTTTGTCCATATCGCACAACCCTAATATATAATAATAATAATATTACTACTACTACTAACAATAATAATTAATTAAATTTATATAGCGCTTTTCTGGGCACTCAAAGCACCACCTGGATGATGCGACGGCAGCCGTAGTGCAGCAGAACGCCCATGCACACACCAGCTTACTGGTGGTGAAGAGGAGACCGAATGATGAAGTCAATGGGTGGGTAGATATGGTGGTCGGTTAGGAGGCCGTGATGGTCAGAGGCCAATTTTGGGAGAATTTGGTAGGTAGGCCAGCAGTGTGGCCAGCATATATATATATATATATATATATATATATATATATATATATATATATATATATATATATATATATATATATATATATATAAAGGGGCACGGTGGCTTAGTGGTTAGCACGTTTGCCTCACACCGCTAGGGTCCGGGTTCGATTCCCGTCTCGGCCATGATGTGTGTGTGTGGAGTTTGCATGTTCTCCCTGTGCTTCAAGGGGTTTTTCCCCGGGTTCTCCGGTTTCCTCCCCGGTCCAAAAACATGCACGGTAGGATGATTGGCGACTTGGAAAATTGTCCCTAGTGTATGAATGTGTGAGTGAGTGAGTGAGTGAGTGTGTGTGTGTGTGTGTGTGTGTGCCCTGCGATGGGTTGGCATTCCATCCAGGGTGTATCCTGCCTTAATGCCGTCTGAGATAGGCACAGGCTCCCCGTGACCCAAGGGAAGATTGGATAAAGCGGTAGAAGATGAATGAATGAATGAATGAGTCCTCTACATGTTCATTTACGACCCAAACACACATGCACTCATTGCACAATAAAACAAACATGTTATTATCACTAAGTTTGGTGTTTGTATGGTGCCTACAGCCGAGGGGACACACAATCCACCTGTCATCTCCAGCAGTCTGTCAGCGAGGGTGCTTTTCCCGTGGTCAATATGAGCGATGATGCTGAAGTTCCTGACCTTCTCCACAGGAAACTGGGACATGTCAACACTCTGCAGTGAGACGGGGAAACAAATCAGACACTTGGTCACGATAAAGATGAATAAAAAATACGCAAATCACTGGAATATTCCGATTCAATCTCGGATTAAACAAAGTTATACCAAGCTTTATTTACCTCCGGAGCTGAGGAGGCGAATTCCCTCTGACACTGTGTGTACGATGAAGTCTTTATCCATCTGTGTCTGATTAAAGTGCACACCTCTGTAGAACCCTGAGTCCTTCTCTTTATTCTGCACATCTTCACATTGCGCAACAGTCCAGCAAACACTAAACCATTACTTAGAGGTCTCAGGAACAGCTGCATGATATATCCGGATCCTGGCTGTTTATTTATCTGCTGTATATGTAAACACGTTACTGATATTAATATTTACAAACTGAAATGACATCCACGTTCATGCTCACTGGGCGCCGCCATGTTGAGATAAAGGGTTTAGCTTCATCATTGGGATAAGTGACCGGCCAGAGCCGGCACCGCCCTCTACTGTATAGTCAGTGCAATTACAACAATAAACTGTCGTTTGAAAATGTATATCAATTGTTTGTGTTGATATCTTTATAAAATACCACTGTTATTTGTATTTAATTTATATTACGCTAAATTAAAATTAAATAATATATAATAATACATTTAAAAAAAGTTGTAACAACGAAATGATCGTTCAAACTTTCCTCATTTAAACGACCACTACCTTTGAGTTTGAGTGTGTGTGTGTGTGTGTGTGTGTGTGTGTGTGTGTGTGTGTGTGTGTGTGTGTGTGTGTGTGTGTGTAGCTGTATTGTACAAATTGAATGCACAACGATACAATAGTGACTTAAACATTTAACCAAATACAATGTACACAACAATAACAACAACTGCTTAATTGTCAAGATATGCCGTGTTTGACATTAAAGTCATTAAAGATCTATAATATATTATATTTAAAAAAAAAAACAACAAACATACAAAGCATTCTGTGGTTGTCACCGTTTCTCATGACAACAACAACATCTCCAGATGTCTTCCTTTTTTATTTATTTATTTTGTGCATTCATAGCAAAAACAATGCATTTTTTTTAATTGAATTGTATAATTCATGTTACACAATATTCTGACCACTTATTTTTTATAACATTCATCTCCTATAATTGCTTATTCTGGGTATTCATTAATTAGTATTATTACTATTCATTAATAGCTATATTACTATACTATATTACCTAGTACCATTTGTACCATGAACACAGTTTAGACCAGCCAGTCTACATGCATGCATATAAAACTCAAAAATGCACTGATCACTTATATAAAATATACAGAAGCTGGGATAAACTGAAATATTGTTGTTTAATGTTTATATAAAAAATTTGATCTTTGAACACATATGATATTTGGCATTCACAACAAACCTAGCAGGAATTATAGCTGTTACTTTTCGCTTGGGCTTTCATACATACGTGCCAGTGTAATCTCTGTTATTCTAAACCTAACAAACATGTTATTTAAAAAAAAAAGCCCTAAATTTGATCTTGGTAACGTTTAATTGACAGGTTTAAAAGCGTACTGTCATTCTTCCGCCACAGGGTGTCGCCGTTGATACAGGTGATGGAGGGAGGGAATAAAAAAATAAATAAAATAAAAAATGGAGAGAACATCATTACCATGGCAACATGGCAACCCACTCATAGACCAACTAAGTAGGTCCCTGTGAAAATTGCCTAGATAGGAAATCTAATAAAACGTATCTCCTCGAGCTTTTATCCTTGATCGCTGTTGGCAGATACTTACATTTGCGAAAGCAATGCATGCCTAATTATTTTTCATGTAAATTGTATCGGGGTTTCAAACACACACGGCACACACTAAGGGTCTATTAAGGATGTATATATTATAGAGTGATGTAGTGTGTATGAGAGAGAGAGAGCGAGAGAGAGAGAGAGAGAGAGAGAGAGAGTGTGCATGTGTTGTGTGTGAATTATTAGGCACAAATAAAGGTGAGATGAGGAGACCTAAAACCCCCTTTCCTTTTTTTATTTTTTTTATTTTTTGATTTAAGTTATTCTGCTATTCGTCAATAAAAATGTCCATTTGGAGAAACATGCAATCAGGAGCAAAGACAAATAATGTGGACCATCCAAGCAGTCACGACGAAGGAGGCGTCTCGCTTTTTTTTTTTTTTTACCTGTCACTCATCCTGCGTTTTAGGATGCGGAGCATGCGTAACGTTTAGGCATTCGAAGACGGGCATTAGACGGAGGGACGCGTTATAACGAAATATCAAATAGCGTTTGAGTGGGAAATTTGTAGGCTCGACAGCACTGTTATGTTAGAACCTCTTCGGTGAGCTTGTGATTTGAATAGGAAGCAATTTGGGTATCGCCCTGCCGTGTGAATTATTCATTAGAGCAGACGAGTAGGGGATGGCCAATCATTATGTCAGCGAAACAAATAAAAATAATCCGAAATAACACAATCTAACTAAAGTCCATATGTGGATCTGTTCCAAACTCTTCAGGATGGCGTTTGATCAGTAGGATTAAAGAAGATCAATTCACTCCAATCATCACCAACCTGCATCATTAAAGATCTTGAAGATCCACAAGCACGCTCCAGAATCCGGTGGACCATCTTCCCAAAAGAGTGGAGCTTCTTATGGCGGCATTCATTCATTCATCTTCTACCTCTATTTCCGATCTTCCATCGGGTCACGGGGAGCCTGTGCCTATCTCAGGCGTCTATGGCAGGACACACACACACACACACACACACATTCATACACTAGGGACAATTTTCCAAGGTGCCAATCAACCTACCGTGCATGTTTTTGGACCGGGGAGGAAACCGGAGAACCCGGAGGCACGTGGAGAACATGCAAACTCCACACACACACGGCCGAGACGGGAATCGAACCCGGACCCTGGCGGTGTGAGGCAAACGTGCTAACCACTAAGCCACCGTGCCCCTTATGGCGGCATATGTAAAATAAATATAGAATGGTATTTTCAAAAAGCACAGCTTGTCTTCTAAAATGTCCTCCAAATCTAATATGACCATATCGTATTCTTTGGTGAGTACATTTCTAGTCCTAACTCTATGAAGGCGGCTATCTTTGGGATCGGACAGGTTATTCCGGAATCTCATAATGACCCTAAAGTTGCACTGCCACGCTCAAATCTCTCCTCACCAGACTTACATGTAACACTAATAGGCTCGAACCTAGCCGGCTTCAAACTCATATGAGTCTGGGTGGAATTGGATAACGATACCAGGTCACTGGATGATCTTTTTTATCCGACACACCTCCGGTCAAGATGGACTTTGCAGGAATTTAGATATGAGCTGGAGTGCGCATTGACTTAAGTCAGGGGTCAGCAAACTTTACCACTCACTTTTCCCACTGTATGGAAATCACTTGGAGCCACAAAACCCTTTAAAATGAAATAACTTTTTTTTTTGCCTTTATGCGACGTATAAACTTAACTGTAACGTGGTTCATTCCGAATAAAATACTCAATGTCTATTCGAGACCTTCTTCTATTTATGAAGAAAAAAACCCCCCGAAAAACTTAAATTATCCACAAAATTAAAAATGCCGTCCTCTCTCTGTGTGCCGTCGTCCTTTTACTGGCGTGTGCATGCCAGCTGAATGATAAAAGCACCATTTCACTGAACAATGACAAAAATATTAATATATGCAATAGAAAAGGCAATTAAAAAACATTGATCATACTTGGTTAATGTGATTTCTGCTCCTGAACCATACAGCGCATCAGGCTCTGGTAAGTGTCACACATTGGCGCTAGATAATTAACACGTTCCATTTAGATGTTTACACGATCACCATCATCTTCTAATTTAGAATTACATTTTAAAAACGAATGAACTAAGATAAAACACAATTAATTATTTTCTAAAGCCACCGGGAGCCGCATCAGACGAGGTATAGGATGTCTATAGGTTCTAAACTCTACCTCTTATTGGATTACACATGATATAATGGCAGCCACTTGGACTGAATCCTCTGTTTGGCACCTGATCGTCGTACTGCTTTGAAGTATAAATAAGTATAAGAGAAGCAAATCTTTCGGCTACTGCATTTTCAATATCCATAAAGGTTCGCCTTGCATCACACCAGACAGGAACGTTTTTCAGATTCCAAGCGAGGAGGTGCGGGTGGAGGCATGAGCTCCCTGTTTATCCTTTGGGTTTGGACTTAAATAACTCATTCTCACCCCTAAAGGGCCCATAAAAGATGGAGGCTGATGTTGAACAATTTACTGCCCCCCCCCCCCCCCCCCCCCCCCAAAAAAAAAACATTATTTACTGGGCAGTGACTACATTTAATGAGTAAGTCCTGATATCAGTGCCATGGGGAAAGAAAACTCCATTTCCACTGTCATTTCCCAGTTTTCTAACCTTGTTAAAACACACACACACACACACACACACACACACACACACACACACACACACACACACACACACACACACACACACACACACACACACACACACACACACACACACACACACACTGTAACAAGGTTAGCCACTTGTATATTTGTTGCCAAATTGACAAGGTGAAGCTAAAAAAAAAAAGCATTGGTTTTAGATGCATTTATAGACGCATTTCAGTCCATTTCCCGATTTGAAGGAACGGCTATATTTCTTTATACAAGCCTTTCCTATACATTTGCAAAGCTTGCCTGATGAAATCGATTCCATAAAGCATAGGGTTGCACAAGATACACTTTATGCGGCGTGGACGACTTAGTCTAGTCCTTATCTCTGTGTTCTTTTAGCACCAGGGACCTGGAGAAACGTTGCCTCATATCACTGTGTACTGCGTATATATATATATATATATATATATATATATATATATATATATATATATATATATATATATGGTTCGGAATGACAATAAAAGCTTGTTGACTCATATAGACACGAACACCGCGGTGTGAAATCATGCATGTGAGATCAGTAAAACAAAACGGCGAGTTTTGTGAGTGAGGTAGGTAAATCAGGTCGTACAATTTTTGTGGTACTAATGCTAAGATATTGCTAAAAGCGACATTGTCATCCATTCGAGTGTAACAGGATCAGACAGCAGTCTCTAACACCCAGTTCTTTGGCTGGGTGAGCTTCTCAAGATAGCTACGCCGAGAGCAATTGGCCTAGCGGGGGGTGGGGGGCGGGTTGGGGGTCCGGTGGAATTGGTTTCATGATGGGAGAGTGTGTATTGTAGGGAAAGAGTCCTCTGCACACAAGCAGTGCGGTGTCCAAATCTGACAAATGTTTAGCAAGGTATAGGTCGACCTTTCACTGATAGCAAGGCAACTTAATGCTGACTGTGTGTGTCTCTCTCTCTCTCTCTCTCTCTCTCTCTCCAGCAGAGCTGAACAGCCCACTGGGACACACACACGCACCGGGTTGCAGAGAATTCATTCACTAGGCGAAATGCTATTTGTCTAGAGGTCAGCAGCAGATGCTTAAATTGTCACTGTACAGCAACTGTACGGTGCATAGTGTGTGCAATAGTGTTCCCCCTCACTATTATGCGCATTATTATGGCCTTTTTAAACAGGCTTAGGCTTCATCCGCAACATATTTCCCCATAGAGCACATGGTTAGGATTTATAGAACCAGATGTGTCAAGTATCGGGAGTGCAAATATGCTGTTACCTTACTTACTTAACTGCAGTAAGTAACGACTTTTTCTGACGACTTTTTATTTCGACTCCTTACATTTGCATGTACTTTCTACTCCTTACGTTTTTTTTAAATAGCCTCGTTACTCCTGTCTCATTTTGGCTCGTTTTTATTGTCATCGTTCAAAATAAATAGATAGAGAAATAAATAAATAAAACCTAGCCAGATACACCGTTCTGTCCGGATAGAGTGAATGCGATTGGATGAGATATAAACATATACCATTCCAACACCCTATTGGTTTGTACGCCATCCATCGCACCTGCAAGCAACAGCAATTTTTCCCGTCTTACACAGCGGGGCACTGTGGCTTAGTGGTTAGCACGTTCGCCTCACACTGCCAGGGTCTGGGTTCGATTCCCGTTTTGGCAATGTGTGTGTGGAGTTTGCATGTACCTTAGGGTGTTTTTCTCCAGGTTCTCCGGTTTCTTCCCGGTCCAAAAACATGCACGGTAGGTTGATTGGCACCTTGGAAAAATGTCCCTAAAGTCCCTGAATGTGTGTGTGAATGTGAGTGTTTGTGTATCCTGCGATGGGTTGGCATTCCATCCAGGGTGTATCCTGCCTTAATGCCCATAGACGCCTGAGATAGGCACAGACTCCCTGTGACCCGAGGGAAGATCGGATAAAGCGGCAGAAGATGATGGAACGTTACTTTCATAGTTTAAGACATTTTGAAACCAGTACTTTTACAGCTCGAGTCTTTATAAACCCTAGTATCTATAGTTCTACCAGAGTACTGAATGTGAATACTTTTGACCCCAGTGTATAGAATCAGGTCTGATCTTCTGAGATCTTGTCAAGTAGACTCAGGAAAACATAGCTCTGCGACATTCTTATGTCAATTGCTGCTCGGTGTAAGAGCAGGTCACCTCACATCTCCAGAGTCCACAGTTTAATAATAAACTCATTTTACTGCATGGTGTTTTTTTTTATGTTCTCCCCATGTCTGCTTGGGATTTCCTCTGGGTGCTCCCTGGATTAGATACACTACTATATCCCCAAGGTGTGAACGGGGGTGTTAATGTGCCCAGCAAAGATACGGTATCCGCGCACAATGTGTGTCTCCGTTGTTTGTGTGATTGCCTCCAGATCCACAACAATTAAACATAAAGCATTACTCGTACTGTGCACAAAGAGAAATGGTGATTAAATGAATTTTTTTTTTGCTTTAGGTGCTATCCAACCCTGGTTATACATTATATATAATATATATATATATATTTTCACAGATATATATATATAAGATATATATATATATATATATATATATATATATATATATATATATATATATATATAATATATATATATATTAATATTAATAATTTTATTAATAATATAATATTCATTCATTCATTCATCTTCTCTATCGCTTTATCCGATCTTCCCGATCGGGTCACGGGGAGCCTGTGCCTATCTCAGGCGTCTATGGGCATTAAGGCAGGATACACCCTGAATGGAATGCCAACCCATCGCAGGGCACACACACACACATTCACACACACATTCATACACTAGGGACAATTTTCCAAGGTGCCAATCAACCTACCGTGCATGTTTTTGGACCGGGGGGAAACCGGAGAACCCGGAGAAAAACCCCCTGAGGCACGGGGAGAACATGCAAACTTCACACACACATGACACTGGCCGAGACGGGAATCGAACCCGGATCCTGGCGGTGTGAGGCGAACGTGCTAACCACTAAGCCACCGTGCCCCCACTTTAATATAATATTAATAATTTATAATATATATATATTGTTATATATATATTTATATTCATTCATTCATTCTTCTTCTACCGCTTTTTCTGATCTTCCATCGGGTCACGGGGAGCCTGTGCCTATCTCAGGCGTCTATGGGCATTAAAGCAGGCTACACCCTGGATGGAATACCAACCCATCGCAGGACACACACACACACACACTCACACACACACACACACACACACACACACACACACACATACACACACACATTCACACACACACATTCTGAACCCGGAGGAAAAAAAACCCTGAGGCACGGGGAGAACACATGCAAACTCCAAACACATAAATGGCCGAGATGGGGAATCGAACCCCGACCCTGGAGGTGTGTGGCGAACGTGCTAACCACTAAACTACCGTGCCCCCTCAAATATATATATATATATATATATATATATATATATATATATATTGTTTTTTATATATATATATATATATATTGTTTTTTAAAAACCTTTTTACTTACACACTTTTTACCCATTTTGTTTTTCACTATTTTATATATATATATATATATATATATATATATATTTATATATATATATATATATATATTTCTGATCAAATATTTGAGGGTGTTCATATAAGTATAGACTATTTATAAGACTAAATTTATACGACTATAAATGTGATACTACTTGATTGTAATATGTACTGTATACTCTTACATTCTTCTTACCATAATAGCTGTTTGTTTTCTGCACAGTATTACTCATTTAAAACCGTCTTCCTCAGCTGTACAAATTAGACGGTGTTATGTGCCAGGGCCCACGCACATTTGCGATGAAGTGATGAAACGACTTGCATTCGGCTTCATGTTCTTGTTAATTCCCCAGAGAGATCAGAAAGCCTTATGGCACATTTTGCAGCGATGCAATACAAAGTATGACGCATTCAAATCCTGATTTTAACCAGCTAAAGGTTTAAATTAGTGCTGTCAAACGATTGGAATATTTAATTGCGGTAATATATATATGCTAATATAGTGAGGAACTCATTCCTGTTGTTGATGCGCAGCTAGAAAGCGTAATTCGGGGGAAATTTAGGAAGCGTGAGCGAATGCGCTGAAGTTCCTTTCTTTCATTTCTTCTCTTTTGTTCTTTATTGATCGGGTTTCGTTCATTCGCCAACACGACGCAGAGTGAAGGAGCGGATCGCTCACATAGTAATGCACACTGTGTTAATCACGCCCTAATATCATTAGTGCCAGTGAAGTGAATTTGCGTTTATAACTCGTTAACTTTGACGGCTGAAATCTTATTGGAATCACATCATGTGAATAAAAGAAGAATTGGATCGGCATCTGGATTAAAATCTGGAATAATTCCGCCGTCCTTAGACGGGCGCTTCAGAACAATCCTCAAGTTCACAAGGCTCCTCAGCAGCTGGTAGACACAGGAAATACAGTAAGCCATAAACTGGTCTCCCAGTGTGAAAAGCTCTTTGTGGTATTTCAGTTGACAGAAAAGCGATGATTCATGCCGAGCACATCAGCGAAGATGATTGGCGCTTAAAGAATGAATTTAGAGTGGTGTAATAATCAGTGTGCCATTCAAGGCTTCGTGTGGTGGAGCAGAAAATACATCTATGAGATGTTCGCCTATACATGGTGTCAGAATAGGGAACACCACCCCCCCCACTGGTCCTTTTTTTTTTTATTATTATTATACAAGGTTCATTTGTGCTAAAGTCACTGTGCTTTGCAGTTCATTGACGATTCTTTTTTGTTGCCATCTGGAGTTGCATTTGCTAACACAAAACACCTGCCATAAAACCATGTCCCCCTTTATAGGAGCCCTACTATCTACATCACAGTGACGGTCGTTGTTGTGTTTTTTATCTTATTTTATTTTATATTGTGTTATAGTTATTCACTGTCTCGTATTGTCAACACAGTCTTGTTCTGTCTTTGCACTGTTTGCACTAGGTTGCACACAATGTAGCTAGGACAAGCTTAGTCTAATCCTCAGCATTGTGTTCTTGTGTTTGTGTTATATGATGTTTTGTGTAGCACTGGTGTGTTTTGTGTAGCTACTGGTGTAGTCCTGGAGAAACGTTGTGTCATTTCACCGTGTACTGCGTCAGCTATATATGGTTGAACTGACAATAAAGCCTCTTGACTTGACTTGACTTACTGTAAAAGGGTCTTTACTGAAACAATATGCTTCTTCTATTTAAGTTAAGTGTTGGATATTTCTATTGGAATACACACTATGCGACTCGCTTTTGCCCCGAATCATTGAAATCTCCTTTAGGATAGCATTAGCATTTTTTTTTTTAATTCATTCTTTTCTTCCATTTTGAACTCATCCAGGAACCTGCAACACCAAAAGATTCGCTTGTCAGACTGTTCTTTCCCCTTTGTCAGGATAAAAAGTGGGATTTCAATGGCAAATCTCAGGTACCCTCAGATTGCGGATCTCTCTGGCGAACCTGGAGAAAACCTCGCGTGGGTGGAAAGAAAGTGCTAGAGCCAAAGAAAGAATGGTTTTTTTTTTTTTTGAGTTTTATGCGAAACCCAAAAGGGCATCTTGAGTAATATACCACACTGTAATTCCTGTCGAGGTTATTTATTGATATGACTGGAAAAATGTGAGTTCCTTCAGCGCTGCTAGCAACTAAAATATGCATGGATTTTGCCTAGCGTTAGCATGGTGCCAAGCTAGCGATATTTCAAAATTCAACCAGCTGCCTTTTAAGTCGTCTGCTATGACAGTATGATACATAATTATTAATAAACAGTAAAGGTTTACAGGTTATCGGTGAGCATGCTTTTGCTGAGGTGCGTTAGTTCGTTATTGATTTGAAAACAGATGATAGTGTTAAGCTCTTTAGCGTATCGTGTTAGCGACAGACGGTTGACATTTTTGCTTCTCAATTTATACAAAGAGGGATAGCGAGCAGACAGTACCATTAGCTGGCGGTTGCTATAGTTTCATAGTAAAAGTAAGGCACGTCAGTTTAATAGCGTTATGCGTGTTTATGACAACACAATGCTCTATCGATCCATAGAAAATAGGACTGTTAATGTGAAATGGACCGTGTCCAACAGCTCCCTTTATATTCGTGTATCTGTAGTTAAATAACCCTGACACACATTCAAAAAAGTGTCTGTCTGTCTCTCCCTCTCTTTAAGCGCCAGTGGTTGTGTTCCATTGCAATACAATCAAGTCTTTCTACCAAATATTGCCGATGTTCCCTAATTACTATTGAGTGCACTTGATGATTACCATCCTTGCATCCACGTTCAAGCCTAGACAAACGTTTTCCTTTCGGCATGCTTTTCATTTGACATACGTTATTGATCCCTTGAGGGAAATTCTTCTCTTCCCATATCCCAGCTTGTTTTTTGGAAGAGCATAGCCATGATACAGCGCCCCCTGGAGCACAACGGGTTAAGGGCCTTGCTCAAGGACCCAAGAGTGGCAGCTTGGCGATACCAGGGCTCAACCCCCCCCACCGCTTGACTTTCTGATCAGTAAACCACTGAACTGCATCCCGCTCCCTGATGTACTTTTTAAAATACAATCTACCACAATTGGACCTTAAAAACGAGTGAGTTTTTTTTAATAAAGCCGATATAATATATGCATCGCAGTATGGCGCCTTTTATTTTTGACAATGTACCGTGGTATCACACCTTTTTACACCATGACAAAACTGGTGTTTTACAGATGTCCTACACACAGAGGAACTCACAAGTAACTAAATTGTGTTCAAAGCGTGGTATTGTTGTGTCTGTTCTGGATGTCAAGAGGACATACCTCATGGTCATTAGCGACGGGCTCGTGCCTGAAAGGCTACAGGAAGCTTAAATGTCCCTCTGCCATTCTGTTTTGGCGCCTGTAAGAGAAACTCACCGGCTCTATTCGAGTCCTGCCAAGCAGGCCATGAACTAATCTAACCAATTCCAGACACTACTGACAGGTGAGGTAAGGCCAATACCAATCTTCTGCTCTAGTTAATAGACTCTGTGCGTGCTTGTGTGTGCGTGTGTGTGTGTGTGTGTGTGTGGTGGTGTGATTTGAACATTGTGTTTTGCTGAGGGAGTTGCTCCATACACTTCCACATCTTTCTCCGTACGACATAAAAGCAATAACTTATGATTAATAACAAGCTTGTTCTTGATGTCCGTGTGTAGAATTTGCGTCGTAATTGAATTTTCATTAGCGGTAAACAAGCCTCCTTTAGGGCACCCCACAAACTGTATACATCTGCTATACCTGTGTGGAAAATGGAGTTGTGTGTGTGTGTGTGTGTGTGTGTGTGCGTCGCTAGTTTTCCCCTTTTGGATTGTTGCTCAAGGGAATCCTTCTGCCACAATCACTGTGCATGGCTGACAGCCTCTAAAGCAGGAGAGACAGGACTCCCTCAACCATGCCACAACCAGCTGCTCTCCGCTGCTCTGCAGGTTTGGCTTAAAGCTGTTCGGCTTTGCTGGTCTGGCGTCGCGCAATTCCTCACAGTTCACCTGTCACACATTCCGGACGCCTGAAAGACCTGGGGAAAGCTTGCAGTCCTCGCTGCATTTGCACTCTTGACTCTGGAGAGAACAGATATATTGTCCTAAACAGCTGAATCAGCCTGTGTCGTAAAAAGATTGCGCTAGAGTGCCGTAAGACGGATATTGATTGAGGAACAAGACGTCTTGAGATTCATTATCTGAAATCCATGTCCTACGGTTCTGTTGAATATTGTTTAAACCCAGATCCTCATAGAATAGTATTAGTATTAGGGCTACCCAGAAGGCATAAAAGTTTTATCGTTGGCAATGTACGGCTACATAATCGCCTTTGCAATGCATACCTTCTGTATTTTATTTTTATATTACAATCTCTACAGATGAAAACCATCTTCGTTGGGTGGAATATTTATTTAGTTATTTATTTATTTACCTACTCAATTGATGCCGTGAGGGAAATTCTTTTCTTCGCAATACCCCAGCTTGTTTGGACCTGAGGGTGGCAGCTTTGGCGATGCTACAGAGGCATAAATGCCCAACAGACAGGGCAAAATCTAAAGTTCTTTGTTGGGCGCAATATTTATTTATTTATTTGCATACTTTATTGACCCCACAAGGGAAATTAATTATCTTCGCTATATCAGAGGGAAGAAGGGGCACGGTGGCTTAGTGGTTAGCACGTTCGCCTCACACCGCCAGGATTCGGGTTCGATTCCCGTCTCGGCCATGTGTGTGTGGAGTTTGCATGTTCTCCCCGTGCCTCAGGGGGTATTTCTCCGGGTTCTCCGGTTTCCTCCCCGGTCCAAAAACATGCACGGTAGGTTGATTGGCACCTTGGAAAATTGTCCCTAGTGTATGAATGTGTGTGTGAATCTGTGTGTGTGTGTGTGTGTGTGTGTGAGTGTGTGTGTGTGATGGGTTGGCATTCCATCCAGGGTGTATCCTGCCTTAATGCCCATAGACGCCTGAGATAGGCACAGACTCCCCGTGACCTGAGGGAAGATCTGTTATAGCGGTAGAAGATGAATGAATGAGGGAAGAGTCAGCCATGGTACCCCCCCTCCCCCCACATCATGCCACAGAGGCATAAATGCCCAATAGACGGGTCAAAGTCTACTGTTTAATAGTAGATTTTATTTTTGCATTGCAATTTCTACAGTTTTAAGAGTTCTTTGTTGGGTGCAATATTTATTTATTTACATACTTTATTGACCCCGTGAGGGAAATTCTTTTTTTCTTTGCTATATCAGAGGGAAGAGTCAGCCATCGTACGGTATACGATGTATACATATGTACAGTGCACTGCAAAAGTCTTTGTACCCCTTGAATATTTCAACGTTATGTCACGTTATAACCACAAAATTAAGTTATAATGGGATGACAGACCAACATAAAGTATTGCCTAATGTGAAATACAAGAAAAAACTAAAATTTAAGGTCTGGACTTTGACTGGGCCATTCTGATCTTCACCATTCCATTGTAGCGCTGGCTGTATGTTTAGGTTCCTTGTCCTGCTGGAAGATGAACCTCAGCCCCAGTCTCAAGTCCTTTGCAGCCTTTAATAGGTTTTCTTCCAGGATTTCCATGGATTTAGCTCCATCCATCTTCCCATCAACTCTGACCAGCTTCCCTGAAGAAAAGCGTCCTCACAGCATGATGCTGCCACCACCATGTTTCAAAGTTCTGACGGTGTGTTCAGTGTTATTTAAAGTGTTTGGTTTCTGCCACATATAGCGCTTTGCATTGTAGGCGTAAACGTAAATCATTTTAGCTTTTAGTTGTAACATGACAAAATGTGTAAATATTCAAGGGGTATAAATAGCCTTGCAATTCCCTGTATACACAGCAGGGAAGAGAACTGCGACATCATTGTGAGGGAAATACTCGAGGTTTATTTTAAATTCCGCACAATACCTCCGAAATTAAACCGAAACTGGGAAAAACTCCAAAGAAAGTCCCAACGCAATGCCAATAAGGCGCCGTGCTAACTGGACTGTTTGGTACAGTGTATTTCAACGTTTAAGAATGAAAGGTTATTTCGCTTTCCTGTTGTTCATCCCATGAAATGTCATCTGACATTTGACAACCGTCCAGATCCTGCCGTACACATTTCCTTGGCTGCGACGGCAGGCACAAAAAAGCAATCCTGTTCTTCTTTACCCGGGGAATTGATCCAAAGCCATCTGGAATAGGCAGGCCTCTCTGATACGGCTCCAGACGGTTCCTCGTTGCCATAGCGCAGCGTGTGCTTAAGTCAGTGATACCAACTGACCTCTTTCAATGCTCTTGGCTAAGACCGCTACGGAATGACACATGTATTGGATGATAAGGATAATGTCTATGAAGTCACAGAAACACGTCATAACAAAGAGACGAGGTAATGCATTGTAAATGGTATGTTTTTTGTTTATCCGAGAACAAGAACATACATTTATTAACGCACATTAATGCACTGTGTGGCGTTTCCTAATTCTTGACTAAAATTCAACAGTAAAACAATGTAATTTAGTGCAAGGTTTAATGCGTGTCTGAAAGATTAATTTAAGGGCCCGCCCACTTGAAAAGATCTTTAATAAGCTTCTGTCTCCGAGTCTCCTGCACCCACACACGTATTAACATCCACTGTTATTTCTCCTAAGAACAAAGCCGTTGTGTTCCAAAAATATGCCACGCTTGTACCGTTTGAAAACTCGTTTGCTGCCCTCCACGGTACCTAGCAACTGTGCCGAAGTGTTTTCTTTCTTTCTTCTTTTCTTTTTCATGATCACTTTCCACGACATGGGAGAGAGGCAACTCTATTTCCGCATATGAACAGGTCTGTGAACAAGAGCTTTTTGTAACATCTATAGCTGTGGCTCGTCAAATACGCATTCATTGAAAGAGACATGGGAAAAGACACACTGATGATCAATGGAACAAAGCATGGAAGAGTGTAGGGACCCTGAGTATATGTAATAAGGTCAATTTTGCACCGAGCTCATGTCTCGCTCTCACCAAGACACAAGTTTCAAAATACCAAAATCTTATTCACTGTTTTTGGTTATGATGGAGAATTAATATTGGTCCAAAACATATGTTGCTTGGACTATATGATGACGTCATCGACGACCAACATAAAAAGACACTTACACCTAACATCATTTTGGTTATATATTATAAGGGGTTGGTTAACATTATAAGGGGTTTTATCCATTAACCACTACATTTTAGCGTCTTTTTATGTTGGTCGTCAATGACATCAACATATATATATATATATATATATATATATATATATATATATATATATATATATATATAAAACCGTCCAGAGCATATGGCTATATGTATATGTATATATAGGGGCACGGTGGCTTACACAACTCCAGGATCGGGATTCGATTCCCGTCTTGGTCATGTGTGTGTGGAGTTTGCATGTTCTCCTCAAGGGGTTTTTCTCCGGGTTCTCCGGTTTCCCCCCAGTCCAAAAACATGCAGTGTGTGAATGTGTGTGTGTGTGTGTGTGTCTTGCGATGGGTTGGCATTCCATCCAGGCTGTATCCTGCCTTAATGCCCATAGACGCCTGAGATAGACACAGGCTCCCTGTGACCCGAGGTAAGATCCGATAAAGCGGTAGAAGATGAATGAATGAATATAGATATGGAAGTGGAAATACTTGCCTTGTCCTACCTCATGCTCAGGCTGCAGTCGTTTAAACCCTGCTTAAGATGACAAAAACGATCTTGAGAATCGGATGCTTTTCGAAACCCGTTTTCTTCTCCGTCCCCTTATTAACACCGCTACCGCCGTGAAAGCGTAGCAGCTTAAACGAGAAAATCCCTTCCTTCTTTCTAGCGTTACCAAGGAAACTATTTAGAGCCTGGTTTTTTTTTGGCAGCCATTGTCTCCAGCAAATAAGAAGAAGTACAAGAAGGAAAATTAAACCGAAATGGAAAAACTTTAGGCCGACACAAACCTTCCCACATACTCAGAGAGTTGAAAGAAAGAACTGCTTGGGTCGACATGAGTGGAATCCAATATAGCCTTCTGCCGTTGTGTGCGTATTCATGTCAAGGTTAGATGTGTGTTCCCACAGAACTGCACCCACTTGAGATGTTTTGTTGTTTGTTTGTTTTCCATAGCATTCTGTTTAACATTTAAAGAAGCCTGAATCAGATAAACAATTTCGGACAATTCCAACAAGCCCAGCTGGCATCAACGACGGTGAAAACTAAGTGATTACACTTCTTTTTTTTTCTTTTTTTTTTAATTCTGATATTTGATGTGAACTGAAGTTCTTAGACTGTATTGTTTTATCATTTGTGTCCATCGTGCTGCCAAATGATTAGATTTAAAGTGCAGGCGTACATGTAATCCTATTGAAGTAAACACATCGGGTCTCTATAGCTGTAAAACGAGTGCCAGTGTTTGATTCATGGTTCATAAATGTCCATAACTCAGACACAGTATAAAGTGATTAAATATAAGATGTGAAATAAATTATTCTAGTGCTTTCATCTGTGTATCAATGGACAAGTAATAAACAACAAAAAAAACATCTTTAATGAGCACGCACAATTTATGGGCTGGTCTATGACGTTATTCAAGTCAAAAGGGAACCAGGTCGGAGGAATAAGAAAAGAAAAAAAAAGGATGCCAAATAGAGGATTAATATGATCACAAGGCAGGAATGTGAGAAGATATGCATTTTTCCCACCTTCATTTTATATTATATGGTTTATTGACGTCTTTTGACGGGATGGCTCGCGATCAATCGATATGCTTCAAGACGGAAATAATTGGTAATAATAATCCACATTGGTCGGATCTAGCGGTAGCAGATGAAAGAATGAGTGAATGAATCCACATCGGTCATTCTTTTTTCAATTCAATTGCTGTGTTTTACATCCCACTACGGTTTATGTGGCTTATGCTCATATTCCTGAGCCACATGCTCCTGTGCATGTGTGTAACACAATCTCTGTTTGAAGTAAATGTGCTCAGTGATATGGACTGGGAAGGGAAAAAGGGCATAAGAACGCCACAACCCCCCACCCCCCCCGATAACCCCCCCACACAGTCTGATCCTGCCCCCTCCTAACATGCCTAACATCTGCTCCTAGACACCACATGTCCAAATGACCTCTCAACCTATCAGCTCTTGCAGAACTGCCTGAATGACCTGTAGAGACACTAAACGCTACATGAAATGGGCATCCGCCCGCGCAAATGTATAATATATGTATGTGAAAGGCTCCCGGCCATTTAGATTTAGCAGCAGTCGTTTATAATCTCGCGGCGTTTTTACGGCAGCGGCGATCTCAAAGACAGACCTAGTAGCGTTACGCTGACTTAATGAATACGGTCCGGGCTGTGTAGATTTAAAGCGCCCCTCGAGTGTTAGGCTCAATTGTATTGTACTAGTAAGCACTAGTCGTTTCGATATTCTAATTTCATTATGACAAATCAGATATTCTACAAATGCAACCTTGTCCTAGATTAGAACATACTAATTAGGTGGGATAATCCTCTGGTAAACGCCCCCCCCCCCTTCTTCCTCTATATCACGCCATGCTTAAAAGCTACTCATATAACCATGCTTTATGGGGCGTCATTGGATTAAGAGGGAATCCGAAAAGAAACAGGGATTTTAAATGGTAATCACACCAATTTCCTGTTGTGTTGTTATCTCATGACCTTATCTTGCGATCATTAGGAAAATGTGGAGTTAAAGCAGGTAATCTGGAAGCGTTTACACCTGCTTTTAATGTTTTTTTTTTTTTTTTTTTTTTTTTTTGTGAGGCAGAGCTGCAAGGGCTGGAGGAAAAGGCAGATGGAGGAGGCGGATCTGAATGATGGCACGAATATGAAAGCAGTCTTGATCACTTCAGGGCAGCGAGCTGGAATCCACTCGAGCTCACATTCAGTCCATATAAGCCTCCCATACACACCTGGTTATCATGCAGGCATGGGCGAAAAAAATACTATTTTACATATCATACCAAATATTGGCAAAGTAAATGTTAAAAAAAGAATGCAGATATTTTGTAAACTGATACAGTTAGCATGCTGGTGAATATCGGTATCGGTACTATTGGTTTTGGCGTTCCTAAATATGTATGTAAAGATACAAATAAAGCACTGGTAATGTAGCTTTTTTAACAATTAACGCAGATATCTCAGAATAAACTGATGTTAAACAGACCTTTATTGGTTTGATCTGCGTTTGTTTTCACCGTCTTGTTAATAGTGTTAGTGATAGAATTATCTCGTATAAAATATTTGTTAGAAGTGTTAACGTTTGTCCTCCACGTACTTTAGACTGATATATTGCACATACAGCAGCTTTATTTTTGTACCATCTGTTTTTAACATTCCGTATATTATATATATTTTTATATATTCTTTTTTTAACCTTTCAGTTTTTTTGAAATTATGTTTTTATTTCAAATGGCCAGTCATAAAATAAAAACATTTCATTGCACATTGTACTGTTTATGGTTGTGTGAAAGGGTGTGGTGTGTGTGTGTGTGTGTGTGTGTGTGTGTGTGTGTGTGTGTGTTTGCAGAGACCAATAAGGAATTTATCTTCAGCACTCAGAAAACATTATTCAAAAAAGACTTTTATTCATCATCTGTGC
Organism: Kryptopterus vitreolus; assembly: GCA_030449085.1. NCBI lineage: Eukaryota > Metazoa > Chordata > Actinopteri > Siluriformes > Siluridae > Kryptopterus > Kryptopterus vitreolus. Next base: position 23,357,914 of record JACRUU010000027.1, on the reverse strand, counting down.
AGCTGATCTCTCTCTCTCTCTCCCTCTCTGTATATATATATATATATATATATATATATATCTATATATATATATATATATATATATATATATATACATATATATATATATATATATAGGGAGGTGGTCCGCAAGATCGCGGGTTTAAAACAAGCACCACCAAGCTGCCTCTAGTGGGCCCCTGAGCAAGGCCCTTAGCCCTCAATTGCTCAGTTGTAAATCGCTCTGGATAAGGGCTAAAGATAAATTCCAATCTTATTGTTCTCAAACACAGATATATATATATATATATATTTGATTTTTTTTAATTTATTTATTTATTTATTTTTTGGACAAGATATGAGAAAATATTTTATGTTCATGTGTCAACCGATTGAACACTTAAAATGTCTTTCCGTCTGCCACCCCGAGTACACGAGTATTCCATAAACCTCATGTTCAACAGGAAACGACATCATTAAAAAACAATTCGTCCTGGCGGAAACATGCTCTCCTCTTTTTCATCATATTTCAGCTTATTTTGTGATATGGATTGACGGAATGCACAGATAAATTATCCTTGGTAATAAAATGAGTTATTACAAACTCCTTAAAAAAAATCAGGGATGCATTTTGTCGGTTTCGAAAGCAAGATTTATTAACCCTGCCTTTTATACGTTTTTTCCCCTGGTGATCTTGCCGTCTATAATGTATCATAAATAATAAACGACGTCATAATGTAAAAACATTTGTACACCAAAACATCCGGGAACAGCTGCCAGGCTTTTCCTAACACGTGGGATAAAATATTGAGTCGGCCAATGTGCTGCAACATTTCCATTTCCTCCCTGAAGAGTGCAGGCTGTTCGCGAACTGTTCACTGATATGAAGACGCCCCCCCCACCATCCCCTCGCTTATAAGTCTTTAGTCCTGCCGAGAATTTATAGGTGAGGAGAGCCAGAGAGTCACACACAAATCATATTGCGTCGCGCAAAAGTGTTTTATTGCCATCGTAAAGCGCACATTCTAGCTACGGCGTATTTCTTATAGCAACTTTTCTCTTTTCCGCGCTGCGTTTGAGGATCAGTCAGGCTCGATTTTCCTCCGCGCAGCGGCTGCTCGATAGAAATTAAAACACTCGGACGGAAAAAAACGAGGCCACTTAAAGTACAGGCGTTAAGCTATCGATCTAATGCTATCGGTAATAGCACAGATAGCATTAGAGACAACAGGCAATACATGTATATATAATATAGTCGCAAGCAGTCTACTGCCAATGAGAAAGGGCTGACTGGATCCTCAGTGGATCCACTCACTGGATCCAATAAAACAGCATTTCCACGAAATTCCCAGCTAGAAACGATCTATCAGGCCGGGACGGGAATTTTCTCCGTTCTCTCCATTCAGCACTTTTCCCTCTGTTTTATTTATTTATTTATTTTCAGAAAATGAATGAACGTTATTATTTGGCAGGAAAACACAAAACGGAAAAAAAAGAAGTGTTTTTGTGTCACAACGTTGCGTCGTCCCTGGGATATTACAATTCCACGCTGGTATTCAAGCGTCTTACTCACACTCTCTTCAGAAAGCCTCGTTAGGAGACTTCATTAGTGTGTATATGTGTGTTTGTGTGTGTAAAAAATAAATAAATAAATAACAACGCAAAAAAACAAAACAAAACAAAGAAGCACCTCGACAAATACCAACCATGACAAATAAGAGACGCGCTTTAATAAATGACGTCGGATCGTACCCTTAAAAGCACCTTGGCCTTAAGAGAATACATTAGTGGACATGTTAAGGAAAAAGTAAAAAAAGAAACGTAATGGGAAACGCTAATAACTCGACATACAACATTAACCTCCTCGCTAGCCATAGATGCTACTAGAGATCCCTTTATCATACCACGCTAATGGCCTCACAGGAGCACTCTGGGAAACTAAAAGGGGCATTTTAGCTGTGTGTGTGTGTGTTTGTGGGGGGAGGGGGAGTGCACTCGGAGATACACCTGAGATACTTGAGGCCACGGAGAGCGTGTACAAGATGTCATATATATACATACACACAAGTATATAGCTTCGTGTATATATATATATATATATATATATATATATATATATATATAGCGTACTTCCTGGTGCTTTTAGGAGACGAATAAAGGAGTGCTTGAGCTGTGTTTGTTTGTGCTCAGGCACTGTAAAAATATGACAAAGAGCATTATCATATTAATAATGAAAGAGAGAGAGAGAGAGAGAGGGAGAGAGAGAGAGAGAAAGAGGCAGGCTTGCGAAGTGATGGGAAGAGATAAAGTAACAATGAGGGAATGAAGGCGACTGGCAAAGGAGAAAAAAAAAAAAAAGTCAATTTCCTGTCAACGCTTGGCCGGTGAGAAGGATCTCCTCATAGCAAAAGCTGATGTCACATTGGCGGATTACACGCCTAAGAGCCTGTCAGTCTCCATACTTGACACTTTCCCGACATTTCAAAGACATTAGCGAGAACAGGAGAACTTAGCACGGAGGCTAAAATTACAGGGGGCTCGTGCGGTCTCTCATCAAGGCCCTCTGCAGCAGTTTCCCGCCGAAAAAAACCAGCTCTCCGAGCAAGGGGTATCGATCACAGGGACAGAAAAGCTTTTTCTTTGACGATGCGATTCATTTAGGCCGCAAGCAATTTGGATACTAGGATCGGGGTTTCGAAGACGATGCTGCTGATCGGAGCGACGCAAACCTTGCTCGTTTTTTCCCGCCGTCCGACAGGCCTCGCGTACAACAAATATGCAAATGAGACGGGGTCTAGAACAGATTTGTTTAGCGTCATTTACCTCTCACCTGCTTCGTGACTCCTGATTTAGGAAGTGCCAAATCGGAGCGAACGCTAGCCATCGAGTCGGAGTCGTCCCTCCCTCCCTCTGGATGATGGCTGTGTACACAGATGTAGTCTGAAGGATGTCGAAATTAAAATGGGGAAACGCTGAAAAGCGAGCGGCTCGCCGTGTCTGGCGATTTAGATCCAATCTTCGACGTCTCATACGCTCGCCGTTTCGACTTTCCATTACGCCGGCTTGAGTAAACAAGCCAACCAAATGTCAGCCTCTGTAGGAGAGGCCCTGTAACAACGCAGCACCTGCCGTGCCGCCAGATTTATAGTCACTTCATTATATTACTAGAAGCACCGAGAAGACGTTCACCTTTAAGATGGGATGGTTTCATTCTTGCTAAAAAAGTAACAGAACAACTTTCTGGAAAAAAAAAAAATTTGTGGACAGAAAGGAAAATTGTGATATAATTGTGATATTATATATATATATATATATATATATATATATATATATATATATATAAGGGGGCATGGTGGCTTAGTGGTTAGCACGTTCGCCTCACACCGCCAGGGTCCGGGTTCGATTCCCGTCTTGGCCATGTGTGTGTGGAGTTTGCATGTTCTCCCCGTGCCTCAGGGGGTTTTTCTCCGGGTTCTCCGGTTTCCTCCCTGGTCCAAAAACATGCACGGTAGGTTGATTGGCACCTTGGAAAATTGTTCCTAGTGTATGAATGTGTGTGTGTGTGTGTGTGTGTGTGTCCTGCGATGGGTTGGCATTCCATCCAGGGTGTATCCTGCCTTAATGCCCATAGACGCCTGAGATAGGCACAGACTCCCCGTGACCCGAGGGAAGATCGGATTTTTTAAATTGGTTATAAAGCGGGGGGTTTAGATTTGAGTAGATGAAGCTGAAGCTGAAATATGAATGAACGAATATATATATATATATATATATATATATATATATATATATATATATATATATATATATATATATCATATATATATATAGATATATATATATATATATATATATATGGCCATCGATAGATTAAAATATTGAATCGCGAATAAATCTCATGATTGCCATGATTAATGGCATGTTTACAATGAATTAATACTTGACATTTTTTTCCTAATACTCTAACTGTAAAATATATTATAATTATATTTATTATATTTTATTATATAGGTCACATAATTATAAATTCTCTCAAGATCTCTCCATTTAATAAAACGATTGATTATTTAATATTCATTTTTCTCTGGAAATGATTCTTTTCATCTTAATTTCTTGTTAATTCATTCATTTTTTTGTTCTTTTTTTTTTAGCCCTTGTTTTAATCGTTACATATGGTACATGGCTCCTTTAAGAATTATGTTCCGGTTTCGGTTTTGCGTTTAGGTTATATACGGTAATATCATCCCTGTTGTGAAAGCGCAGCTATGAAGCTCCATTCGGGAGAGGGTTAGGAAAGCGTGAATGGATGCACATTGCTGGGTGTTTTTTTTTTTTGTCAATAAAACACATCTATCGCCTCTTTTATATTCCATCCTAACATAACAAGCGGGGAGCGCGGCTGAGCAAGGAAAGGTCAGTGATCTGGGAAGGGCACGGACTGAAGTTTCTTTACTCATTTGTTCTTTTTTTTTTTGTTTTTTGTTGTCCGGGTTTCGTTCATTCGCCAACACAGCTCAGGGTGAAGGAGCAGATCGCTCACATAGTAGTAATGCACACTTCTTTAATCACACGCTAATATCATTAGTGCCTTTAGAGAGTGAATTTACTTTAACTTTGATTATATATATATATATATATATATATATATATATATATATATATATATATATATATATATATATATATATATATATATGATCAGCATATGCTGTAGCATGTTAAGGTTAAAAAAATCTCATTTCATTTGGCAAACTAATCCAAGCAACTACATAAAAGCCATATGGTGAGTGGTTGTTTTAATCCCCATAGTGCCACTTCATCTATCAGCACATGTAAAACTAAAAATAAATAAATAAATAAATAAAAGATATCAAGAGCAAGACGCCCCTGAGAGAGCTGCGCTTCTACATTTATGAAGAACCACTTTAAATTAATCACAAAGAAAGCACAGTGTCGCACACGAATGCTGACGATGATCAAAAACACACACACACACACACACACACACACACAACCATAAACGAACAAAGCTTAGGCCCGAACCTGATTTTGAGTTCCCTAGCGCGTGTACTGGTGCTCATACGCCCGTGCTGCTCGCCAACTTTTCGTTTTCACATCATCACAAGGAGAATGTCACCGACTCTTACTGTTAGATTACATTCACTGCTGCTCCTCCTCCCCACCCCACGCTGAATCATGACCCAGATTTGATGTGACTCATTTGGATGATTTGCATGGAAGTTATCTGTCATTTTGATTTTTTTTTTTTTTTTTTTCTTGGCAAGTCTTTGTTAAAATCTCCAGTCCTGTGAAAATCATTTGCGGAGATGAAACAAGAAAAATGACTTTCCCAGCACTATAACTCATGTGTGTGTGTGTGTGTGTGTGTATGCGTTAAGGAGGAAGGCATGAAGATTAATGACTTTCATTAGTATTATAATAATCTCACCAATCAAAACATTTAAAAATTTTTTTGTGGACTTGAAGGATCAAATTTCTTTCTCTCTCTCTCTCTCTCTCTCTCTCTCTTTATTCATCTATGCTTTATAGAATGATAGAACTATTTTGTAAAGTGATTTTTGAAATTGATTTTTTTTTTAAACGAGCCGGAAAAATCACATGTTCAAATCATAGCATTTAATTTTATTACAAATATCGCACAGGTGGCGCCAATCCAAACGAGATTGTAATAATCCTCCTATCACGATTTCATGTTTAATAATAAACATTTCGGGACTCACGTGAACCGCTATTTTGGTTATAAACCTAATGAACATACTTTTAAAAAGAAATGATCCATTAAAATATGCGAAAATATAGAAAGCAATTTCAAATACTATTAGAGAGCTATTTTGATTCCTTCATAACATAAACACCCAAATGTATTCATTCATTCATTCATCTTCTACCGCTTTATCCGATCTTTCCTCGGGTCACGGGGAGTCTGTGCCTATCTCAGGCGTCTATGGGCATTAAGGCAGGATACACCCTGGATGGATAATGCCAACCCATCACAGTGCACACACACACACTCACACCCTCACATTTTATTCTCCCTAGACATTGTTTCAATGCCTCCGCTGCATCTTTTGAACGTTATCCTGTGGGCTCGTTCGTACACCGCCCTTAAGTATAATAATAACAAGCCCGCTGAATTCAATTTAGACGAATGCATCCGAATGCACCGAAGCGATAATCGCGCCGCCGAGAACGGGCGGTCTCGGCGAAAAAGGAAACTAGACCCGATTTGGTCATTTGAATTGGTAATTACATCCGAATGTTTATTCGGGTTTAATTTGTTTCGGAATTGCCTTTAGCCCGAGTTAGTGGGAATGTGTTAACAAAGCTCAGCGTGGCTGTCTACAACTTCCCGCGTTTGATTTGCATAATTTGAAATGGATGAATACTCGTTTAATTTTAGAGGACACTGAATTTATTATGAGGGGCTACGGTGGATTAGTGGTTAGCACGTTTGCCTCACACCGCCAGGGTCTGGGTTCGATTCCCGTCTCGGCCATGTGTGTGTGGAGTTTGCATGTTCTCCCCCCTGCCTCAGGGGGGTTTTTCTCCGGGTTCTCCGGTTTCCTCCCCGGTCCAAAAACATGCACGGTAGGTTGATTGGCACCTTGGAAAAATTGTCCCTAGTGTACGAATGTGTGTGTGTGTGCCCTGTGATGGGTTGGCATTCCATCCAGAGTGTATCCTACCTTAATGCCCATAGACGCCTGAGATACGCACAGGTTCCCCGTGACCCGAGGGAAGATAGGATAAAGCGGTAGAAGATGAATGAATGAATGAATGAATTTATTATGCATCCTTCATTCTTTAGTCTCTTTTCACCCACACACCTTCTGGCTTAAATAACTGTCTATATGGAATATGAAGAGTATATTTAATGATCAAATGTGTTTTATTTATTTATTTTATATAAATATTTTTTCGATCAGGACTTATCTACACAAACAATTCAGTTACTGGAGGAGTTAATATCAACTGTCCGGCTTGTCAGTAAACTGTGACACATTAATCTGGCAGCATTTCATGAATCATGTGTGACAGAGCAGCAGCCAGTAGCAGCACTTTCCAATTCAATTAGTTTTAATTAGTAGGCAGGAGGTTAGTGGTCATTTCAATGCCTCGCTGTGTCAGACTGTTCATACTAGACTAATGAAAATGGAATGTTCCTTTGTACTTCATATATACAAGGTATATAAAAAAAAATAAATACTTTTCACATGAAAACAACAGGCATAGATGCGTTTCTTTTTATAGCCAGACGAGAGAATTTGTTACACTGGTGACCTCTTAGCCTGCTCGGCATCTTGGCGTCCGTCAAACGCATGCAAATAAACTCAACAGATTTTTCTGGCACCGGCTACCACACTGTTGATTGGTGGCTCACTCCAGGCTAATGCTCAGCCCACGCTCAGCCTCCGCCTGGGCCTACGCACGGCTATAATGAGGCAGGAGTTTGTCGTAAAGTGGTACTCTGTACTTTTTTTTGTCAAACCCTGGCAAAGTCGCTGTAAAATATAATCCATCCGAGATTGCATTTTAATATGCACACATTTGTAAAGGGCATGTTTATGTATGCTAAGAGACCCAGTCTCTCTGATATATTTATATATATATATATGTATGTTGTGTATTTGCGAAATGCATTTCAATGGAATTTATCTATCTATCTATCTGTCTGTCTGTCTGTCTGTCTGTCTGTCTGTGTTCCGGTACCCTCTACGTTACGCGTGTATATATATATACTGTGTATATCTATAGATATATATATATATATATATATATATATATATATATATATATATCTATATATATATATATATATATATATATATATATATATATATATATAGATATATATATATATACGCGTAACGTAGAGGGTATATATATATACATATATACATACACTTAACGTAGAGGGCACCGGAACACAGAAGGGACAAATGCATTTAGCAAATACACAACTGTGTTTTATATACACAGATATATATAGATATAGATAGATAGATAGATAGATAGATAGATAGATAGATAGATAGATATATTATTTCCATTGAAATGATGAAATGATTAGTTCTAACTCTGATGTCGGTCGGCCATGTCCTGTTATTTTGCTATATATATATATATATATATATATATATATATATATATATATATATATATATATATATATTATATATATATATATATATATATGTTTATATATATACCACTCTATCTATCTATCTATCTGTCTGTCTGTCTGTCTGTCTGTCTGTCTGTCTGTCCATCCTTCCATCCATCCATCGATCTATCTATCTATCCATCCATCCATCCATCCATCCATCTATTTGTCTGTCCGTCTTTTTATCTATCTAATCTTATATAAAGTGAGCCTTGTTTGCATCCATCGTTCTGTTTTCATTTGCTTTGACACGTGTCATCTCTCCTGAGTGTCCTCATGCTGTCTCTGCTTATGTTACATTGTCACTGTTGCATTGCCAAATAATTACCTGCGGCCATGTGGCGTTTTTATTTGTTTGCGAACGAGCAACAGATCTCGATATTAATGTTCAGATTTAAACAGGGAACTCGACTTCTTGGCTGGGAACACATTTCTTACTCCTCGAAACTTAAATGAGGTGCCATAATGTAATTAAATGACCAACAGGAAATATTACAGAAAAGTTGCTATATGTTAATTACATGCTGAGAAAGACAACACTCCAAATGCAAGCTCATATCTCCCTCCCGTCTACTCTCATGCGTCTATCTTAGAAACTCGGCGGATGCTGAGCGTGTAGTATCCAGTGTGTTCTGTCACCTGACCCCCTCAGCCACCCCCCCACCCCGCCCGGTCTCTGACTGATGAACACGTCCTTCTGCACATGATGACCTATCCTTCCCATGCCATTTTTAGAACTCCATTTTTGGGATTCCACTTTAATCAGAGCTCTCCGTCATTGACATGTCAGTGTCAGGGCGGCCTGACAAACCGCCGGCGCACTGGCACAAGGAGGTTCTTCTACACTTCTGTGATCAGGATTGACGAAAGGCAGCAGGACGGACGACGGCAAAACGAAAGGGTAAACTGGGTAAACAAAAAACCAAAACGGTGAGATGACGCGACGCTGATGGATTTAAACGCGCTGGGCGCGCTAAGCGTCCGCTCAGGTGTGAGTCTTTCGTCTGAAAACGGACAGAATAATCCATGAAGACGTTTTTCAATTGCATTTTGTATCACACGTCTGCTTTGGAATTGGATTTCTGACGCTCTTTGTGTGCTGGAGTTTGGACCGGCAAAACATGAATGAATTTCTGTCTGCGTTTACGTGCGTGTGTTTGTGTTTGTGTGTTCATACAGACTGATAGACCGGAGTCTCATCCAGGGTGTTTTCTCACCTCGCTCCCTGTAGGATAGCTCCGGAGCGGAGCAGCCTGGAACATGCGTACGGATCATGAGTCAGTGTCATTAGTATCAGGAAAAGCAATGGGGGGGGATGATACTTTCAAATGGATTGCCATCCCAGACGGGATTCTCTCCGGGCTTGTGTACATCACTAAATAATCACCAAAAATGACTTGTGTCTTTTGCGTTTCTATAGAATTCTATAGAATAACTCGTCCTGCATACATTTTACCCAGCAAAACTGTACAAATCCATCCACATAGCTTTTTAAAAAAAAAAAAAAAAAAAAAAAAAAAGAATCAATAGTTTACCAGGTCTTGTGTAAACACTACACTCCCGGGCAAAAAGCAGAAATGGGACAGAGTTAAAAATGGTGTTGAAAATAGATCTGAATGGTCTTGGCAACAATCTGTTATTCAGCGATGAAATAAATACCGAGCTGACCGTTTGCTTTATTTGGAGGGGGGGGGCGGAGCTACTATCATCTATATAATAACCTTTTTGTATGCAAAGTCAAAATCATCATTAAAATGTTTGATTGTCCAATTTAAGATATGTCTCAGCGTTAATATATAATAATATTGTATTTATAATATAATATTATAATAATATTATTATTATTATTATTTGGTAATAACAAGCTCTTAAATGGAAGCAGGAATGCTAAGTATTTATAGAATTCATTTTCTGATCTGATTGGCTGTATTTAAAATAGCCTTTTATTTGTCACATATACATCACAGCACAATGAAATCGTTTCTACGCATATCCAGGCCTGTTTTTTTTTTTTTGTTTTTTTTTATGGAAGCTGGGGTCCGAGCACAGAGCCAGCCATGATACTGGAGCACAGAGGGTTAAGGGCCTTGCTCAAGGACCCAATGGTGGCAGTTTAGATCAGTAGCCCAGGGCCTTAAACCATTTTTCCTTGGCTGCCATTTTTAAACCAAGAATGAACACTTTCGGAAATGGAAATCATTTCTGCATTACAACGTTCATATAACGATTCATTTGTGTCCCTCACTTCCTAGCGTCATCATTAACCGCTACAGCTTAGCGTGTCAGAGTGAGCCGTCATAATTACCGGCTAATTTGTAATTATTAGCATTGTTTCCTCGTCTGGTTTGGATAAATGCATCATTTATGAATCAAACGCTAGAGATTAATCCTTATTTCCCGACATTTCCATTTTTGTACTACGCTCCGCCGTCGCTTTTTGGAATTCAGCTGAACGATTGCGAGGAGAAGAACCCAAACACGTCAGTAAACATATTCTTTTTTTTTTTTTTTTTTTTTTTTAATTCAGCAAGAAGGTGTTGAAAGATTAGAACATGAACGAAGGAGCAAACATCACTATGTATAACATACTGAATTATACAATTCAGTAGCATTTGGGGAAAAAGGATTCGGTCGCCTGACGTCTTTCCAGATTCATTGGGTATGACTGGAAAAAAAAAAAAAAACAAACAAACAAAAACAAAAAAACAAAACAAAAAAAAACAAACAAAACAACCTGTGCTGGATCTGACATATTCAGCAAATCACATTCACATTCAATTCACCGGCCAAAAAAAATTCATGAGATGAAAATCTTAATAGCACGTTACAAAATTCCACATTGTCAACACGGAAAATCCAACAAAACGTATAACAAAACCCGCTCCCCACTGTTTTGCGTCTTCCAAAGGTGAATAGGAAATAAATAAAAAGTAAACAAAGGTGCACTTAATATCCGAACGAATATTACATTAATATCTACAAGTGAATGAAACACTCAAATAGGCCTTTTACAAAGCATTATTACATTCCATATATAATGCAACTGCAACCAGAATTGCACTGTTTGTTTGTTTGTTTGTTTTTTTATTGCTCCAACAACTTTCTGCATAACCACAATGCACGAACTGTTTACACAAAGCTACAAAGCTACATAAAAAAAAGTAGTAAAAAAATGAATTTTCATTGTAAGTGAAATTTCAGGAAAAAGAAAAAGCCCAAAAAGGTATATATCTATATCTATATCTATATCTATATCTATATCTCTATATATATATATATATATATATATATATATCTATATATATATAGATAGATAGATAGACAGACAGATAGATAAACAAAAGTAGACAAAAACAAGTAAATACATTAAAGGCTTCACTTACTGTAACAGTGAAAAAGAAATGATCACATGCAAAATGTTAAATGTACCATTTCAGCCATTTGGTCTTACAGCCAAGACAATACTGCGGCATGCTCTGTATATGGAATTCTTTCCCTTCCTTTAAACGTGACTTCAATGCCCGAAATAAGGAATAAAAAATCATACGCGGTGCTATAAATCAAAATATCAATCCTGCATAGGGGGGGAAGGGGGGATCGGGCAACCTCGTAGTCCAGCCCTATTTCAGACGTAATATAAAGAGATATCTATATATATATATATATATATATATATAGTATATATATATTATATATAGATATAGATATAGATCAAAATATATTAGCTATATAGATATATAGATATATATATATACTAGATATATATATATATAGATATATATATATTAGATATATATATATATATATATATATATAATAGAGGGGAAAAAACATGCATTTTTCGAAGGGCACTTGTAGGTGTTTGGTCCACATTTCGCCACTAAAATAAAGCATCGTTTGCAAGTCTGTATGCAAGTAAGTTAAATTATTAAATAAATAAATAAGAGTGTATCTATAAATAATATTTAAATAATAATTGTAGAATAAAAAAATCGTCCTGTGACTTTTTTTTCTCCAAGGTAAAATGTTCAGACTCAAAAGTAATAAGGAAATACAAAAAGACGTACTATACGTACTATAATAGGGATTGGGGTGTAGTAGGGTAATTAATAGGGTGTAGTAATAGTACTATACTGTAGGGAGTAGGGCTGTGCACAAGCTTTTCACCTCTTCCAAATACCCAATATCTGCACAATACTGATGTGAACCAGAATGACCTTTATGTGAATACATTAACTTTACATGACTAGAGTAAAAATGTAAAGATCTCTTTCTCATTTTTCCTGTCCCTCGCGTCTTCGCGATCTTCATCCTGGAAACGGTCGTCGAGCGCCAATACGAAACCCGAGTGACTCTAAATACTACAAATAAACGAACTACAACAGATTTCATACACTACAATATGTTAAAGATCACAGGAGAAGAAAAAAAAAAGGTGGGGGGGGGGGGGGTCGGATTTTAGTGGAATCCACAAACACTCACCGAACAGCAAAATAGAAAACAAGGCGGTTTAAAAACCCATTGAAAACAGCCATGTTTTTGGGGCGGGGAGGGGTGGGGGGGGGGGGGGGGGGGGTAAATAAAAACATACAGGGCATATAATTTATGCATAAATACATATTTACATATCGAAAAGCGCGGCAGAAAAAAGACGGTAGAAAAGAGAAGGTAGAGAGGAGACACAATCGACGGTCCATGGCTCGGTGGCTGGATATTGACACGCTGCTTACACGAGTGAATGAGTGTCTGAAGTCCCTGGATGTTGTTTATTTATTTTCATTTATTTTTTTTCTTTCTCTTTTGTCCTGGATCTTCAGAGCTACTAAAGAGCATCATTGGTTGGATGGGACCATGTCCTTGATAACGGGTTCTCTGTTTAAGTAGGTGGCCCAGTAAACCAGGTTGAAGCTTCCAAAGAGGACGGGGAACATGATGCGGGACATGCGGTCGATCTTGCTCACGCTGTTGAAGGTCTTCTTGTTCTCCGCAGGCTTGCTCTCCGTTTTGGCCTTACCCGTTTCCGCGACTCCGCCTTTGGCGATGGTGGGCAGGACGGAGTCCTTGGTGATGTTGGGAGCGTAGTTCGCCACAGCCACTGCGTACGCATTGTTCTTCTTGATCACCGAGGATTTCTCCTTCTTCTGTGACCGGAAAAACCAATCAAAGTATAGCCTTTAATTGTTACATATACGTTACGTTCATTCATTCATTCATCTTCTACCGCTTTATCTGATCTTCCCTCGGGTCACGGGGAGCCTGTGTCTATCTCAGGCGTCTATGGGAATTAAGGCAGGACACACCCTGGATGGAATGACAACCCATCGCAGGGCACACACACTCACAATCACACACACATTCATACACTAGGGACAATTTTGCAATGTGCATGTTTTTGGACCGGGGGGAGGAAACTGGAGAACCCGGAGAAAACCCCCTGAGTCACGGGGAGAACATGCAAACGCCGCACACACATGGCGAAGGCGGGAATCGAACCCCGACCCTGGAGGTGTGAGGCGAACGTGCTAACCACTAAACTACCATGCCTCTACACTCAAATTCCTTCTTCATATATCTCCACTAGTTTGGAAGCTGGGGTCGGAGCACATGGTCAACCGAGATACGGCACGTTAGTGTTATTGGCCTTGCACAAGGACTCAAGGGTGGTAGCTTGGTGATACCTGGGCTCAAACCCCCGACCTCCTGTTAAGTAGCCCAGAGCCTTAGACCACTACTTAGCTACCCCATATCCATAGGGTCAGAGAACAGGTTCGAGCCATCATACGGCGCCCCTGGAGCAAACAGGGTTAAGGGTCTTGCTCCAAGAGTGGTGGTGTTGGGGCGCGAACCGACTACCTTATGATCCGAAACCCAACCCCTTAATCCTTTTTCTCTCGCCCGTTCGCCCTTTTGACTCGGGAACCACCACATCCCTTGCAAATCACGCCGAGTGTAATTGAAATTAAGGTGTTTTTTCAATGACAAAGAACACAAGGATACATGTTGCTTTTTCCACTGCGATTTGCAAGCGGCCGCAACGTTTAATGACTCGTGCTACTTAAATATATGCACAAGCAGACAGAAGGGGAATGCCATTTCTGTTTGACATTTACTTACCATTACTTGATTAGGGATAAGACATGCTCATGAATAAGCAATGAGCCTAAATACTGAAATTTTCAAAAAGACAGGCAGGAAAGTGTTTGAAAGGTCTGATGTAAATTGATTTCAGAGGGGGGTGGTGGTGAGGGGGGGGGGGTGATGCCGTGGGGGGGGAAGCCTCCTGTTAGGATCTCAATTAGACTTGCTGGATATAAGGAGACATGATTGACAGCATGCCGGGAGAAATGTAATTTTCAGAGCCGAGTCTATTGGACTGCATTACGGGCAATATTAAGAGGTCGGTGTAACTTGGAAATTCAGCGTAACAGTGGTAAACTATAAATCGACTTTTTAGTTTCATCATTTCATTCATTTTTGGCTCGATTTTACACAAAATAAAATTCCTACACATTCACAAAGTACACTATACAACGTCATCATAAAATAATCCAGAAATATTGATGGCTAAATGCCACTTGTTTTCAAATTAGAAGGTCATTTATCAAGTCCCTGTTTAATTTATTTATAATGGATTCCACTCCCCCCCAAAAAAAGATTAGTAACTGACTGCTACTGGCTGCATTATAGAGGTTTTCTTCCATTCATTCATTCATTCATCTTCTCCCGCTTTATCCCATCTTCCCTCGGGTCACGGGGAGTCTGTGCCTATCTCAGGCGTCTATGGGCATTAAGGCAGGATTCACCCTGGATGGAACGCCAACCCATCACAGGACACACACACACACTCACATTCATACACTAGGGACAATTTTCCAAGGTGCCAATCAACCTTCCGTGCATGTTTTTGGACCGGGGAGGAAACCAGAGAACCTGGAGAAAAACCCCTTGAGACACGGGGAGAACATGCAAACTCCACACACACATGGCCGAGACGGGAATCGAACCCGGATCCTTGAGGTGTGAGGCGAAAATGCTAACCACTAAGCCACCGTAGCCCCTTATAGAGGTTTTATTATGCCTTTTTTTAATCAATATAAAAATGGGTCGAGCCGTCAATAGTCAAAACAAAGGAACAACATCTAATCCGTCGCCAAAAAGACAGACGTATCATTAAACCATTACTCATTTCATATCTTTGCATTCCTTAGAAGCAACTGTAGGGCTTTCTCCAAAACGTTAAGGTTATATAAGATTGACCTCGGGCGTGATGGATTCACATTGTCCATTCTAGTAATTGGCGTAGCCACTTCACATATATTTCACAATAAGGGACTCGTAATTGGAAGGAGCCCTATCTCTGTCCTCTGATTGAAAAAGCTGGCATTCATTACTTAAGGGATATTTATAAGGATGAGGAAAGCACATAGTGTACTAAGTAAACGTCCTGCGCCCATTCACTCACTTAGCGATTTTTTTTTTCTTTTTTTTTTTTACGTCTTTACGGGTATAATTTACATTTGACCAAACTGTGTTAAAGGTAGAATATGCTACCGGACACTCTCACTGGACAAGCTCATGGAGACGTGACAGACCGCGCCTGCTGTAATATTCAAGACTCATCTGGTTGACCTGATCGCCAGTGAGTTCACTTTAATTATATGCATAGGATTTATTTAACCTCTTTTAATCTCGAGCAAATGAATGTCATAAGTAATCCCTTGTGAGAACTGTCAAATGAAGGTAGCAAGTCATTCTTCAAATCAATAAGGCGAGTTGTACTGGCCGGTCTCACGGCAGCTATGAAAATGATTGGAGGTTGGTGGAAACTGGCTTAGTCTCAGTCAGCCTAACTGTGGATCCTCAGTAGAACCCTATATATATATATATATATATATATATATATATATATATATATATATATATATATATATATATATATATATATATATACACACAACACAAACACATACACATCATCTAATCGCACATATATTTGGCTCAGATTTTTACTTTTCAAGTTTTTAATACACTAATCAACATGGACATGGACTTGTGGATGCTTTATGCAAATGTAGGTTTATTATTAATGAAAGCATACTCAAATAAGAGCACGAGGACAAAATGTTCTTGCGAATTTATTTATGTTGTTTTTATTTAAATTGTGAAAATCCTCAGGACAACAAAACTCAAACATTCGCTTTCCATGTTTCCAAAGAAACAGATGGAACTGGCGCTTGATTTGAGCATCAGCAAAACAAATGTTCAGAGATTAAAATGATATTTTTTTTTTTTTTTTTTTTTTTTTTTTTCGATCGCATTTATGTTCTATCGGAGTAAAATAACGAGGAATAAATGTGTTTTGCACTGAAAGGTTTTTTTTATTCCGCCTCCTTTATATTTATTTATTCATATTTTTTAATAAACAGAATTGCCTGCTGCATCAATAGTGCCTCAATAAAATCAGTGGCGCTAAATATAGGTCGGCGTTTTGGATTTTGTTTTTCCCTAAATAATAAAAACCTTCATTTAGGAACTGCATGATGTGTTTACTCATGTTGTCTTTGAATAATATTCACATTTGTTTGATGATCTGAAAATGTGACAACAACAACAAAAGGAAATCGGGTAGGGGGCCGACACTTTTTCATACCACTGTATATGAATTAAACTTTTTCGAACGTAATAACAGGACGAATAGATTGCTATTAATATATAAAACAGACGTTTATTACCTTGTCATTGACCACGCTCTTGCCGTCCCATGCCCAGCCACGCTTGGTGAAGTAGTTGACGGTAGCGAATTCGATAAGGGCTGAAAAGACAAATGCGTAGCACACGGCGATGAACCAGTCCATTGCGGTGGCGTAGGCAACTTTAGGCAGCGAGTTACGGGCACTGATACTCAGAGTTGTCATGGTCAATACAGTTGTCACACCTGAAA
Organism: Kryptopterus vitreolus; assembly: GCA_030449085.1. Taxonomy (NCBI): domain Eukaryota; kingdom Metazoa; phylum Chordata; class Actinopteri; order Siluriformes; family Siluridae; genus Kryptopterus; species Kryptopterus vitreolus. The sequence goes on along the minus strand of JACRUU010000027.1, from coordinate 23,340,807 downwards.
GATACAAAGACAAAAATAATAAATAAATAAATAAAATAAAATTAAAAAAAAGAGTTCAATAAAGATCTTCCCAAGTCATTTATTACTTCTAATGTGTAAAAGAAAGAAGGGGCGAATCACATCTTTTCAACACAATGTTCTACTTTGCGGAGCCTTTAATGTAAATTAGAGGTTCACCAAACTGCAATATTCATGGAGACAAAACAGAAAATATTGTCTTGCCCGAGTCTATTGTTTCTGAGAACGGCTACGGCATCCTGTGATGCCTCACTGAACCTAATTTCCCCTTCTCCTTAATTTTCATGTCCGTGTTCCACTATTTAGTGCTAAAGTGTATTTTTAGCTCGCGGTCGAGAAAATCGCACAAAAGCCCTCGCGAAAGCCTTTTCGGCATACTTTATTTCGCAATGAATAGCAATAATTATTTATTACAATCACCAGAACTGCATATAAATAAATTAATAAATAAAGGGGCACGGTGGTTTAGTGGTTAGCACGTTCGCCTCACACCGCCAGGATACGGGTTCGATTCCCGTCTCGGTCATGTGTGTGTGGAGTTTGCATGTTCTCCCCGTGCCTCAGGGGGTTTTTTTCCGGGTTCTCCGGGTTCTCCGGTTTCCTCCCCTCCCGGTCCAAAAACATGCACAGTAGGTTGATTGCCACCTTGGAAAAATTGTCCCTAGTGTATGAATGTGTGTGTGAATGTTGAGTGTGTGTGTGTCCTGTGATGGGTTGGCATTCCATAATAATATATAATATAATATCCTTTATTGGTCACATATACATTACAGCACAGTGAAATTCTTTTCTTCGCATACCCCAGCTTGATGCTGGTAGCTGGGGTCAGAGCGCAGGGTATCAGCCATGATACGGCACCCCTGGAGCACAGAGGGTTAAGGGTCTTGCTCAAGGACCCATGGGCGACGGCTTGGTCATACTGGGGCTCGCAGCCCAGCACCTTAGACCACTGAGCCACACCCCCTCCCATCCAGGGTGTATCCTGCCTTAATGCCCATAGAGATAGGCACAGGCTCCCCGTGACCCGAGGGAAGATTGGATATAGCAGTAGATATATATGTGAAGCGGTATATATATATATATATATATATATATATATAAATTTTTTTTTGGCAGAATAAAACAGCACGTTTCATAAAAGCTCCTCCATGAAATTCGGAAAGACAGTGACTACATGAGAAGATTGCAAAATGAAAGCCCCCCCCCCTTTTTTTAACACTTGCTTGTTTCATGCATTTGAATATCAGGATTATATCCGGATGGGGGGAAAAAAATGAAAGGCTTTTTTTCTTTTGACTCAAGTCACATTTTAAATCTGAATGTAATGAGCTATTTTGCATATTAATGAATACCGAATTCAGCCTTGACTACAATGCGACGTGTTTAAAATCTTATCGGAAATGCTCTGAAATACTGGGAGTTGTCACGGTCAATACAGTTGTCACACGTCAATACGCGTCACTTGATTCATGACACGTAAAGGATGCACGAAATGACCGGGAGTAAATGCGGTCAAAATAACCTAAAATTTACATTACATTTACATTTATGGCATTTGGCAGACACCCTTATACAGAGCGACTTACAACTGAGAAATTGAGGGTTAAGGGCCTTGCTCAAGGGCCCACTAGTGGTAGCTTGGTGGTGGTGGGGTTTGAACCTGTGATCTTCTGGTCCAGAGGCCAACACCTTAACCACTAAACCCACCACCTCCCCAAAATGATACCCCTCAGCAATGCTAGACCGGCTGCCAAACACAAGGTACCTTGATGGGCACGTCAACAAAAACCTACAAATAATAATAATAATAATAATAATAATAATAATAATAATAATAATAATAATAGGGATTTTTATGAATACTGGTGATCACTGTGGAATACTGGAAATCAGCTGTGTGTCAGAAAGCCTCATTATGAGGGTCTTAAATGCATTATGCAATTTTCATCTTGGTAACACTCAAGTTTAATGAACATTCATTGGTTCATTCATCTTCTAGCGCTTTACGACTTCTGTGGGTGATCCGTGTCTATCTCAGGCGTCTTCGGGAGATCAAGGACACATCCTGTATGGAATTCCAACCCTTTCGCAGCACACACACACACACACACACACACACACACACACACACACACACACACACACTAGAGACAATTTTTCCAAGGTGCCAATCAACCGACTGTGAATGAACTGTGAGAGGAAACCGGAGAACCCGGAGAAAAACCCCCTGAGGCATGGGGAAGAACATGCAAACTCCACATACACACATACACACACATGCATGGTAGAGGTGGGAACCCTGGAGGGGGTGTGAGGGGAATGACTAAGCCGCTTGATCGTCAATGAGGCACAGGTAAGAATTAGGATTTAGTTTTGTTTTTCCCCACACAGGCAGCGAAGCCCACATCAGACCATGATTTGCATGAGATATCGGAAAAGTACCAAACCAGTCGGGTTTGCCCTGGAATTTCGTCAAGCGAATGGAACTAGTGCTGGTAATCTAGTAAAGCAGCGTTTAAATGGAAAAGTAGCTTTTGTTCCGTCGCCAAAGCAACCGGAAAAAGTGTTTAAACTCAAAAGTGTATTCGTTTGCACTCGGATATGTTCTCAAATGACACCTTTGCGACCAGCAATAAAAGGAAGGTTCTCCTGTAACATGTAACAAAGAAAGACATTCATTCCTCTGCAGGCAACAAAAAAATTGGTAAGCATCAGGGTGTGTTTTAAAGTCTAAATCCAGACCAAATGAGGTGGGAGGCGTAAGGAATGCTCCCACTCGGATCCGGTCCGTGGCATATAGTTCCCAACAACCGACAACCACTTTAAGAGGCATCGTTCAAATGATCAAGCAAAAATAGAATTGCGATACAAATGACTATATATATATATATATATATATATATATATATATATATATATATATATCTATATATATATATATATATATATATAATAATTGATATCATACGATGATATCATACATATCATAATATCAAAACAATGGTTAACAATGGGACTATTTTCCTCTGATACATCAATAATAATTTTTAAAAAGGCTGAAATGCAAAAAAAAAAAAAAAAAAAAACGTCTTGTTAGACATTACAAGGCTGTCATATCAAAAGTGCCCCTTGCCCTCTGCCACCATATGGAAACATTTAATATATCTGTTTTGAAGAACATTCACCTATAATCAGCATTGGGAAGGTTACTTTGCAAATGCAATAGCTTGCAAATGACCCTATTAAAATGTAATAAGTAGTGTACCGTTTCAATTTCTTTATCAAAGTAACAGATTTAACTTGATTACGGTGATTTGTCCACTAGGTGGCGCTTATTGTAAGTAACAGTCTGATTTGGGTGTTTTAAGAATTCTGTTCCGGTTGCTTTGCATATAAACTTGTGCTATGTTTAGGTTATTCATTCATTCATTTTCTACCGCTTTATCCGATCTCTCGGGTCACATCTCAGGCGTCTATGGGCATTAAGGCAGGATACACCCTGGATGGAATGCCAACCCATCGCAGGACACACACACACACACACACACACACACACACACACACACACACACACACACACACACACACACACACACACACATTCATACACTAGGGACAATTTTTCCAAGGTGCCAATCAACCTACCGTGCATGTTTTTGGACCGGGAGGAAACCGGAGAACCCGGAGAAAAACCCCCTGAGGCACAGGGAGAACATGCACAACTCCACTCCACACACACATGACCGAGACTGGAATCGAACCCGGATCCTGGTGGTGTGAGGCGAACGTGCTAACCACTACGCCACCGTGCCACCTATGTTTAGGTTATACAGAAGAAAAATGCGCGGTATTCCGTAAGACGGATTTGGGAATGCGATTCGCTTGCGTAACGTTTCATACGTTAATATATGCTAATATAGTGAGGGGTCTTTGGGATTTGTAGTCTTTACCATTTACAAAAGTAGCTGTAATTTAATGGCACGTTTTCCCTCACTAATTCTGTAACGAATTACTGTTACTTTCATTTTGTAATAAAATTGCGTAACGCCGTTACGTGTAACTCGTTCCTCCCAGACACTGCCTATAATTTAGGCGTGCTAATTATGTAACTTGAAGACATCTAAATCTCCCACACCAGAAAGTTGTGTTCTTCGTGTAAATCTCTGCTCGGTGGAAACATATTAAAAGTTCAACACGCCTATTTGCATTGGATGTTTGGTGCTGCTAGTAAAAAACATAAACATGCATTGACCAATTTGATGAACGAACGCCTCAGTTATACTTTTCTTCTCCTGCCTTCATTATCTGCTCCCAAAATGCGTTTGATTAACTTATGATGAATCATTTTCATACGTATGTAAAATATGAAAACATACATTTGTGGACCATTATCACATCACTGTCCAGAAACCGTTCTTTCTTTCTTTCTTTTTTTTTTGCTTCGGTTTGGTTAGTCTAACATATTTGTCAGCCTACAAGGAGCAGACAGAGTGTACACCAACAACGGAATGGGGCGGGGGGGGGGGGATCAATGAGCATCAACAGCACACATTGCATTCGCATCAGCTTCTGACCACTATTACTACACAAGCCAAGGCTAAATGGATCCCTGAAAAAAAAACAAAAAAAAAACATTGTAATTACAACATTGCATTTTCCCTCTCTGGTGTCTCGTGTCTTAGATTCGATTACGTAATAAATATCGCTAAATTATTCATCACGCTACAACAGAGCGGCGAAAAAAAAACCCACACTACGCTTTTTTTTTTTTTTTACAACAAAACAGTTTGTGCAGTGTGATTGTTAGTCGATTAGGTACTACAGTATGAGCACATCAATCCTTTTACTGTTCGTGTTCTCTCAGTATAATTAGCTAAAAGCATGCACTTCAGCATTCTGTGGGGAAAACGCACACAAAAAGCGGAGAACAAACACCACGCAATATATTAGTCACATCTTAGTCATAGTGAACCTTTGGTCTCAATTTAATCATCCAGCGGAAGGGACATGGTGTTTGTCTCCTGGAGTTCATATTGCCATACTGACTCACTCATCCAGGAGGTCAGTAACACACACACACACACAACACACAAACACACATATATACAAATCTATATTATAAATAATCCAGCAGTACAAACATAGAATAGACTGTAATAATAAACCAGCCATTAAAAGCGCACTTATAGCTAAACGGAAGAAGTGTGTATAAAGGGTGGCTGCATATTATGAGTATGAGAAGTCAGTAAACATCAGGGGGTTTGCATATTGGCGCATGTATGCTGTTATGACTCTAGCATGAGTGTTAACAATGTAAATAGCTGAAGCACATTACAAAATAGATGTTTTTTGAGTAGTTGGTTTGTGGAGGCGGATATTTCTGGGGCCCAAGCTGAGGTTCTGAATCTTCTGAAGATTGCTGAGAGCGAGAGGAAGAAGAGGAAGAAGAGAGAGAGAGAAAAAAAAAAGCCACAGGGAGTCTCCATAGTAACAAGAGTTCCTTATTTCTGGTTAAATGTCTAATTAAACATACACATTACTCAGACTTTCAAAAACAAATCCTTATATATGTGTGTGTGTGTGTGTGTGTGTGTGTGTGTGTGTGTGTGTGTGTGTGTATTTTTCAAAAGAAGAGATTATTGACTAATGGTTGGTTGCCATAAATGTAGAATAAAAGTAAACAATAACTAAAGATTCTGGGGGGGGGGCGCTTTTCATGTACATTAACGAATACAAATAAAGCAATCATTTTATATTTATATATCTAACATTAGCCTCGAATGACATGCTACGTTTCTTTGTACTTTATTAATTTCATGAAGACAATTCATATCAGAGCATTACGACAGTGACAGAGGACTTAATGCTGCATAACTCTCGGTTATGTCTCGAGGTCGGAGCATTGATGCGCCTGCATTAAATCCTCACCGCTTAACTCAATTTTGAAACACAGCCCAATAATTTCATGCCGCTCAAAAAAGGAGAAGGAAAGAAAACAAGCTCTCAGATCCCGCGCTCTCAGTTGGAAAATCAAAAATTCCGGCTGAGCCACATCTGACCCCAGGGTAACTGTTCACTTAGAATGAGCCTCAGATTGATTTCTCAGGCTTCTTCCTGTGCTTATCAGTTATCATTGGGCACGGGCATGTGTGGCTGATGGTCAATAATGAGGTATTGGACACATAAGTGGTGCTCCTCCTTGGCTTCCAGAGGACTCGGATATTGGCTACACCAGGCTGCACCATGGCCCAGGAATCACACCGAGGCAAAGCGGTATGTAACGCGTTGATCTCACCATGACTGGGAGCTAACCAAAACCAAAACACTGGGACTGGGGAAAAAAAAACGAATCATAAGCTTGTTAGTCTTTTGGAAAGAAACCAGTTACTATATCATTATGGGCATTAGGTATATGTGTTAACAGTGTTCCAGAAATTCTTTGCCACTTCTTTGTATAAATATATATATATATATATATATATATATATATATATATATATATATATATATAGGGCTGTCAATCAATTAAAATATCGAATCGCACTTAATCGCACTTTTTCAATGTGCCATAAATGAATACTTTTCCTGTTGATAACACTCAAACTAACTGTAACAGATGTTATAATTATATGCATTTCTCTCAAAATCTCTCTCTTTAATAAAATTACGGATTATTTAATATTTATTTTATTCTGGAAATTATTCTTTTGATATTAATTTCTTGTTCATTCAATGTGACTTTTTTTAGCGGTTGTTTTAAGTGTAAAATATGGGACGTGGCTCCTTTAAGAATTCTGTTCCGGTTGCTTTTGCATATAAACTGGTGATACGTTTAGGTTATACGGAAGAAAAGTGCGCTTTATTGCGTAATACGGATTTGGGAATGCGATGCGCTTCTGTAAGGTTTCATACGGTAATATACGCTAATATAGTGAGGAGCTCGTACCTGTAGTAGGCGTAATTCAGTGTAAATGTAGGAAGCTTGAGTGGCTGTACTGAAGTTTCTGTAGTTATTAATTTGTTCTTTGTTGACCGGGTTTTGTTCATTCGCCAACACAACACAGAGTGAAGGAGCGGATCGCTCAGATAGTAATACACAGTGCAATAATCACGTGTTAACAACATTAGTGCAGTTAAAGTGAATTTTCGTTAACAAGTTACTAACCCTTCCCCTCTCCATACCCAGTTCTCCATATTCCATATCCGGCTAAAACGGCGATTCACTCGTTAAGCCAAGCCAGTCATCTATGCTTCCTCGCTAAAGTGTCACGGCAGATTAATTATCATGGATTTTTGTCATAAGCAGGAATCACAGGGCAGTAGCACAAAATAACCCACAGCTATAAAAACAATCATAAATCATAAACATGCTGTGACAGGTTTATCTGTGGCACATAGCATTTCTTGACAGTGATGTGGATTAAGGGCACCCTCAGCACACTTCCATGCTTCCAATTTATTGACTGGAGTGGGTGGGTGTGTGTGGTGCAACCAGGAGAGTCCGCCAAAAAAAAATTATTTAAATAAATAAATAAATAAATTATGCACTTGCATTTCAGGCACATTTTGGAAGAGCATGATATTGAATTAGGACAGTGTGACAATAGTATCTATACAGTAAGTGGAACGGAATATAATAATAAAAAAAAGAATTCACTTCATTTATGTAAAATAAACAAGGAATGTTCTATTGTATGAATATTGTATTATTTATGGTGGCCGAGAAAAGCAAAACAAAATAATAAATCATAAAACAAAACAACACACACAAAAACAATATAACAAATACAAAAAAAAAAATCACACACACACACACACACACACACACACACACACACACACATAGCTGCGAACATCGATGATGGGCCCAAGCCCCTGTGATTCCGCATGGTTTAACGATAGCACATGGTTTGGGCCCGTCATCGCTGCTCGCAGCTATATTTTTGGGGGGATTTATTAAATTTTTTTTATTTTCTTATTAGATTTGTTATTTTGTTTTTGCATTTTTAAATTTGTTTCCGAATTTGTTATTTTGTTTTTATTTTTTTATTTTGTTTTCAGATTTATACATGTGTTTTTTCCTTCTCGGCAACCGTAATTAAATTCTAATAATTAAAATTTCACCAACAACAAAAAACACAAAACTAGTTCAAATAAGGGAGACGACTTCAGTCACATGGTTACTGGCTGCATGACGCTTAAACGATCTGAAAATACCCAGACGTAACGACCTGGCCAGATACATGCACTGGACCACGCGCCAAACACCTGAGGGAAACGGCTGACAAGAACTATAAGTGCTTCTCTGACAAAGCCATCATCAACATGACAACATTCATGTGGGATGTGCCTATTCTCACTGACCACACGATGCGAACTAACATGCTTGACGCCGCGCTCCACAATGAGTGAGAGGACATGCCTGCTGACAGACGCTGCCATTCCAGACAATGTAACCACCAGGCTCATAGCGAGTGGGGGAAAAATTCAGTGAATACAAGGATCTGAAAACTGAGATCGGGCAGGGAGTAGAACACCAAAACACACGTGGTGATATAACAACCACATTCTGATCCTTCCAGACCACCGGTCAGCCTAGAAAACTTAAAAACACTGGACTCATACTTATGAAAGTGCATGGATAAATTTCTCTTAAATAAATTGTACATTTAAAAAGACCAGCAGTGTGAAACAGGGGAAAGTAACGCTGTTCCAAAACTTTTGAACAGCGGCACATTAAACGCCACATAACGAATAACACTTTATGTTCGAATTTACAGTCAATCACATTATTCCAATTACATTTAAACCACTGTAGACAAATGTGTTTCTCTCTCTTTCCTTAACACAATTGTGTTGTTCTGCATCTCATTCTGCTTTATTACACTGCAACACACGTTGTAGTGAGACAAACTGCATCATATGAGCAATCATAACACCATTAACATGCACATAACATTGCTTTAATAAGGACAGATTTATGTAGGGTTTCAGCATGGGTGAGGGTTTTTTTTTTTTTTTGGGGGGGGGGGGGGGGGGGGGGGGGGGGGTGGGGGGGGGGGGGGGGGGGGGGGGGGGGGGGGGGGGCGAGGGTCGAGACAGGACAGGACGGCGCAGAATCTCTTTTTGCTTGGGTGCTATAGTTTCCACGCCGTAATCCAAGAATGATCTCCTAGAGTTAACTCCGCATCGAGAGTGTTTACATAAGAATGTGTTCTCCATGTCATCACCATCTGTCCAACTGTAACGTGTAAAATGGAATAAACAGGGGAACATTATTCATTACAGTACTCACCAAACACTGTTCTGGCAGGTACAGACTCACGGTTGAGCCAAAAGGAGACCTGTGATAAGATGACTGTCATGATGCAAGGGAGGTATGTCTGAATCACAAAATAACCAATCTTCCTCTTCAGATGGAAATGAGCTGTCATCACTGTGTACTCCCCTGCAAAAAAAAAAGAAAAGAAAAAAAGAACAGTGTGATAAAGGAATGAACTTTTTGTACAGATTAAGCCTAATTAAACACAGAGCCACAGGGAATAAACGTTGGGAAGTAATTTGAGTTCTGATCAGAAACAGTTTTTTTTTATTGTTCGGGTCAATCGCTTTCTTTCACTGTGGTAAATCTTGCAAAAAAACAAACAAACAAACAAACAAAAAAACGACGGCCTGTTTCGCAGTGACAGGGGAGTGAAGGAATACTGTTATAGTCTAAGATTGCAATTAGTATTCAGAGCTACAGAAACATGGCAGAACACCAGCCTTGAAACAGAGGATCCCTTATGGAAAACTGTCAACACAACAGACTGGGAGCGCGAGATGGAGGGAGGGAGTAAGTCAAAGATGGGTGTTGCCCATGGCAACCGAATGGAGAAAGCTATCTGGATTCTGAACGTGGTGGTGGTGGTGGTGGTGGAGGAGGATGCCTTAATTCTGCCACTCAGCTCGGAGGAAACTCCTTCTGAAAGCTTGCGCTGGGCTTTTACCTTCCACTATTTCTCCAAGCTACACGGCCTTCTTTTATCAGAAAACATCCTCGATACTTCCTATTTTATTCATCCATTATGTGCATTGTCGCGTTTAGATGCGCAAGTTTTAGATTGTTTACATGTCCCATATGTGTGTGTGTGTTGCTTTGTATCAGCAAACTCAATTTGCAATGCCTCTCCCAATCTCTCTGTGTGTACAATATGTACTTATTGTAACTGTAGAGGATGAAACAATAACAACATGAAGATGAACCTTTATTGCTAGTGACTTGCTAACTAGATATATATGGGATAAATAAACACATACATTCCAGGTACTATCTATAAAACATAAGGACCATCATGTATGTTGCTAAAAGCACTAAACTCACTTGTATTGCGAGCTAGCATATAGCTAGCATACCTTCCATGAGGTAAAGCAATGCTAGCCAGAGATTCTCTCTCTCTCTCTCTCTCTCTCAGTATTTTCTCAGCATCTTTTCAAGACACTATTAAAAAATCATAGAAGAAAATGCAGACTAAAATTAAACAAACAAACAAAATGCTTGCGCTACAGGTCAACCGTATTGGTCTAATATCAAAGCAATAAAGCCGAGCCAGAAGGTGGAATGGAGTAATTGAACTTTTAGCTGAAAATATAAAAGCTTATTAGCTGAAGATAAAGCCTAAAAAGGGAAACCAATTTCACTGAGGTACAAAGTAAACAAAAATAAAGAAAAATAAACAGGACATATTGCAAAATTCTGTCTATTTGTGTTTATTTTTCAAGCGATATTTTACTTAATAATGTGATTCTACTGAATACCTGCAGACCAATGTATTGTATTTTATTGTACAGCAAAACACGGTACCACGGAATCCTTGTAGCATGAAGATGGCAATTATGATATGGCGATGACATCATTATGCATGTGTTCCTAGATGATAACAGTGTGTGCAAAGTGATGGGGAAACTGTGCTTTTTTTTTTTTTTAAGCGGGTCAGGTTAGGAAGAATCGCCACGTTCCGCTCCACTACGGGTCTGCGACAGCGTTATTGGGACGGCACAATGAGTCTGAAACACAGGATTTAATGCTCTAAAAGATTTGCACGCTGCAAAAACAGCAGCATTTAGGCACCTGTGTATGGAAATTTTCATCCTGCTTCCCTCTGTTTACCACTCCACTCCAATATTCACTCTCATACATGTTTTCCATTTCGACCCTGGCACATTATTTGCTTCGTGCTTTGTTTACACTGGTAAACAACAACAAGTCCCACATACAATGGATTGTGATTTAATTTACATATCAAACAGTGTCATATCAAGCGCACCTTCCTTTAGAATTCAATCGCGAATGTGGCATTAAACTTAATTTGACATATGTTTTTCGTCTTTTGCCACCAATTTCGGCACGTTTGTTTACAGCAGATGTCCACACAACCTCAATAAACTTTTATCTTTCACATATACTTTATAGCATCGAGGAAATTCTTTGTCCCCGCATATCCCAGCCGGGGAGTACACGGAATGTCATGACACAACGGCCTAACTATTGAACCACCACTGCCCCACAGTCTGTGATTTTACAACAAAAACAAAGATCTAGCCTCTTAATTGCTAGTAATGAGCACATTCATCACCCCTCCCCCCCCTCACCCCTGAGCAAGATGCCATCACTATGGTAATCAGTGATTGATGATTGCATCATCGTTTAAATGATGTGCGAGGCGGCGCTGTGACAAACCTTATCTCGATAAATTTGGGGGGGGGGGTTTGATAAGATCACGAGGTACTAAAATGATTAACGCTTCTAACCTGCGACCGCAAAAATAAGTAAATAAATAAATAAATAAATAAAAAAGGCAGAGATGGATGGGACGAGGGAATTACAGACGATGCACACGTGACTTACAGCAGTGCATGCATTTTTTATGGTTCCTGTAATCATCTTTCCAGGCCAGAGCAATTATCTAAGTGGAGGCTGTTCTGAATATCGCACACTCTAGTACACAGTGCCAAACCTGATTAGTTCAGTTGACTCAAACTGTTCTCGCAGAATGACTGTGCTGATTAAATTGTCTCTACTTATTTGTATTTTGCGCTAGATATAGAACACAGAAGGGGGGAATATGTAGGAGTAATGGGCTCGTTAACAGCCAAACCGCACCTCTCAGACAGTTAGCACACCGCACAACAGTAATACCTCGGCACATAAATCATCAGTGAAAGTAGCATCACTGGATGCTGAGGAAGCATTTGTTAAGGTCCTTTCGCCTTTACCTCGTTCTGTCACATTGGATTTGGATCATATTTCCTGAAGTCGTACTAAAAGTACTATAGAATTTGGCCTCAATGGCACAGAGATACATATCAAAACAATGTAAGCTACAAAGAGGTGTTCAACAAGGCTTCCCATTATCTCATTACCGTTTGCACTTTCCTTCGAAATCACTAGCCGTAACCGTCAGCCAATGTAACAGTATCTCACCCGCGTTCGGGGGGTGGGGGGGTGGGGTAATCAAATGTCATCGCATTATGTATTACAACTCCCTCATTTTCCCTTCCATCAGACCATAATTTGATTAGCAATTAGAGCAAGGTATCTGGACAAATTCCAAGCTTTTGCCCTTAACTCCATTCTCCTGGGCTGCTGAGGTCAGGGACTTTCCTTTTAATAACACTATTCATCAAAAACAAACGGAATCTGTATTTCTCTTAGATTTCTTCGGTAAAGACGAAATAAATTAACCATAATTGGGCATATCCGCAGTCGAAAAATTTATATCTTTAGATATTTAATTACCATAGCGCTTGGGTCGCACGATTAATCGGAAAAGGAAAAAAAAATCACGATCTCCATCCATTCAATATATGCACTCTCATTTCTAAACGATATCGGAGTATTTTTTTGCACGTAGGGTAGGCGTACCTCTCGCGTCGATGCAGGGCGAACGGTCTGTGATTGGTCGACTTGGCAGTTTATTTTCCCCGTGTAGCATTGTACGTATGCTTGCAGTCCACAGTGACGAAACAAAGCATACGGACATGGCCCGAGCAGCCAAAAGGATCATCGAAGAAGTGAGAAAATATCGCCACCTCTATGATCCTCAGTCGCCATTTTACGAAAGAGCGGGAGCTAATTCCATTGTTCCAGCCATTGTTGCTACAGTAGAAAGCAAAAACACCAACGAAGAAACTCAAACACCGCACCACCGCCACTACTGTTTGGGAATAGTCACTGCAGCGCGACGCAGAAGTATAAACCAGCTTTAATTCTCTGCTTTGAGGTCAACATTACGACACGTTATTAGCATTTTTTTTGTTACTTCAGAACTGATTTTAACTATAATGGAATCTCATTTGGTGTTTGCTTTTACTTCCTATTAAACCAATTACATTATATTGGGGACAGCACAAAACAAGAATAGTTCATAGAAAACACAGGAAATCTTTTCATAGAGAAAACAGTCACTTGATAACTTTCATAAGCGCGACACTATTACTAAGTTTGCATGTTCTCCCATGGACTCAGGGGGTTTTTCTCCGGGTTCTCCGGTTCCCCCCCGGTCCAAAAACATGCATGGTAGTGTGTGAATGTGAGTGTGTGTTTGTGCCCTGTAATGGGTTGGCATTCCACCCAGGGTGTATCCTGCCTAAATGCCCATAGATGCCTAAGATAGGCACAGGCTCCCCGTGACCCGAGGGACGATCGGATATAGCGGTAGAAGATGAATGAATGAATGACACTATTACTATAGCAATGCTCTAATGGCCCGGTGGAAAACAAACTTCCTAATCACACTTTCCCCCATCGGATAATACCAACTGTATTTAATATTAAGTAATATCGTATTTAACATGAACCCTTTTACGTTTTCAGTATGGAGATAAAAAAAAAGAGGAAAATGTCTTTCAGTTACAGCATTTGTATGACCTTCAGTAACATACGCTATACTATATCAGCTTAATGGCAATTTCAATATAGTGAATGAAATGTGCGATAACACAACAGTTTCAGAAATGTACACTCCCTGGAAAACGATACATCATTTTATCTACAGACAAAAACGATATAACTCATCACTGGAATAAATGGCAACAATATGCTTTCATATTGAATATGATATAAATGAACTCACGTTGCTTATTGACTTCGGTACCCATGATTCAGTCGCACTAATACATGGCCAAATTGTCCTGTAATCACAGACTATTATTAGTCATTCTGTTCTTACACGCCGAAATCCTCGACTCGATCATCAGAATCCCTTTACGCCCCACTTTATCCCCACTTCAGAAATACTTATTAAATACTTTTTTTATATTAACATGTTAAAGGCTTAAGCTTACTATAAGTCATTCAAATAGAAAAAATAGGTTTTAAATATTCAAAAGATCTATGTGCAATGATTTATATTATTATGCAGCCCGGTTTAAATTTTCCACATAGTGTAACAATCTTTTAAGCATGGTGGGAGGGGGGGGGGGGGGGGGGTCGTTGGTGGTCGACCAAAACATTAGTCAGAGAAAAAGCCGATACAAAAAGCCAATACTCTAAAGAAGCTGTTTGTGTAGCAACCGTCGCTTCGACACGTCACGCTATTCTTTATAGTATAAAAGGTGGAACGGTAGCCATAACGGCCGGGGGGTTAATGCTCGCACAAGGACTGTATGAAATCCAGTTTCATATACATATACATTCATTCATTCATTCATCTTCTACCTCTATATCCGATCTTCCCTCGGGTCACGGGTAGTCTGTGCCTATCTCAGGCGTCTATGGGCATTAAGGCAGGATACACCCTGGATAGAATGCCAACCCATCGCAGGACACACACACACACTCTCACACACATTCATACACTAGGGACAATTTTCCAAGGTGCCAATCAACCTACCATGGGGACCGGGGGAGGAAACCGGAGAACCCGGAGAAAAAACCCCTGAGGCACGGGGAGAACATACAAACTCCACACAAACATGGCCGAGCCGGGAATCGAACCCGGATCCTGGCGGTGTGAGGCGAACGTGCTAACCACTAAGCCACCGTACCCCTGTATACATATACATATTTTTATTTATTAAAGTTAAAAAAAAAAATACAAGTAAGATAAAAAGCTGCTAAAACACAATGCTTTTCTTCAGGGTTTCTGTAAACCTGTGACTTTCAGCATTGTCACGACTCCACGAAAAGCACCGAACCAGGAGTGTGAGTGGAAATCTGATGCAACCCAAAGTACAAATCTCGACCGTCTACCTTAGTAAAACTGATATATGGGATCACTTAGGCAGGGAAAAGCAGTCAGGTCTTTCTTGCGTTTTAAGCACGACCACCAACACATTTTTTCAAAATGTTTTTTGGAGTAAAAATGATATGTATAAACATATTTCTGCGATTTAACTTCACCCGACTTAATACTAAACATCCCCCCTAATGCAATTGTGTACTTTAGCCTGTCGTAATAAATGATTAATCTAACACTATGCAATCAGGAGATTATCCATCCTACCCACAGAGAAAGCCTTAGGCTAGCATTGTCTTTGCATGTGTGTGTGTGTGTGTGTGTGTGTGTGTGGTGTGTGTGTGTGTGTGTGTGTCCTTTTTTTTTGTTGCTTAGTTTTACGTGCTGATCACAGCATGCCTTTTTTTCCCCCTTGGTTGGCTAAATGAATAGGCTTTCAAGAATGTGCCCCTTGAGGAGCAGTGCAGCCGGGAATTCTGTCCATGGAGACACCAAGTGGATTTGCTCCTATACAACCGAACAGCTTGACTAACAGAATTCGCACAATTGTAGTGCTGGACAATGTGATGTTTATAAACGGGAGCAGAAATAACCTTTATATGACCTTATCTAGCCTGGTGGGGGGGGGGGCTTTCGTGTGATGTGTTTTAGGAGTAGATGTCTGTAATTGAGTGCGTGTTTCGAGAGGCGCCACAGCGACTAGTACGGTTCAATCGGCGGCGGGATCGATCTGCTGATGCGAGACGCGTAAGACACGAGCGTACGTGGCGTTCGAGTCCGGAGATCCTTTAAACCCTGTGTTCATTTACCATGCGATGCAAATGCGGAAAACTGTCACTGTTACGATTGCGTTTACTTTTATTGCATGTAGTTATGATGGATGGATTCTCTTTGGACGCCTTTTATACCTCTTGTATACCTCGCACAATTCACAGACTCTAGTGTGAGGCTATAGACAGGTGTGGGTGCTTCCCGTACTGATATCTATATCTATATACAGTAGCTGCCGGCTCAGACGACGCGAAGTAGAGGAAAGAGGAAACTAGAGAGGCAATGACATGCACAGCCAGGGAGACAGAAAGAGGAATCACAAGCAGAGACAGAATGTTGTTCTTTTTTTTTTTCTCTCCCTCCTTTGGAATGCCACCCGTGCTTGTCTCTAAATCCAGTGAGGTGATGTACTGGGGGGTGGGGGGGTGTTACTGTGCTCAGCAGAAGTGGAATGTCTTGTCAAGGGTTTTGCCTCGGCTACAGCCTGTGCCATTTCGTTCGCTTTACTGAACCGCTAAATGGCAACGGGTGAAAAGTGACGCCGCAGGGCACAGCATGAATACAACGAGAAGCAAGGCGAAAGGGGGTGTGGAGTTAAAGTAGGTGGTGAAAAATAAATGCAAGTGCCTGGCTTTCGCACTCGTGTCCCGGGAAGGCAACAGAGAAAATGAAATGTGGTTTATTTGCTTGAACATTACAGCCATCTGGCACGAAGCAAGTCTTTACTTACGATCCGGTTACATTCGCAATCAAATAACAATAAAAAAAAACAAAAAAAAAAAACAAACATTCATGCAGAACCACTCACCGGTGCTGGATTTAATCGTCTCGTTGCCGACAGTCTGTCCCAGTAGGTCGTACTGGTTTAATCTGGAGCTCTCGCCCTCCACCACCACTGAGTTCGAGGCGTTCTTCGTCCAGGTATATGTCACCTCGGTTGTTGTGTACGCATCTATGAAATGCCAGTGACACAATTTCATTACCTCAATGAGAGAAGACGATAATAATAATAATAATAATAATGATAATAATATGTTCTTATCCGAAATAAAGCTTTGCAGAAGAAATATTTGCACTCACAGCTGCCAAATTTGAGAGGACAGGAGTGGAAGTCCATGGGAAAATCCTCAAGATGCATTGGACACTCTGCGTGCACCGTCAATCTGTGACAGTAATTTGAAAGCTACGTTTGGTGTATAATAAACAACTAAAATATAACAAAGTATATAATAATATCCAGCAAATAATAAAGAGCAATGACCAGATCATGAGCCGGATAAAACACTGTTTGTTGTGCTTTGCCCATATTAAGACCCTCAGTTAAAGGAAATCAAAGTGTTTTATATATATATATATATATATATATATATATATATATATATATATATATATATATATATATATTATATACAAATTGGCTTGGCTTGAAAACGCATCAAACTGCTTCCAGCCCAATTTGTTTTCTTCCAATCCCAGTCAATGCAATTTTACCATACCATTTTAGCCATCGATATTGCATATTATAACATTTTTTTTTTATTGCATATGCACATAATTTTTTTTTTTATTATGGATGTTGTAACTAAATTCAGGCAACAAAGGGTTGAGGAGTGTGATGACTCGTACTCGTTGACTCGTATTCTCGTTGAAAAAAGGCAATCACAATATATTAATATTAATATTCACAAAAACAGCTATAATGTACAGCCCTTAGAAAGAAGTACTTTGTACATAAAGGGTGTTCTGTACATAAGGCTGTTCTGTTCTATATATATATATATATATATATATATATATATATATATATATATATATATATATATATATATATATATATATATATATATATATATATATATATATATATATATAATATATAAACACACATTTTAGAACATAAACTCTAATGAAATATCTTAAGGAATTTAAGGAGTTTAAAATAAATACAGGATTATTAAACACAACTGATTACCGGCAGTTGCAGCAATAAAATAAACTGTTATTATTGTAATATGCTCAAGCTACTATATCATGTTTTTCTACTGTAACAAATCAGTTAATATTGACCTGAATGCCAGATGCTGTAAACTATGGCGTGAAGAAAACAGCCGTTTTCCTTTTAACAATGTTAGTAGGCATTAAAAATTGTATTTTGATTGTACATTTCAATATATGTGAAATTATAAACGCGTATTTGTAGATGATTCATTCTGTATGACCTTCTGTCTGATATATTCCACAGCATACACTACATAGAGCGTATTCATTTGGATTACCTCATAGTGTAAAGGAGGGTGCCGTCATCCTGGATACGTAGGAGTTTGTTAGGCATGGTCATGTTGTGCGCGACTGACTTCTTCCCGTTATGGAAGAAAGTGTCGGGAGTCCAGATTTTGCTGGCCATCAGGTTGTTGAGACGCAGGATGTTCATTGGGCCTTCGAACTTCAACCTTTCATCTTTCCAGCTTTGCCTGAAGAACACATCTATTGTGTATTCCTTGAAAACGATAAGAAAAACAGAAATATAATATATAATGATATCCTTTCGGTGCCAAATCGTATTTTCTGCACTTTCATTCATCTTCTAGCTCTTTATCCGATCTTCCCTCGGGTCACGGGGGGAAAGGGCTGCGCCTATCTCAGGCGTCTATGGGCATTAAGGCAGGATACATCCTGGATGGAATGCCAACCCACTCACACTCACACACACATTCATACACTAGGGAGAATTTTCCAAGGTGCCAATCAACCTACCGTGCATGTTTTTGGACTGGGGAGGAAACCGGAGAACCCGGAGAAAAACCCCCTGAGGCACGGGGAGAACATGCACAAACTCCACACACACATGGCCGAGACGGGAATCGAACCCCCGACCCTGGTGGTGTGATGCGAACGTTCTAACCACTAAGCCCCTTATTTTCTGTACTTATTTCTTTTTTTTAAAAATGTATTTTATATTTAAATAAAGGCTTGAAAAGTTTGGAAATAATTCAAATCTCTATATGACGATGAAAAAATGCGTTTGATTCGGTCTATGTGAGCTGGCAGACACTGATATTGGCTCGTGCAACAATAATCCAGTACAACAATTCATCCTTATCCTAACTGCTTAAAAACCCTTCCGCTGTCTCTCTCATGTTGTCTTATGATATTTAGCCCTCCAAATGTAAAATCAATCGGAGCCTTTCAAAGGTCGTCTGGTGATCAGCGAGAATGTGATGGTAACTGAAGACAAAGTGCATATAATGGATGCATTTCCTCTTATATACCAATGTCCAGCTTCTTAATTGTCCCTCAGTGTAATGTCTTATTAGATTATGGGCATCTTCAGTCTTTTCATCAAACTTTGGAGGATATTTTTATTATTGACACATTACCATAACCGGATAATAAAGTCATTATTTACTTTTATTTTTCTTTGATGAATTTGAAAAGGTGGCTAAAAAAAATAGGGTGGATAAATTGATTCATTCATTCATCTTCTACCGCTTTATCCGATCTTCCCTATCTATCTACATCTCTACGGCTACCTATCTTTATCCGTCTTCTATCGGTCTTCCCCTCGGGTCACGGGGCGTCTATGGGCATTAAGGCAGGATACACCCTGGATGGAATGCCAACCCATCGCAGGACACACACACACACTCACACTTACACACTCATTCATACACTGGGGACAATTTTGGTGCCAATCAACCTACCGTGCATGTTTTTGGACCGGGAGGAAACCGGAGAACCCGGAGAAAAACCCCCTGAGGCACGAGGAGAACATGCAATCTCCACACACACACATGGCCGAGACGGGAATCGAACCCGGACCCTGGCGGTGTGAGGCGTGCTAACCACTAAGCCACCGTGCCCCTCAGGAAAATCAAATAATTCAGATTATTATTATTAGAGTTATTATTATTAATTCCAATAACAGCAACAATAATATTGTTGTTGTACTAAATAACACTGCATTACCCTACAGGTTGAATCATTTGCAGCGTACAGTCATTGCTGCAAAAAATAATGCATTTTTTTAATTCAAATAAACAGCAACGATATTGTTAACAACACAGTACAAAAAGCAAAAAAATAAAATAAAGCTATACAAATGAAACCCTATGAAAAATATGTTATGGTTTTTTATTTTCTTTAAAAATCATAATAAAAGGCAATTAAATTAGCTTTGCACATGCGTTATACTGAATAAACACTGTATAATTAAACGGTACATGCACCACGACTAGAATAAAGCCCAGAAATGAATTCATACTAGATGTTTAAATCGTTCCTGCCTTGGAAATGCTTTTGACTTTTGAGACAAATAAGATAAACACAGCAGCGCGGTCAATACACGCTCACGAACATGAAGAAAAAGAGCTGGAGCAGATGCTTTTGTGCGCATGTTAATAGTATATCAACAAGCTGCTCGTGTGAAGGTTCTTTGCGCTATCCGGGTGGGGGGTGGAGGATAAGGCAGGTGCAGGGTAATTGGGGTTTGTCTGGAGCACTAGCAAAAGCAGTGATGGCTCTATTTGACCCTGGCAGTACAATCATCAACCTTTGTGGGCAGGAGAAGAAAAAAAACAACAAAAAAAAAAAAAACAGTATAGCCACTAAACAACTGCTGCTCTTTCGCAAGCCATCGTTTTCTTTTTTTCCCCCGTCTTTCTTGTCTAATATCTCTTTAGTCCACCTTATTTTCACCTCTCCATTTCCTTTTCTCTCTCTCTCTCTCCTCCCATTCCCCAGTGCATTCCCACGTGCCAGGTGAAGAGTTGCTTTATAACGCCAAAGTGACTTACAGCCTCCCCTTTTATCCATCAGTGACTAGACCTCGTCTCCCATCGGAGCCTGAGGGAAGCCCGTTCGGTATCACGTTCATACTGTAACTCTAATTTAATACACACGGGGCAATCTGATGGAGAGTCGGCTCGCTGTGGTCACCAATGAAAAGAGATGACAGCATCAAAAAACGTTAAGTTGTACAAGATACATAGCATTTCCCCTGATCTTATATTTTTAGATAATGAGCCTTCAGAAGGAATTGCATCAAGTTGAATGCGGGGCTATAATACACAACTATACAAAATACAAAATACAAAATGATATTACATCGAAGTGCCTGTAAGGCGTGTCTTAGGTTTCAGTTGCTGACTGATTAAAACATGCTAAAAACGACCAAAGTTTAAAGGTAAAATACAAACGGCGCAGTGTTTGTGATATGCATTACCTGTGTATCCGCAATCCTTACACTTCCATATTGTATTAGCTCCGAAAATATACCTTCAATAGATCCAAATCGATATCGTTTTAATTGAATCGATTCCGATTCCGCTTATCGACTCTTATCGATTCTTCTCGATTCCCTGTTTCGATTCGAAACGGATAAGCCTACCGCAGGTTGCTCGTGACCCCTTGCTTGGAACATATTCGTTTATTATAATAATTACACTTTGTTTTTACAAAGTAGAACCGCACTTTTGAGCGCTTCCTAAGAATACCACATAAGGTCCTGGCAGATCAGACCCGTGTAAGGTCCTGGCAGATTGGCAGGTGAAAAAAAAAATCTAAATTTCCATTTTATAACAAGTATCCGATCCTTAGTCATAAGTACCCAATTCCAGAATCGGATTCGATTTCGGATTCTCGAACCTAAATCCAAAGGAAGGAGCAGAAAAGGGAACCAGTGAAGCAGAAGCTACAGACTGCCCACAGTCTTTTAGATATAGCACCGAGATCTTACCTCTCCAGTCGATAGCACTTGACAAGAAGAGATAAAACACCAAAAACATGATAAGGCCATTCATCAGCATTAAAAAAGATGTGCTGGGGGAAAAAAATTATATTATATATATATATATATATATATATATATATATATATATATATATATATATATATATATATATCCTGCCTTAATGCCCATAGACGCCTGAGATAGGCACAGGCTCCCTGTCGTGACCCGAGGGAAGATCGGATATAGCTAGTAGAACGGTAGAATGAATGAATGAATGAATGAATGATATATATATATATATATATATATATATATATATTATATATATATATATATATATATATATATATATATATTTTTAAGGCCATGTACAGCTCAGCAGCTCTAATAATTTCTTACTTACATACATGATGCATTAGAGGCTACTGCAACAGACGGATCAATGATCAAAGGTAGACTAACATCGAAAAGACCAATGCTGCCGGTAAAATATTTGAGAAAAAGAACCTGGATGTTTGGTAACATTGGGTTACAGTGCAATTAAACACAGAAGAATCTTTTTTTCCTTTTCTTTCTTTCTTTCTTTCTTTCTTTCTTTTCTTTTTCTTTTTTTAATTGATAGAAGAACACTGTGCTCCATGAAAGGCTTCCCTGTCAGAAGGACGAGTGAGGATCCGTTTCAAAAAGGTGCCAAAAAAACACACACAAAAAAAAAACAACTATAGAGGGATAGACAGGCGAAGGTGAGAAAGGAACGAGTGAAAGGATGAGCTCCAGGGAGTGTGCGGAGGCAAAGAAACAGCACGATTTGTCTTTGAAAATGAAAAATATATCAAAGTAAAGCCTGGACGTGCCTGTTGAGCCCTTTTTCTTGTATGGAAAGGGCGGGGTGACGGGAGGGGGGGATGAGGGGGCGTTTGAGCAGCTTGTAAATCAGTAAAAAAAAAAACATCCTTCCTTTAATGCTTCACATACCTATTCCCTGAAAGAAAGGGAAGAAACAGTGGACTGGTCCCTCTAATCTAATCCAGCATGTAGCTCGGAGAATGGCCCGAGACAGAAAGGCAAGAGACGTAGGGAGACCAAAATGGATTATGGAGGATTTGGACAGAGAAAGAGAGACAGACAGAGAGAGAGAGAGAGAGTTGAACCAAAAGAAGGGCAGGATGGTGGATGGGAGGTGAGACGTGTCCTGCTGGTTTGTGATTCTCTGTGCTTTGAAGCAGCAGGAGAAGTGTTTAATCTTACACGGACAGCACAACGCCGATGCGCTAAAACAAAGAGCCGAGAGCAAACGATCGGGAGCGCAAAAGCACTCGGCGTACAGGAAAGAGGACGGTCCTTTTTTATTCAAAAATATAGCGAATAATGGGAATAATGGGGGAATTATAAATGTTCTTATTAAAATTTGTGCATTCGGGATGTTTACGCATGAATAGTTACTGCATAGACAGACGATGCGCTCCGAACAGATACCATTCATTCATTCATCTTCTACTGCTTTATCCGATCTTCCCTCGGGTCACGGAGAGTCTGTGCCTATCTCAGGCGTCTATGGGCATTAAGGCAGGATACACCCTCGATGGAATGCCAACCCATCACAGGATACACACACACACACACACACACACACATTCACACTAGGGACCATTTTCCAACCTACCGTGTATGTTTTTGGACCGGGGAGGAAACGCGCAATGCGCAAACTCCACACACATACATGGCCGAGACGGGAATCGAACCCGGACCCTGGCGGTGTGAGGCGAACGTGCTAACCTCTAAGCCACCGTGCCCGAACAGATACCAATGATGCCAATTTAAAGGACGTAAACGCTTGATTTATTTAAAACCGCCAAAAAAGAGGGATTCTTGGACTTTCATGCTGCTTTGAAAGACCTGCCAGATGTCAGGATGCAAAGAAAAAACCCCCACATATTTTACGAAATATAATAGAACCAACTAAATTTGTTAGAAAATATCACAAGCAGACGGGGAAAAAACAAAAATAAATAAATAAATAAAAATACAAGCATGTACACTTGACTCTGTGTGGACAGTGATAACATTATTTATTTATTTATTTCCTGCCGCCAAGGTAGTCACATTTCCACTTTAGGCCGCACTTGCCTCAGGTTTAAACCCCAACACAGATATTTGGGCCAACCGACATATACAGCATTAGCATTCCATTCCTAATATGTATTACATGCACAATATCTATTTATAAATCTCAGCGATCGCCTCCTGTGCTATTTACGAATAGACGTTGTGCCAGCCTTTTATTTTGCATCCCCGCGCCGTGTCTGGTTCCGCGCTTAGACGGCGCTGATTAAAACCGGCATTAAAAAGCTGCTTCCTTCGGCTGCGTCACTATTTGAATTGATAATGGAGACAGCTGCGCTGGCGGATCCATGAGTCATCGAGCTGCTTCCTCTGGCTTATCAAAGGAGGGGAATCTAATTCAGTGTGGCATGGGTGCAGCAAGGTGGCATCGCTTTTCAGTTCACCCCCCTGATACGGCGGCATCGGATACCTGTAGGGGCCACTGTCAATTTAATACCTGCCCCTACACACCTCGTTCTTTATGCTGAAGCATAGCGGAGGAGAGGAAAATAAGCAAAACAACAACTAAAGGCGATATTATCATGCATCATTTCAAGGACATCAAAATTGGAATCATTGATCGACTCCAGTAGCGATCCAATACATGATATGGCTATCATAACATATAAAAGAAGATTACATCACTAATTACTAATTACGTCAATTAATGATTTGGTTTTTTCATTCATTCATTCATCATTCATTCATTCATCTTCTACCGCTTTATCCGATCTTCCCTTGGGTCACGGGGAGTCTGTGCCTATCTCAGGCGTCTATGAGTATTGAGGCAGGATACACCCTGGATTGAATGGTAAACCATCGCAGGACACACACACACTCACATTCACACACACATTCACACACTCACATTCACACACACATTCATACACTAGGGACAATTTTCCAATTGGGAGGAAACCAGAGCACCCGGAGAAAAACCCCCCTGAGGCACGGGGAGAACATGCAAACTCCACACACACACATGGCTGAGACGGGAATCGAACCCGGACCCTGGCGGTGTGAGGCGAACGTGCTAACCGCTAAGCCACCGTAGCCCCCATTATTTATTATTATTATTTATTATTATTTTTGCTAAGCACTACAGCGCATTGCTTTGCTTTTTTCACCTTTTTTTTTTTATTTTTCCCATTTTGCATACATATGGATGTGCAAAGATCAAAACAAGATAGTTTTTTCCTTTTATTATCTAAATTAACCCAAATTAAAATAATTAAATAAAATGAAAAAAAAAATCTTCGTATATGTTTAAGATACATTTTGGCCATGACACCTATAAATCATTTGTTAAGAAGCTTAAGAGCAGCTCACCATATCAGTGTCTGAAACAGGACCAAAACTGGTGACGTAGATATCAGTCTTTACTGTGGTGACCCGATCTGAAAGAGAAAAGAGGGAAAGAGGGAAAGAAGCGCTTGATAATTCAATTCTCGAACATGTTTTTGTAGCCCGTTTTGCGCGTTGACTAGACTCTTCGCGCTTGTTCTGTTCTGTTACCTTGAGTTTTTATTCCGTCCGTACGCTGCCTGTATTCCCGCGAGGAACGGAAGAAAAAAAAAAACGCGTCTCGGAGTGCTTGTAAGTACACCTCGGGTGGCGTTTATCCTAGCTCCGCTTTGTGTCTCTGCCTCTGAAGGACTCTTTTATCTGTTTTCCGTCTATCCTGGTGATCGTCATTAAGTAGCTATTTCTCTTTCTTCTTTATGTCTGGCTTTGTGTGTCATCCTTCGCACCCTCGCTCCCGTTTTCCTACCTGGCTGACTCAGAAATCTCCTTCTCCTTCGGCGTTGTTTGTTTTTGTTTTTTTTTTTTTTTTTTCGTTCTCTCCGTGGCCGCCGTTCAAACGTAGACGTGAAACGGTTAAGCGTTGCTCGTTAACGCCAAACGATCGCAAAAATTCGGTTCCGCGTATATCTTATTGGATGTATTTATAGTGCATTTGCATGCGGGGGTGGGTGGGGGGGGGGTGTCGTAAAGAGATCTCCAATTTTCACACAAGAAGTTTATAAAAAAGAAAGAATAAATAAAAAAGAATATTATTTGATACGCACATACTTAAATTAAAAGTACGTGCCCTGAAGAGGTTGGCAATAATTTACTGTTTAATAGCAAAGGCATGCTTTCAGAGCCGCGGGATATTGTTCCGGTTTATTAATAGATATGTAATGTAGGTTGGTTAATTCATCTCAGAGAGAGAGAGAGAGAGAGAGAGAGAGAGAGGAAAGAATTTTGTTTTGCGAGACAAAGCTTTGCCTTGATGCACCCCCGATCTCGCGTAACGCTTTTGCACGAGTGCTTCAAAATACACAATTCCGTCAAAGAACGCAGGCTGAGACTCGAAGGTCAAATCATGAATGGACAGAACCTCTTGCTTTTAATGCCTCTGTATTTTATGTGCTCTTTTGTTATTGAATGGAAAAACAGGATGGGGATAATGGTCGTGGATCACACGGGCAGACGGTCGAAAAAGTAAAAGAATTCATTCTTTCGCTTTACTGCTTCATCATTCACACGTTCGTCCAATCAATTGTCTGACAGAAGAGCAGCCTAAAATACCATTGGTTCAACAATAGATTAGACTTTATTAGTCATATATATATATATATATATATATATATATATATATATATATATATATATATATATATATAATATAGTACAGCACAATGGAATTCTTTCATAGCTTGTTTTGGGTTTTCTTTGGAAGCTGGGGTCAACAACAGAGCGCAGGGTCAACAATGATACAGCGCCCCCTAGAGTACAGAGGTTTAAGAGCCTTGCACAAGGACCCAAAAGTGGCAGCTACTGTAGATGTAGCCCCCCCCCCCCCCGCCTTTTCTGACCAGTGCCTTAACCACTGAGATACCCCCCTTCTCCCCTACCCAAATTGTGTCAGGTAAGACTAAACTGTGAAAAAAGGTCAATGTATTGTGCATTATGTGTTTTTCTGCTACACTATGAATATTCTCTTATAAAGAATGCTATATATGGTATATATAAATACCATCGTCTTGTCTGTCAGCTCGAACCAGGCGACAAATTCTCTACTGACATTTTTTTTTCAAGGCTTTTCAATAATACGCACAAAAGAAAAAAAGAACACCTTACCAAAACGCACACAGAATCTATTTAAACACAGACCGAATCTGGCACCAACGGCACAATTCCAAGGCTAACACGTATGAGGATTCGTACGAGGTGTGTTTGATGTATAATGAGGTTTTGAAAAGCTCATGAATTCCAATTTTTTGATCACCAGTTTTAAACGAGTTTGGGAGATTAAAAGCAGGTAAACAAGGACCGGAATGTGAAACGGAATGTTTACCAACATCGCGTGGAATCCATGACACAAAGAATTCATGTGATTTGAGCGAAACTGTTGCATTCATAATAAATGTGTGTGTGTGTGTGTGTATCTATCTATCTATCTATCTATCTATCTATCTATCTATATATATATATATATATATATATATATATATATATATTCATTCATTCATTCATTCATCTTCTACCGCTTTATCCGATCTTCCCTCGGGTCACTGGGAGTCTGTGTCTATCTCAGGCGTCTATGGGCATTAAGGCAGGATACACTCTGTATGGAATGCCGACCCATCGCAGGGCACACACACACACACACACACACAACACACACACACACACAAACAAACACACACACATTTATTATGAATAGAGACAATTTTTCCAGGGTGCCAATCAACCTACCGTGCATGTTTTTGGACCGGGGGAAAACTGGAGAGAACCCGGAGAAAAAAAACCCTTGAGGCATGGGGAGAACATGCAAACTCCACACACACACACACACACATATGACGGTGACGGGAAACCAAACCCCCCCAACACTGGAGGTGTGAGGTGAACGTGCTAAACACTAAGCCATCGTGCCCCCCTATGTGCCCCCTTTTGGGTTATGCATTAAAATTTTGTAATGCACACCCAGCTATGGATTATCTCTTACATACATATAAGGTATTCAATCACTCTCTCTCTCACACACACACACATACCTACACACACAGACATATGTGTATCCCTTATATGTATTTAAGGGATAATCCATGGCTGGGTGTGCATGACCCAATTTGAATGCATAACCCCCCCAAAATGCAATACCTCCACAAAGCACATTCAAACAGCATAATACACACCTAGCAATGGATTATCCTGCTTATACCATGGTCATTAACCAACCTTGATAAGTTAAAAGCTTGCATTGAGATTTGCATGGCAAAACTGTGCATAAAATAAAAGGAGGGATTTTTCGACAGTTATTTTAACTATGGAAGTAGAATTCTGCCCACCAGGGTGGCTTAGCGGTTAGCACACTCGCCTCACAACTCCAGGGCTGGGGGTTCGATTCCCGCCGTCACCGTGTGTGTGTGTGTGTGTGTGTGTGTGTGTGTGTGTGTGTGTGTGTGTGTGTGTGGTGTGGAGTGTTCTCTCCATGCCTCAGGGATTTTTTTTTCCACAAAACAACATGTAGGGTAGGTTGATTGGCACCTTGGAAAATTGTGTGTGAATGCAAGTGTGTGTATGTGTGTGTGTGTGTGTGTGTGTGTGTGTGTGTGTGTGTGTGCACCCTGAGATGGGTTTTATGCGCGAAGACTCGTGAGGTTCCCCGCGACCTGAGAGAGAAGTCGGATAAAGCGGTAGAAGATGAATGAATGAATGAAAGAACTCTGCCCACTCTACATCCATACTGGTATAGTCATAAAGTACTATGGGATGACTAGATTTATATCGGTTAGTTTTAACAAATAAGGAGGAGAAAAAATAGAAAGATGAGAGATGCTCATTCGTTCATCTTCTACCGCTTTATCCGATCTTCCCTCGGGTCACGGGGATCCTGTGCCTATCTCAGGCGTCTATGGGCATTAAGGCAGGATACACCCTGGATGGAATGCCAACCCATCGCAGGACACACACACACACTCACACACACATTCATACGCTAGAGACAATTTTCCAGGGTGCCAATCAACCTACCGTGCATGTTTTTGGACCGGGGGAGGAAAACGGAGAACCTGGAGAAAAAACCCCCTGAGGCACGGGGAGAACACATGCACAAACTCCACACTCCACACACACATGGCCGAGACGGGAATTGAACCCGGACCCTGGCGGTGTGGGGCGAACGTGCTAACCGCTAAACCAACGTAGCCCCTTTATGTGAGATCTTATTTGTCTTTATTAATCCAAAATCACCATATTCCCAATATCACTTAAATGGTGTTAAAAGGTATACGTGTGTATCAAATATGATTACTTGTTCCGACGCAATTTCATTTAGGCAGCAAGCTAATTTCTTTCCAATGGATACCTTTCCAAAACCCATACATAAATAAGCTTCAGCCATATCCTCCACCTGTTACAGGTCAGAGGTCCGGGTTACTCTTCAGGGCTGGTGTGTGTGTGTGTTATTTGGCTGAATGTGAAGTCGGCCCTGGTCGAACTTGGGGAAGAAAAAAAAAGAAAAGGCCACAGTTCAGGACGCATTGTCTAGAATGAGAATATGGTCCAGATGGGATGTGTATGGGTATTGAGGGACGCCTCCTGGGAAATCCTCTAGCCTGGAGTCGCTCTCTTATTGATGAGATGCGTTCCCATATTCAGCAGCTTTACTCCAGATGACAACAGTTTGACTCTGACAGGTTGACACATTTTTTTCCCCCCTTCCTATCTCGCTCTCGCAGCTTTCGAGACATCCCCCCCCCTCCCCCCCTACACACACACCCTTGTTTAGTAATACAATGCAACTCTATAAGACTACCTGCATTTTCATTCAACAAAACCAAGACAAAACATGGTAGTACGCTGCCTTTCGCATCTTTTCAACTCTCGCGGGTCGCATTATACTGTGATAGTCGGTCAACACGCAAACCTCATTCCAAAAACACGGGCTTCGTCGCACGATGCCTCTTTAATCCAAGATCACTGGAGTGCAGACGGCAAAAGCTGTAATTTCACCTTCAGCTCAATCAATGGTCTCTTGAGGGCGGAATAATAATCAGAGATCTGTTTATGCTCCACCTGGATGTGTCTTTTATTAGGGCATTAAAATCCACAGTCCTATGACAATAAAGCTGTTCCTTCAAATAGTGAGAAATGGCCCCTGGCTGATCATTAAACATGCTAAAGGTAATCAGGCACAAGGCTTATGATAACAATAGCAGGCTGTTTCGGTTCGATTGTTGACGGGAGGGGTTTGGTGTGGATGTATGGTGCTGTAGAATAGGTCCAAATCCAAGGTTTAATATTAATGAAAACAAAGCGGCGATATATATATATATATATATATATATATATATATTATATATATATATATATATATATATATATATATATATATATATATATATATGGGGCATGGTGGCTTAGTGGTTAGCATGTTCACCTCACAACACCGCCACCGCCATTCCGCTTTCCCGTCTCGGCCATGTGTGTGTGGAGTTTGCATGTTCTCCCCCCCCCCGTGTCTCAGGGGTTTTTTTTTTCTCCGGGTTCTCCGGTTTCCTCCCCCGGTCCACAAAACATGCACGGTAGGTTGATTGGCACCTTGGAAAATTGTCCCTAGTGTATGAATGTGAGTGTGTGAATGTGTGTGTGTTGTGTCCTGCGATGGGTTGGCATTCCATCCAGGGTGTATCCTTGCCTTAATGCCCATAGACGCCTGAGATAGGCACAGGCTCCATGTGACCCGAGGAAAGATATATATATATATATATATATATATATATATATATATATATATATATATATATATATATATGTTATATGTGTCTTTGCTATTAGCTCTTGGTGAACTTGGTGAACTGGGTGAAATGCAATGCAGTTCAGAATACTGTCCGTATAAGATTATTATATTTTTTTCCCCCCAGTATTGTGTTGATTTCAGTTTAGCAAAAAGCAATAATTGATTCCACTAGGGCTTTGGGATCTTTCTTTATCACGACCCCATATTGACTGATCGGTCAATAAAAAGCTCTTTAGCAGTCATGGGAGAGGTTTCATTTCAAAAGCACTGCAAAGCATTGGAGAATGATCCTGCACCTGAGTTTTATTATGGTCTGAGAAATTTCTCCTAGAAATAGAGACCTGACGCATTGTTATATTCTATCTATCCTCCTCTTACGTTTAGAAGCATGATTTAAAAGACTACCCCCCCACACCCCCTACACACACCCCACCCCCGTCTTCTCCTTCTTTAGACTGTGGGGTCTGAAGGAGATTGATGGTGGCATACAAATTTCCAATACACTTTCACCTGTATGTAGTCTCTACTAGAATGTCCAGATAAACCCCCTCTAATTGATCCTGACTTGTAATAGTAAACTAGTCTCTAACAATTTATTACATACGATAATACTATTAAAATAAGACTGGTTTTACCACACAAATATTAACTCTCTAGATATAAAAACCGAATATCAACAAAGAAAATGTCCATTCCTTATTTATTAAAATACTTTTTCAGTTGCTGTCACGGTGTAAGCGTGCACAGGAGACAAGAAAGGAGGCTTGCAAATCTTTGCAATGTTGCATAATTGCATGATGTTGTTCTTTTCTGATATATTAGCAGCAGTAGCAAAAGCAATAATGAATGATGAATACAAGCCAGGCTTAATCCTAATTTATGACCGTTGCCATGGTCGCATTCCAACACACTTGTATGAGCAACATTAACCAGATCTGGATACGGTCTAATATCCTGACTGGCAGCTCGGTGCAAACAATCAGGATGAAAATTTAATTTAGTCGTTCTGACGAATCTGTAACCATTCGCTTTATCCGATCTCCCCATCACAGGACACACACACTCACAATCACACACACATTCATACACTAGAGACAATTTTCCAAGGTGCCAAACAAACCTACCGTGCATGTTTTTGGACCAGGGAGGAAACTGGAGAACCCGGAGAAAAAACCCCTGAGGCACGGGGAGAACATGCAAACTCCACATACACACATGGCCGAGACGGGAATCGAACCCGGACCCTGGCGGTGTGAGGCGAACGTACGTGTTAACCGTTAAACCACCGTAGCCCCTAAGGAACTAAAGATGCCTCATGATATTGATAATTCTTCCAGAAAACACTTATTTTAACAATAACAGAAGCTGCAACTACACTATAAGGATGGAAAAAGAAATAATGGAAGCATTGTTTCACTATTTGTAAACATCTTTCAGTACTGACTCATTATTGCTGCTCCATCCAATATTAATTGCGTAACATATCGAAATGGAATTTGCTGGAATTCTTGTTATGTTTAAAGCCGATGAATTGAGAGGGTTGGTGGAGGATTAAGGAGTCGGCGAGGTCAGGGGGTGTTTTGTTGGCTTGTTGGTAGAACAGGAGAAATCAATGCTTCCAATGCATTTGGAATTTACCGGCCAGGTTATTAAAAAAAGAATATGATGGATATGAAGCAATGGCAGGGATTTTTTTTTTTGGTCACCGTTCACACCGTTTATGAACAAAATGCATCAAATGAAGCTGAAGCAGATGTGCTTATTCAATAGAATCAATTACGAAATTGAATTTTAATTTCAATAAAGCACGAAGTTTCAGCTTAAACGGGGAAAACAATCTTTATAAAAATTTATTCCTGATTACAGTGCAATTGCAGTGCTTATATAGTTATAACATTAATAAACCTACTTTATTTTACTATTTTTACTTATACAGTTAACTTGATCACCGACATTTAACAGCCAACTTTACACGACAATGCAATGTTTACATTGCAGTACATTCTATATGAATAGGTGTGTGTGTGTGTGTGTGTGTGTGTGTGTGTGTGTGTATATATATATATATATATATATATATATATATATATATATATATATATCTATATATATATATATATATATATATATTCATTCATTCATTCTTCTACCGCTTTATCCGATCTTCCTCGGGTCACGGGGATCCTGTGCCTATCTCAGGCGTCTATGGGCATTAAGGCAGGATACACCCTGGATGGAATGCCAACCCATCGCAGGACACACACACACACACACATTCACACACACACATTCATACACTAGGGACAATTTTCCAAGGTACCAATCAACCTACCGTGCATGTTTTTGGACCGGGGGGGGGGAAACCGGAGAACCCGGAGAAAAAAACCCCCTGAGGCACGGGGAGAACATGCAAACTCCACACACACATTCCCGAGACGGGAATCGAACCCGGATCCTGGCGGTGTGAGGCGAACGTGCTAACCACTAAGCCACCATGCCCCCTATATATATATATATATATATATATATATATATATATGATATATATATATATATATATATATATATATATATATATATATATATATATATATATATATATATATATTATTACAAATATCCCCCCTTATAATGCAAACTTTTATTGTTATTCTGCTTCTCACTGGTCAGATAAACCTATCATTAAAATTATAGACTGATCTTTCTGTGGAAAATTTTACAAAATCAACAGGGGATGAAATACCTGCGCCCCCCATTGTGTGTGTGTGTGTGTGTGTGTGTGTGTGTGTGTGTGTGTGTGTGTGTGTGTGCTTCCGCCTACCTCCAGAAGTTTACACTTTTTATTGACAATAGTTTGTGTCTGCTTTGTGCAACACGTTTGGATAAACAGGGTAATATTTACCTTTTTTTCACAATATACAATTGTGTGCTTCCCTCCTTGTGTTAACAACCATGCAGGTTCATAGGAGGTGGTAGCACAGTGGTTAAGACGGAGCGTACATTCAAATCCCACCACTACCAAACGTTGGACTCTTAAACAAGGCCCTTAATCCTCAGTTGCTCAGTTATAAGTAGCTCTGGATACGGGGGTCTGCAAAAGGCCATAAATGTACATGGCAACAATTTGGGGGAAGAACCACATTCATTCATTCATTCATTCATCTTCTACCGCTTTATCCGATCTTCCTTCGGGTCACGGGGAGCCTGTGCCTATCTCAGGCGTCTATGGGCAGGAAACACCCTGGATGGAATGCCAACCCATCGCAGATCACACACACACACACACATTCATACACTAGGGACAATTTTCCAAGGTGCCAATCAACCTACCGTGCATGTTTTTGGACCGGGGAGGAAACCAGAGAACCCGGAGAAAAAACCCCCTGAGGTGCAGGGAGAACATGCAAACTCCACACACACACATGGCCGAGACGGGAATCGAACCCGGACCCTGGAGGTGTGAGGCGAACGTGCTAACCACTAAGTCACCGTGCCCTGGAAGAACCACATACGATTGGTAAAGTCCGGTGTCCCAATACTTTTGCCTGCATTTACCGTCCCTTTACATGGGAGGAGATTGTTAGGTACAGTCTATGGTAGAATAGTGTACACATTCCTGTGTTTGGATCCCGGATGAATTCGCTAATCCAGTCAAGACTAACGGCCACTGCTCATTAGATCCAGCTCCATTAAGATATGACAGGCAGACAGCTTGAATGCAAAGAACGCAGCACCCGAGCATACTGACACTCTGGCACCCGGACAAGGGAAAGGTACACATGGAAAAAGCTCCGCGGGGGGAAATCAATAATATAGGAGTATTTCATGTGGCCAAAATTTGCCATTTCATCATTTGGTTATGGCCCTTCTGACTGCTAAAATCTCCCTCTAATGACAGGAAATAAACGGTCTACCAAAAGGCACCTAATTTGGACACGCAGCGGAATATATATGAAACGTGAAGCGCGGTGCTCGAGAAACCAAAACAGTCATTTGGAATGACACTGTCTCCGAATGTGACACAAAACGTTACATCACACACAGTGCGGTCATGAAAAATATTATTACACACAAATTGACAAACCGGTGTTTTTATATATATATATATATATATATAGTATATATATATATATATATATATATATATATATATATATATAGATAGATATAGATAGATAGATAGATAGATAGATAGATAGATAGATAGATAGATAGATAGATAGATAGATAGATAGATATCTCACAGTTTCACATAGCAGATTTTATTTATTTATTTTTAAAAGACAATTTGGCTTGCTAAGTTGTCACGCAGCTGACTGAAAGCAGAATGAATAAGCGATATCGCGTTCACCATCAATAATGTGTGGAGGCTGGTCATAGAGACTAGCAAAGATGGCTAAATCTTCGATTAGATGTCGTTTGTAGCTCTATGTAGCGTTATATGATGTTTTGTGTAGCACCAGGGCTCTGGAGAAACGCTGTCTCATTTCACCGTGTACTGCGTCACCTATATGCAGTCGTAATGACAATAGAACCTCTTGACTTGACTTGGGATTAGACACATCTTTATCGCCAATGCACGGAAATGCAGTTAGCATCTAACCAGAAGAGCACAAGTGGCCTATTTACATTTACATTTGTGGCATTTGGCAGATGCCCTTATCCAAAGCAACTTACAAATGAGGGTTAAGGGTTAAGGGCCCACTAGTGGTGGTGCTGGGATTTGAACCTGCGATCTTTTCCGGTCCATAGGCCAAAACCGTACCCACTAAGCCACCACCTCCCTACAATAAACATTTATTTACAAGAAACGGCAGTATAAAATAAATACATTAAGAATAATGTACAAATAGGCTGAGTTTATAGCCTCTATAGTTTTCTATTTGGCTGAACTGTTATAAAAGCAGGTGGAACGATGGATGATGGATATGGGCTCAAGGCCTACATCTTTCCAGAAAAGTGTGGTGGTCAACAGTGAAATCTACAGGAGGAAGTCGGTTCTGGTTGTTATTTCTTTCTTTTCTTTTTTTTCCTTTCTTTTAAGTGCTAATAAAGATTAACCAACGACCTACGTTCCAGGATACATGCCATAAGGATTTATCGATGGGTGGTGGGATTATAGCATAGCTCTACAAAGCAAACACCGAAAGCGCATTGTCTTCTACAGGATAGTGCTTATGCAACATACATAAACACGATTCATTTTTGAACCGTGGTCAATTTGAACCGTGTGACTATCTAGGTCGAAGGGAAACCGGTCGAGCGCGTTCGTTATGCCGAGGAAACACTTGACTAAGCACGGGGCGTCGTACAGTACTTTTAAAGGGGCCATAAATTATTCACAGGCTTTAAAAGCTGAGGAAACGAAGTTGAAGAGAACTTTTAAGAGTGTTTGCCAATTTAATTACGGCATGGAAATGCTAAACAGCAAAATGTTTAAAAGCTTCCGTGACATCTAAACTCGGGGTCAGCAGTCGGACGTGGCGCGCAGTAAATAAGTATCTGGTCTTACCTCCCAGTCCGGGCCTGAGTCGGTTATCGTAGCCATCCAGGAGTCGGTCCAAGATACGTGTAAAGAGGGTGATGTTGTTTTTGAAGGCATCGGTTGAGGTGTCTGCACTTACTGACCTGCAAAAGCAAAATGGGAATAGTTGGCATGCGTATAATACATAAAAACATTACCCTGCTTTTGTACTATACACTAGTACTATACAACAGGTTTGACACGGCGAGTTTCCAATCCCACCACCACCACCGAACTGCCACTAGTGGGCCCTTGAGCAAGGCCCTTAACCCTCAACTGCTCAGTTGTTAGTTCCTCTGGATAATGGCATCTGTAATGTAAATGTGAATATAAATACAACATGGCAATGATCTGACGAACCCGAAGAGCTCGTTTCCATGAGGGGGCGGGGTTTCATCAGTCATATGGAAACCTCAACAAGAAAAAGCCCCGCTGTAACATCCGTTTGTATACGTAAGTAATTTCTATCCCTGTACATACATAAAATTATGAATAAACGCTTCGAACGATTAGATAAAGCTCAAGGGTATTCTTCGTGCCGTACATTGTTTATGAACATTCATTCATTCATTCATTCATTCATCTTCTACCGCTTTATCCGATCTTCCCTCGGGTCACGGGGAGCCTGTGCCTATCTCAGGCGTCTATGGGCATTAAGGCAAGGTACACCCTGGATGGAATGCCAACCCATCGCAGGGCATGACACACTCAAAACCGCACACACATTCATACACTAGGGACAATTTTCCAAGGTGCCAATCAACCTACCGTGCATGTTTTTGGGGGAAACCGGAAAAAAAAACCCTGAGGCACGGGTTAAACATGCAAACTCCACACACACACACACACACATGGCGGAGACAGGAATCGAACCCGGACCCTGGAGGTGTGAGGCAAACGTGTTAACCCATGCCCCCCCCCCCATTTTTGAACAGTCATTCATTCATCTTCTACCGCTATATCCGATATCCTATGGGCATTAAGGCAGGATACTCCCTGGATGGAATGCCAACCCATCGCAGGACACACACACGCACACTCACACACACACTCACATTCATACACTAGGGACAATTTTCCAAGGTGCCAATCAACCTCCCGTGTATGTTTTTGGACTGAGGAGGAAACCGGAGAAAAACCCCCTGGGGAGAACATGCAAACTCCACACACACATGGCCGAGACAGGAATCGAACCCCGACCCTGGAGGTGTGAGGCGAACATGCTAATCACTAAACTACCGTGTGCCCCCCCCCCTCCGTTTATTAACATATCATTCGTATTTACATAGAATGGGTAATTATAAATGAATAATATATAATTCAATTAGTAGCTAGGCAACAGATCCTCCAGTACATCAGCTACACAATGTTCCTGAGATGTTCATACAACTACAACTTGTAAGCGCGGGGGCCTCCGGGCAGTGCTGTCGCATCAAATCTCAAGGCGTGGGGAAAAAGCGACACAAATTTTTGGGCTTCACCTCACCTTCCGACGACTCAGGGGCGCACAGGCACGTCTCATCGCACACCGATGCACTAACCATCCTGATGCATAGTCACATTACATTTCGGAACACCGAAATTCCATTCCCATTTCATTCTCACGTCATCAACGAAGCCGTTTAGGCTCCGCTAGAATGCTCTACTAATAAGCGAGCGGCGTGCGATGCGAGGTGAAGCGCAAGCGAAGTGTGTATCCAGAGCGGACGAGCGATTCTTCCCGGTGATTAGAGCGTGCCTTACAGCAGCCACTCCACCTCACTCCAACCGACACTTGTATCACAAGCTAATGCCGTTTGCCACCTGACCCGGCCGCATTAATCCTTGTCTCGCCACCCCCCCCCCCCCAAAAAAAGACTGCAATGTAGTTTTCACTGGAAGGAATTGGATTTAGTTTGAAACATTTTAAATACAGCGGGTAATTAAAAGCACATCGTTCAATTAGTTCCTGAAGGAAATTGGGTTTGCTTAAAATAAAAAAAAATAATAATAAAAAGAAATGACGCAATAATGACACATGGATTTCGGAGTGATTTCGAATGGGAAAGGTCACCGAGTACGACAGCTGTGGGAAAGTACCAAACTGAGAGTGGATAATGAGAATTCCATTACTTTCAAGGTGTGAACATGTCATATACTGTATTTATTAGCTCACCCACGGGGTACGCGAAAGCTTCGGTGTCCAGTCCTGTATTCCGGTTGCCTAGAAACTAACAGACTGGACTAAAAAAAATAAAAAATAAAAAGTAGCTAAAACAGTGTAATAACATGTCACAAAGATAGCTAAGCATTCATGTGTTAGTGTGGACTAAGGGGACGACTGAGAATACTGTATGATCAAGAATCACCTTTTGTTTTGGGTATTACGAGGGTAAGTCAATAAAAAATTGAGTTAATTTAATCGTACGGCTGTCAATAGATTAAAATATTTCATCGCAATTAATCGAGTTAACTCGTGATTAATCACGCAAACGCACGCTTTCAATGTACCGTTTAAATGAATATTTTTCATGTTTCTATGTTTTAATTATATGGCCACGGTGGCTTAGTGGTTAGCACGTTCGCCTCACACCACCAGGGTCCGGGTTCGGGTCCCGTCTTGGCCATGTGTGTGCATGTTCTCCCTGTGCCTCAGAGGGTTTTTCTCCGGATTCTCCGGTTTCCTCCCCCGGTCCAAAAACATGCATGGTATGTTGATTGGCACCTTGGAAAATTGTCCCTAGTGTATGAATGTGTGAGTGTATGCCCTGTGATGGGTTGGCATTCCATCCAGGGTGTATCCTGCCTTAATGCCCATAGACGCCTGAGATAGGCATAGACTCGAGGGAAGATCAGATAGAGGTAGAAGATGAATGAATGAATGAATAAATGTTATAATTATATACATTTCATTCCAAATCGGTCCCTTTAATTAAAGTATGGATGATTTCATATTTATTTCACTCTGGAAATTATACTTTGAATATTAATTTCTTGATTATTTGAATGTCGTTTTTTTTTTTTAGTGGTTGTGAAATATGGTACGTGGCTCCTTTAAGAATGATGTACTGGTTCTGGTTGCTTTCCATATAAACACATCTATCACCTCTTTTATATTCCATCCTAACAGTACGAACGGTACGCTGAGGTAAGGTCAATGGTGAAATGAGTTTCTTTATTCATTTGTGCTTTTTATTTATTCAGAATCAAAAGTGCCCGGCGGATCTTTGTTTGTCCGGGTTCGGTTCGTTCGCCAACACAACGCGGGGTAAAGGAGCAGATCACTCACATAGTAGCGCACGCTGCGTTAATCGCGAGTTAATAAAATTAGCGCCCTTAAAGTGAATTCGTGTTACCGCGTTATTAAATCATCGTGCCGGCAGGCAGGGAGATTCCAAAGTGTGCATTATCATAACCGCTCAGCCGCGCATTAAAGTCGATGAGGTAAATGTTTTTTTTATTTAACTAGACAACAAAAAATATGAAAGCTCACTCCCAGGATATACTATTTGTTTTAATGATTTGCACACCCTTGAAGCGATAAATGCACCGTCAAACCATTAATCGGCTTTGTACACCAACCTGCCATGACCTTATTCAACACCAAAATAATTCAAAACCAGAATTCAACATCGGGGCAGGTTACATAAGCGATCCCCGACCAATTTGTGCAGCGTGGCAGAAACAATCTAGCGCAGTGCTAATTTATTAAATGTAATCAAAGGGGTGTGCTTGGTCTACAAATATGTTTCGCTAGGTGGTACTTGTTAGATTCACATCCACATGCATGCAAGGGCCCAATGGTTCCCAGTAGAAAACTGTCCGAAGGAATACACTAACACCAATGCATGCCTTCTTCCCAAGGCACATCCCGGCTGCATCTCATCAACCATGTTATGACGGTCTATTGTTATAATGGTCACATGGTTATCGTAGGTGTAAACTGGGTCATCCTGTGCCCAGGCAGCGCCATATGCAGAGAGCCCACACGCATCACTAAGCCTTAGGCACTCATAACCCTGTCGTTTGGTTGTCCCTCCTTCCTCGGTCCACTTTTTGGTACTTACTGAACCAAATGTACTTACAAACATAAAAACATGCTACGACACCTGCTATCTTTCAGCCTTCGCATCGCTGCATTGGTGGAATTCAAACATGTGTGGAAAATGTCTGAAATGATGATTTTTATACTTCTAGAAGCGGCTATACAGCACATTAGTCTAGTGTATGTCGACTCGTCGCTCTTGTTTACACAGAAGGACTTTCATGATATAGTTTGGAAGATGCAAGGCTTTAATAGTTGGTGCTGTAATAATGGCGTTAAATGGCTTTGCATTTGACCTTAGAAGCACAGGAAAGAAGTCCAGAAGTGTAATTCTCTCCATGGCAGACAAGAACAAGGACTCTACAGTGTTAATGAGGCACAGAAAAAATTAGATACAGCCCACCCTACAGAATATATATATATATATATATATATATATATATATATATATATATATATATATATAACCTTCTTCTAAAAAAATATTATTACATTTAATTCGGATGTCTACGTGAGTTGTATATACTCTACAATGAGTGCACTATCAATACCAGGACTACCACTATCCGGTAATGCTGTTCGATTCAAATATCCACTGACAGGAATTTCATGGCAGGTTTCTGTTTCGCTGGCAGACACAATCATACCTGCGAACGCAAGACACCGCTTGAAGGAGAACGCTGTTGTGTTGCTGTGGCTTAACCGAAGCTTGCAAAGCCAGCATTGTTGCTCAGGTAATCCAGTGTTGGCCAAAAACATCAGCATCAGCAGCCGCATCAGCATAATATATGAAACGATAAAGCGAGATTTATGGATCCTTATTAGAAGGATTGCATACTGCAAGCGTCCAAATGTTCATTTGTTCCGACTAAGCCACAGGTCATGGAATTCTAAAAGCAGAATATGACTGACATGGATGCCAACATTGCTAATATATATATATATATATATATATATATATATATTTACACACATATACCAGAGACTACAATTCTCATCAACTCATCAACTTTATAAGACAAGGTATTCAAATTTACAACCTGGCCAACCTTTTTTCTTATTTTTATTTACACTTATTTAATATGACTGTTGCGTTTGCTGGGAAAGCAGAAAAAGCTAGGGTTTATAAATCATATATACGATGACCAACAAACCCAATATACCCACATCTGCAATGATTTAATACTGCTTATAAATGTAGAAGGGCATATGATTCTGTCTGGCGTTTCCCCGTCCTATGGGCATGCTCTAAAATGATATAATATACAGCTATGTCCTTTGGTTCTTTTTGGCAGAAAAGCTCAGATGACAAGCCAGCAAATCACATGAAAACCCAGAAAAGGAACCCGGCAAGATAGTAGAAGAAAAACCTACTCAAAGTTATAGTTTAATTAACTTAAATCTCATTTAATTTGCAATAAGAATGAGCAGGTTTGTCGATCTATCTCTATATATATGAAGGTGCAAACCTGAATGCACCGCAGTACATCGCTCGTGTGTAGTCGTTTTTAATTGATGGCTTTTTATGAAACGATTATTAACTTTGCTTTTTAATGAAAGCCCTATTTATTATTTAACTAGGCAAAGCCGTTTAATTATCCCTCGCACTTACAGACTGCTCCTAAAAACAGTGAAGATGGTGTAGATTTTACGGCAATTGCCGTGCTAACGAAACGAACGAAACAAACAAAAACAACAAACATTGTTCAGGGGATGTTCCGAATGTTCACATGGACACCCTTGAGCCCTTAGTCATTTGCACACCAGGTCCACGGTCTCGACTCTCCGACTTCCAACTCAACTCTAACCCATGCATTACCGAGCCAATCGATATCACAGTAAAGAGCGGACATTCGAACGCAAAAGAACCACGTTGGACCGGATTCGATCCCTTGAAAAGCACAGTTTGAAAGTTTTTTTTCTTTTCTTTTTTCTATCCAGCCGGCCTGTTTAGTTAATTGGAGTAGGAAGTACCTCAGATTACGCAAGGCAAATTACAAAAATCGGATCGATTCGCAACGCTTCGTTCGACCTGAGATGCGTTGTCGAATCATGCAGCTGAAGACGAATACACAAAACCCACTGATATGTCAGCCTCACTGACACGGCTGTCAAGACTTGTGTTGGTATATGAAGCGCCCTATAATGCACTCCTGGACCAACAATAACAAGGAAACAAAAACAACAACAACAAAAACAACAAAATGGCAAAAAATGATTTTAAATGGTCAAAATAGTCAGGAAATGAGCAATTAAACAAATGGTCTCCCAAGACTTCTCATTTATTATTGCTGCAGGAATAATACTACTGTAGAAAGAGGGGAAAATACCTCATATACAGCTAGTATCTTGTATGCAACGGTATTTAATGGTAAATTCAGTTTTGATTGAAACACATGACATCGTAATTAAAAAAAACAATATATATATATATATATATATTTTTTTTTTTTAATATATAAATTAATAGATATATATAGATATATATACTATATATATATATATATATATATATATATATATATATAATCACCCCATACTAAGCTCCTTCTTGAATGTGATCTCATTCCCAGACCATCTTGCCAAATTACAACTTCCCAAATTGGACATTAAGGACCTGCAAGTGTGCATTTGAGGTTTAATTCCATAAAGCTAAATCGTCAGGGTTTTTTTTGTATTAGAATTATATTTTCATTTGTCTTTAGACTTGAATTAATACTGTGCCAAGAGCATGCGTATTTGTCCTCCATTTATTGCTAAAGCAAACTGTCACACACCTCCACCTAGAGGAATCTGACACATGTTTACAGCTGAAGGTCCAAGGTATTTAATGCCTAGT
Source organism: Kryptopterus vitreolus (assembly GCA_030449085.1). Classification (NCBI taxonomy): domain Eukaryota; kingdom Metazoa; phylum Chordata; class Actinopteri; order Siluriformes; family Siluridae; genus Kryptopterus; species Kryptopterus vitreolus. The sequence continues at coordinate 23,297,789 of JACRUU010000027.1, read as the reverse complement.
GATGCAAGCCCGTCTATTCGTGACAACACAAAACCTCGTTCCTGTAAGAACGCCGGGACACAATGGTCATTTGTGGAGCGCGCCGGTTACGCACAGAAGGAGCTGAAGCTGGACAGGTGTGATTTCACGCATGGGAGAGACTTAATACACGACTCGTGACAGCTCCAAAGGGGTTCCATAAGTACATCTCAACAATCCGTACTGAAATAATAATACAAGGAGCATAGCGGAAAAAAAAACAAGAAAAAGAAAAAACAAGTGAGAGGTTATTTCTATTCTTACCTTGTGCCCCAAAGCAGCGTTAAGGAGACGCAAAGCACCAAGTGGTGAAACGTGAGCAGCTTCTCCCTCATGTTTTCACACCTAGTCCAGCAAACCAGTTGAATGCATGAAAAAAATGGGCCACCTAAAGGATCAAAACAAGCAAACAAACAAACAAACAATCGAACGCACGTACGGTGTTGTACAGCGACGCACAATTTGCTGCGCCTTGAACAACTTACTGAGATCCAAACGCGTTTCTATGCAAGACAACATGCTCGAGATAACATCACCAAGGTAACAAAAGCGCTCGCTTGGTATTCCGTGCCACGTGAACGTCCATGCACTGAATAATAATAATAATAATAATAATAATAATAATAATAATAATAATAATACTAATAATGTTCCAACTAATCGTTAATGCTCCATCTCGAGTTAAAACGCTTATTCACGTGCGATTTAGGTTAGTGTTTGACAATAATTGAACATCTGGATGTTTTGCTTGTTTGTTGTTGTTTTTTTTTCCCTTTCTTTTCTTATTTTTTTTTTCTCAAAACACCCACCTGATACGCCCGGAGTCCTTCTTTTCCCGTTTCCAGCAGAACACACCGTTAATATAACACTGGTTATATATATATATATATATATACAGAGAGAGAGAGAAAATATATATCTCTGTATATGGAGGTTGAGAACGTGAAAGTTCCGTCAGGCTGACACGCCGCGGCTGCTTTCCCACTGTGCGCGCGTGCGTTCTCGCCAAAAAGACCGGCCGGAGAGCGCGCGCGTGGCGCGAGGACGTGCGCGGACGGAAATCCCCCCCCCACCCCACCCACACCCCAGTCAGCGACACGCGGCGCGCCGAGCGGATCTGTGCCAAACTGGCCTCGTTCAATTCACGGGATTCTGTCGTGGAGAGACTGGACCCGGATCGCGGTATCACACAGTGATCACTTTCAATGATCTCTCCCCCCTCTCTCTCTCTCTCTCTTTCTCTCTCTCTAGTAAGAAAAACTACACTGAGAAAGCCAAATGGATCACAGATGGGTCCTAAAGAGGGTCGATTTTCCATATACGCGCACACACACACACACACACACACACACACACACACACACACACACAATAGTGTTCGAGAAACCCTAACCGTGCCTAATATTGACCCCAAAATGCTCCGTCGTCGTCGTTGTTGTTGTTAACTTACTTAACCTTTACTCTTTATTATGCCTAGTGTAAATAATGTTATCTTTACAATAGGTATGTGCAGTATATTGTTTTCATGAATATATATGATTTCAGGAAGTGCGGCTGCTAGTAATGTGTAATGTGTAAGGAGGACCGGAAGATCGCAGGTTCAAACCGCACGACCACCAAACGACCACTAGTGGGCCCTTGAGCAAGGCCCTTAACCCTCAATTGCTCAGTTGGAAGCCGCTCTGGATAAGGGCGTCTACCAAATCTAAATGTAATGGGGACATCTGACCATCACACCACCTTTTGCTTGTTTCATTTCATTCATTCATTCATCTTCTACCGCTTTATCCGATCTTCCCTCGGGTCACGGGGAGTCTGTGCCTATCTCAGGCGTCTATGGGCATTAAGGCAGGATACACCCTGGATGGAATGCCAACCCATCACAGGGCGCACACACACACATTCACACACTAGGGACAATTTTCCAAGGTTTTCCAATTTGCCAATCAACCTACCGTGCATGTTTTTGGACCGGGAGGAAACCGGAGAACCCGGAGAAAAAACCCCTGAGGCACGGGGAGAACATGCAAATTACATACACACATGGCCGAGACGGCAATCGAACCCGTACCCTGGCGGTGTGAGGCGAACGTGCTAACCACTAAGCCACCGTGCCCCCTGTGCTTGTTTCATCACCGGACAATTTGATAACAGTTAAGGTGATCACTACTTTTCCTACTTTTACAGCTTTTCCCTCATATATTCCACACCTAGAATTATTTTGGACAGTGTGGTGCTGATGATCAGGTATCAAAACATTTGCCAGTGTAGCGTATCATTATTTCCAAACTCTATCACTGTGTTGCCGTGTAACAGATTGATTTGGCACACAGGATATGCACTTTCATATAAATCATATAAAAGTCATTCAAGGAAAATGCAAATAATATTTCAATACAATAATAATAATAATAATAATAATAATAATAATAATAATATTGTGAGATCAATCAATCTACATTTTTAAACACAAAATTGATGAGAATCATTGGAGTATGGAACTTCACTGAATAAAAACACTTAACGGGCCTCGATGCATTTGCATTGTAATGTGTATTTTGAAAAGGTCAGCAGTGAGATAATAGTCGTAACGTACAGCAGTTCAAACCGTGATACTGCGATCATTTAGAAACTCAATGATTATACACCCTGTGCGTTTTGGCGTTTTGTACTTATCGTCTGAGACGCCTCCTGAATATGTTATGTTAGGAAAGTGATGCCTTCATTGTTGAGGTCAAATCACATATTTGTGATGTTTCACTTTGAACCTTACTATTCTCATCCATTGCAATTCATTATATTGTTGAACGTTGCATGTTGTGCACTGTGAGGAACATCTTATGTGTTATATGTGCAATAAACTCTGTATATGTGCATATATATATATATATATATATATATATATATATATATATATATATATATATATATATATCTAATTCTGAGATTTCACTGTCGAATCTCAGGCGTCTATGGGCATTAAGGCAGGATACACCCTGGATGACCGGGGGAAACCGGAGGAGAAGAGAACCTGGAGAAAAAACCCCCTGAGGCACGGGGAGAACATGCAAACTGCAAACTACACACACACATGGTGGAGGCGAGCCCCGAGGTGTGAGGTGAACGTAGTAACCACTAAGCCACCGTGCTCACACATATCTATCTATCTATCTATCTATATATATATATATATATATATATGTGTGTGTGTGTGTGTGTGTGTGTGTGTGTGTTTGTGAGTTTAAAGCAAAGATTTATTTATTTTTTGTTGTTTTAAATTAAAGTACAAAAGAATCAAGTTAAATCATTCCATATAATGTTCTAAAAAACAATTGTGATTAATGAATTTTTACACTACATATAGAACATTATTTAATTATTCATTTTTATAATAATTTGCAATAGAAATTCTTGACATTCAGTATCCACAGAGGGGACGACACATACTGATAGAGTCGCTATACTGATATAAATATATAAAAGCATTTTGAATTCGTTGAACCAAGAATATACACTGAGTATATACGAGACCATACACCTATACACTGACATAATGAATTGTTTATTTTTCTTAATTTTATTGTTCCTCCTGAAAATTGAGTGAGGGAAAAGATAAAAAGATGAAAAGAAAGCAAAAACTGCGTGAAAG
>JACRUU010000027.1:23231622-23286622 GCA_030449085.1 Kryptopterus vitreolus | reverse complement strand
GGGGAGGGGGTGTGTGGCTTTATCTCAGTGGTTTAAGGCGTTAGCGATCAGAAGGTCGGGGGTTCGAGCTGTCACTCATGGCTCATTGAGCACGGCCATTCACCCTCTGTGCTCCAGGAGCGCCCTATCATGGGTGTCCCTGAGCTTTGACCCTGGGCAGCTTCCAAAAACAAGCTGAAGAAAGCATTTCACTGTGCTGTCATGTATACGTGACAAATAGGTGGTAGCTCAGTGGTTAAGGCTTTGAGGCCAGAAGGTCGCTTGGTTCAAATCCCACCACCACCAAGCTGCCATTAGTGGATCCTTGATAAGTGCGTGTGCCGAACACAGTAAATGTAAACAATAATAAACAACTATGAGGTGACATCAGCGACTTTTCAAGGGCCAAATTGTTTTGCTGAATTTTTTGCGGGAAAATTCCTTCACGTATTCCCATGAGGTATTCCCTAATGACAGTCATTTTCCAATAGGATAATGCGTCGCGACACAGGCAGTATAAATGGTTCGGAACGTCCTCCCGAACAGTTTCTTCGCCCTCCAATCCGAATTGAGCGTCTGTCAGTTAGGCAGGACAAAATCGTCTAATCCATCGAGGCACCTTCTGTACCCTTGAGATAACGAAGCTGAAAGAATATGCTGCTCGTCTTTCGGTGCCAGATACCATAGGAAGGGGTTAGTTTGGTGTTTAGGGCATTGGACTTTGGATCAAAAGGTCACGAGATTAAATCCCAGCCACGTTCAGTTCCAGACCCCCCCCCCCAATCCCCGACCAAGTAAATTGTACTGGATTATGGCGAGTACCAATGGCTTTAAATGTGATATTACAGCACAGCTTCATGAGGTCTTGTAGGTCAGACCTACATAATAGTTTTCAAGGGGTTTTAATTTGGTATATAACAAGAGCTTTGCCTCTTTTTCTTTTTTTAATTAGCTATTGTTTAATAAGAGTGTCAATCATCATCCTTAATGATGAACAGCCATCAGTTTAAACACGCGTAATAACTCGATGGTAACAGGCATGACAGCTTTGTGACCTTTGTCACATAGAGGTCAACTTGGCTGCTCTGCATTCTCATTTTGCTCTGAGCCAGACTAATGAATAATCTCTCTGCCCTTTGCACCTTAATATCTAGCCGTGTCACTCAACACTTAGCCTCTCCGCTGACGAAATGGATTATGTTAAAAAAAAGAAAAAAAAATCATTACATGCAAGTAGGATGGGGACTAAAATGCGATTGTATATGTTTGTGTTTAAACAAATATGAGTGAAATCACACACGGGTTATAACGGTCTAATTGTTTTAATACAGGGAATCTTTTACCACTACTATGCAAAGAATCACACTTTGCCAGTTGATAACACCGTCGATTGATGCTAAGCTAAGCTCGTCGATACGTATTCACGCGGCGAAAGGGAAAATATCATTTATCCGCGCCACATCATTCATCCAATTGGTTTAATTACCATCAGATCATCAGGGAAGCAAAGCTCAGTTACATACCCATACTGGGAATAAACAATATTCATTCATTCATCATCTACCGCTATATCCGATCTTCCCTCGGGTCACGGGGAGCCTGTGCCTATCTCAGGCGTCTATGGGAATTAAGGCAGGATACACCCTGGATGGAATGCCAACTCATAGCAGGACACACACACACAATCACACACACATTCACACACAATTTTCCAAGGTGCCATGTTTTTGGACCGGGGAGGAAACCGGAGAACCCGGAGAAAAAAAAACCCTGAGGCACGGGGAGAACATGCAAACTCGACACACACACGGCCGAGACGGGAATTGAACCCCGGACCCTGGAGGTGTGAGGCGAACGTGAGAAACACTAAGCCACCGTAGCCCACTTGAGCCAAATTAGAATAACTAAATTATGCGAGAATAACTACATGACTAAATTATGCCCCATTATTAAATTATAAATAAACAAAATGATTAATTAACCCGGTTATAAATCCGAGTTCTACTAGCAAAGACCCCATAAAGGCTAAACGAATAACAAAAACAAATAAAGAATAATCATATGAGAAACTTCCCGAGTGAACAACAGGAAGCCACATATGCATTATGAATGGATAAAGACACTTCCATCAACTATATCTATTAGTCTAAATGATTTCTTAGATCATATATTCATTTCAATATAAATCTAATAAATAATATATTTAATTGTCATAATAACGGAATAGATGGGGCACGGTGGCTTAGTGGTTAGCACATTCGCCTCACACCGCCAGGGTCCGGGTTCAATTCCCGTCTCGGCCATGTGTGTGTGGAGTTTGCATGTTCTCCCCGTGCCTCAGGGGTTTTTTCTCCGGGTTCTCCGGTTTCCTCCCGGTCGAAAAACATGCACGGTAGGTTGATTGGCACCTTGGAAAATTGTCCCTAGTGTATGAATGTGTGTGTGTGTGTGTGTGTGTGTGTGTGTGTGTCCTGCGATGGGTTGGCATTCCATCCAGGGTGTATCCTGCCTTAATGCCCATAGACGCCTGAGATAGGCACAGACTCCCCGTGACCCGAGGGAAGATCGGATAAAGCGGTAGAAGATGAATGAATGAATGAATAACGGAATATTTCCGAATTGATAGAATCGTGTTTTGACACGCTCGTCTCCAGAGGACATGTAGACCTGTGATGCAAGAGCGACCTCTGGCGCCCACAATGAAAAGTGCATCCGTATTTGAAGGGTTGGATTTTGTGGATTTTTTTTTTCCCCTTCCGCTTGAGCAATTCTCGTCTCCATAGAAACAGACTTGCAGCCCTGGAAGTTCTCAAACTTTGTGAGATGTGAGTGTGATAAAGTGTATGGTGCAATTTGTGCCTCAAGGGGAGTGTTTTAATATTCAACCCATCATATGCTCTAAAGAACAACAGCATGCAGTTGTACAACACAGGTAGAAAAGATGGTATTTTTTGCCATTTTTGCCATTTTAAAAAATGTTTAAATCACAGACACTGTGATAACCAGGGAAATAAACCATGTACATTCTAATACATTTGGATGTACTAAAAAAATCTCTCCAGTAGTCTTCTAAAAGACCCTTTAGTGACAAAACATTGCCTTTAAATAACTCTAAATCTACTGGATTCGTCCAAATCTACTAAGATAATATATATATATATATATATATATATATATATATATATATATATATAGATATATATATATATATATATATATATAAGGATCTCTAAAATCTATCCGGTCAAGTCGGCGAGCCTCGTGTCCTTCTCTGCTTTCTGTCAACACGATGGGGTTACGAGGTGCAAAGAGCATTGCAACCAGCTGATCACTGCTACTGATGCTATATCAGACGTGCTGCCGTCTCCTGTTGCCTGGGCAACTGGAGTGAAGTACTGGAAAACCAAGAGAGATCTAAAGTCTCGTGGCAATATGGCACCAGCACGCCCTGTTTTCCTCGAACTAGTCTTAAGAACTATAACGCCTGCTTTTAGCTATATAATTTAAAATGGTAAACACGTGACTGCTCACAGTGCTGAAAAGTGTTGGTCTGGGGTGCATCTATAAGCCTGTTCATATAATATAAGATTATTTCTGATTTATGAAAGTAGATTTTTATATGTATATATAACAAAAAGAAAACAAAAAGGAAACGAAAGGAAAGACTTACCTCTTTAGGATGTAGCCTGAAAAGTAGCCTGTGGTGTTTTACAACTGATTTATTATTATTAATAGCAATCTTCGACCCAATTCCTTTAATGCTTAATCATTTATTGCTAATGTGTATTTACTTATTTATTCATTCATTCATTCATTCATTCATCTTCTACCGCTTTATCCGATCTTCCCTCAGGTCACGGGGAGTCTGTGTCTTTCTCAGGCGTCTAAGGGCATTAAGGCAGGATACACCCTGGATGGAATGCCAACCCATCGCAGGACACACACACTCACATACACACACACATTCATACATTAGGGACAATTTTCCAAGGTGCCAATCAATCTACCTACAGTGCATGTTTTTGGACCGGGGGAAACCGGAGAACCCGGAGAAAAACCCCCTGAGGCACGGGGAGAACATGCAAACTCCACACACACATGGCCGAGACGGGAATCGAACCCGGATCCTGGAGGTGTGAGGCGAACGTGCTCACCACCAAGCCACCGTGCCCCACTTATTTATTTATGCTGTAATTAAGTACTGGACTGGGAATCTAGGAACTGGGTCCAGGATCTTCTGTTAAATGGCACCGTGTTTACTGTAAGTAGTAGCCTCAGTGTTTATGACGTTGTGACCGTATTCAATTCCTTCGTACATCCAAGAACTGTGTTATTGTGCAAGACACTTATCCTTAACTGCTCAGCTGTGTATACATGAGATAATTGTAGGCTGCTCTGCATAAGGACGTGCGCTAAACTGCCATAAATGTAAATCCTTGGTAAAGTACTTGAGGTTCATTTTAAAAAACATAATTCATTTAGTTTGGTATCAAAGGCAGAATTAATGATTTAAGACAGACAAAAGCAGAGACTGGAGGAAATCAACGCGCTCCTTAACCTCTATCAACGGGGCCCGGGTGATCTGACCCCCAACTTCTTCTTAAATGAAGAAATATGTGAAGAAATTATTTTCACTTTGTCCGAATGCACACATTTTTTTTGTGATTGTGTAGACTTAATTACTGCTTGTTTGTTAGACCAAATTTCTACCGCTTTATCCGATCTTCCCTCGGGTCAAGGAAAGCCAGTGCCGATCTCAGGCACAGTTTAGGAAATCAATCAGGGATCTCAGGGACAATTTTCCAAGGTGCCAATCAACCTACCGTGCATGTTTTTAGGACCGGGAGGAAACCCGGAGAAAAACCCTCTGAGGCACGGGGAGAACATGCAAACTCCACACACACATGGCCAAGACTGGAATCGAACCCGGACCGTGGTGGTGTGAGGCGAACGTGCGATAGATATATATAGAGATATATATATAGATATATAGATATATATATATATATATTATATATATATATATATACATACATATACACATTCACACACACACACACACACACACACACACACACACACACACACACACACACACACACACACACACACACACACACACATATATATATATACACTGAGAGAATTACATGGACATTCCGTGTGTCTGGGAAATGGGTCGAAGTTGTACGTTCGATTTTTAGCTGTATTTCACTTCTGGAAATAGTCGGGCGTATACACATACGCCTGAGCTCCGTGCGTAAACGGAGGTGGAGCGCTGCACGGAGCTGCAGTGTGGGCGTTTCAGAGACTTGCTTGCACTGATATGGGCAGGAGTTTGAGGTGTGAGTAGGTGTGAAGTCCCGCAAAAGGAAAGTTGAAGACACAGATCCACTCAGTCACGGCACACGGAACGCCGATTGAAACCATCACATGGAGGTGCGACTATGAACAGAGAGAGATGTGGGTGGCATGGAACAAGAAAAAACATATTACCCCTGCCCCCCTGCCACCCCCCCCCACACCCAGACAAACTAATGACAAATTGCATACCTCTTTAAAAACCACCCATCAGTAATTGCTCGCCTGACACATACCGACACCCAAAAGCAGCCCTACTGACCTTGCCGTCGCTATTCTCAGGGGTTTTTCTACAATTTCACTTGCTAATTCTGCCCAAGTGGTTTCCACGGAGACTGTTACTATGGTCCTCCTGTCACTGGTGGAGTCTCCTGTGATACGGCTCATCATCTCGGTTTATTAATAGGCTTTAATTTGCATTGGGAGGTGCCATACACACACACACACACACACACATATGTCTATTTTCATACAACAGTCCCAATCAATTGAATGTTTTAAGTTTGGATATAACAAGCTGTCCAAAGGTTGTCAGTCTGTTGTCTTCCTCTCTCTGGTCACGTTTTCGGAATTCACACAAGAACCGGGAATACACGAAACAGCGAACGAATAATTACGTTATCATTCACTGTGTGCATACGCCATGTGACCTTTTTTTTTTAATGCATCTAGATACTAATGATTCCATGCGTGGGTGTACGGGGGTGATGGAGCTAAGTATATAATAAATGTGCATGTGTGTTTGTCTGTGTGTTAGTGGTGGGAAGATGGCTTAATGCTTGTCCTTGTTTGTGTGGGCAGATACAATATGCGGTTCTCATATGACTTCGCCCCAAATGCCAAAAACAAACAAAACAAAAACAAAAACGACAAAAAAAAAAAAAAACGAATACATGGCTATGTGCAAATCACAAACCTTAAACTGACTGCGCAACAAGGAAATCTCAAGCATGTCCTGTGACATAAAAGCTACCATCTCCCACACTTGACAGATTACCATAACATGAAACACCCACAGTGTTCAGCTCTTCCTTTAAATAAAGAAATAAATAAAAAAGACCACGACACCCTTATATGGCATCATTTGAACACTGGGGAAAAGTTTATATGTCTAAGGGAAATAGGTTGCGACGATATTTTCGCGGTTTACTCGCACTTATATGGATTTCGTTGCGCATATTTGGCAACTTGTGCAGAGGAATAATGTGTGTGAAGCACAAAATTATTTATTATTTACACTTATTTCTCAGCACTTGAATTGAATTCGATCAGGCGTCTATGGGCATTAAGGCAGGATACACCTTGGATGGAATGCCAAACCATCTCTGGGCACACACACTCACATTCACACACACATATTCATACACTAGGGACAATTTTTACAAGGTGTCAATCAACCTACCGTGCATGTTGTTTTTGGACCGGGGAAGAAACCGGAGAAAAACCCCCTGAGGCATGGGGAGAACATGCAAACTCCACACACACACACACACACACACATGGCCGAGACGGGAATCGAACCCGGACCCTGGAGGTGTGAGGGGAACGTGCTAACCACTAAACCATTGTGCCCCACTTCGTTTACGACGGGCAAACAGAGAGAAAGAGAGAGAGAGAGAGAGAGACACGGAGCCGGGAGTGGAGCGGCGGAGGAGGGGAAGGCCGGAGCGATAAAGTTTGAATTACTTTATAAAAGTAAAGTAACTAATTACATTTGATTACTTTCATTCGTGGTACTTTAGGAATCTTTACCATTTTCGAAAGTGACTGTAATTGAGTTACACATTTTATTATCTTGAACTATTTATATTAATATCTGGAATATGGAATGAATTTTCCTTGTGCTGGCATTTTCACAGTCAGCAACGACTCTTCTCCTGTTTTTAAATCTGATATCGCCAGTAACACACACACCTGATTTTCATGGTCAGATAAAGAATAGATCCATAACATGTTATGAACTATAATGATATTTCATTTCATAACAGATTCGATTTCCGGATGGAAGACGAAACTGGTATTTGCAACGCGCTATAATGTTCTACATTTAAATGTTGCACTCTCCATGGAATACTGTGTTAATAATGAAATACAGATGTTTCATTGACACAATGCTTCTTTTTTTTAATCAAACCTCGAGGCTTTTTAATAATAACACATTGATAGTTTATAAAGCTTTAGATATTCATAAGCCATAACGGGCAAAAACCAACTTCCCGGTTCTGCTTACCTGGTCATTTATTTAATTATTTATTTATTTATTACATGAATGTGCTATGAAAATGAGAATATATGCAGCAGACATACATGATAGATGTGCGGTTTTATTGTCTTATTTGCTCTCTTTTATTTGACCTTGAAGGAGAACCTCATCTTTAGAAACATGGCTGATCTTTACAACAGTTCTAAGGTGAATGACCTTGCATAGGGCGTTCATAAATGATCATTGATGACTACAAAAAAAAAAACACAAGGCGTTGGGTTTTTTTTTCGTTTTTTTTTTTTTAAAACAAAGACATTCTATGATTGATATTACGTATCGGAAGCTGTTAGATTATTCCTCTTGGTTGTAGCGCACTCTCGCATAAGAGTCTTTATTGAAAAAAAAGAATAATAATCCTTACTTAGTTCGGAAGGAGACTCTCGTCTGTCCTCTGCTATTCGAAAGGAACTATAAGAGAAGATCTGTCTGAGAGCATGCAGAGTGCATTTTTAGGGCAGGATTTACAGGGCAATACCATTATATATATATATATATATATATATATAAGAAATGTTGCATAAAGACAGACAAACAATGTAAGGAAGCAGGGTTTTTTTTTTTCTCTTCTTTTTTTTTAAAAAAAAAAAAAAAAAAAGGGAAAACAGAACGTAAAAGCAAAGTATAACAAATGTAAGACAAAGTCGCCACATCTATTGAGCACAAAATATATATTTTAAAAAATTTTATATCCTTTTTTTTTTGTTTTTTTTCATTCTGAGTGACGTTTGAGCAAATAGCCCTTGCAAGAACAGGTACATAAGACCCAGGTATTTCCCTGCAACGCTGACAATACAAACGAGCCGAAAGTAACGACGTCATCTTATATATCATCTTCGGAACGCCGGTCCGTTTTTAATCATCGGATGCTATCATCGGACAGAAAAGGTAAAAAAAAAAAAAACACAAAAAAAAAGTACACCGGAAACTGGCAGGTTAACGAGTGTTTAATGTCTCTCTGTAATGAGTGAGTGAGTGAGTGAGTGAGTGAGTGAGTGATTGAGCGAGCGGCTGAGGAAAACAATAGAGCAAACATTTTTTTTTTTTTTTTAGGAAGGGTGAACGCAAGGGCACAAAGTCAATTTCACACCCAAGTGCACTTCCGGAGAAGCCATAAACGGCAGACATTTGGAACGCTGTCACTCCAGTGATCGCTTTGTCCATAAACTATACAGAGAATGTCCTCTATTTACACATGCATGCTGGAAACAAAGAGAGGAGGAAAAGAGGAAGAGTGTGGCGAAGAAAAAAAAAGGTTATGAAATGTAATAAGCCTTGTATAAGTGACTACTTGTGTAGAAGAGGTAAGTGTCTGGAACAGTGTGCCCCCACAACACCCCCCTCCCAAACCCCCCCCACCCCAGGGACCATCCTCTACTAAATTCTCTGCTTTATGCTTAGCCTCTAGGCCAGGACCTGAAATAGAGCATAGGAGAAAGGAAAAAGAAATTCAAGAAACAAAAACAAAACCATAGCATTTTTTTATTGTTATTATTATTATTTTTCTCTTAGAAGGCTTTATAATAAAAGGATGCATTGTTAATGGTTTGGGTGGGGGGGTTGGGGGTGTTGGAAATGCAAAATGCATGATCATCGTCAATGAAATTAGGCTGTTTTGGTGACAACCGGATGAGTAATATGGGTCCGATTAAGGGAAATTATGAAGTGTAGGCCTGCTGACTTACGGCCTGGTGCTGGTAATAAGCTGTAAGCTGTAATAAGCCGGTCACAGGGTTGAGAGTTAATGACTATGCATCTGGAGGCTGAAACAAATGATTTCAACAAATGGGGTCCATAAAAAAAAAAGAAAAAAAAAAAGAGGCAGATAATGACCATTGTGTACAGAGGGAATGATAAAATGGTAGGCTTCTACTGCTAGTCACCCAAATGTCAATAATTACTAGCATCAAGTGGATAATGAACCTGATATTCTTATAATGAAGTATATATATATATATATATATATATATATATATATATATATATGTATATATATATATATATATATATATATATATATATATATAATGTTAATGTCATCCATAATACTGTATATGTTAGTAGAAACACTCTCGGCACTCATCAATGCTTCCTACTCATCCTTGCTGCCGTTTATCAACGTACTTTATCAACGTACACTTCCAGTGAATCACCAAACGGAAGAGAAAGCGAAGAAAAAAGAAAAAAAAGAAAAAAAAAAAGAAAAAAAAAAGCGCTATACATTTGTAAAAGCCAAAAATATTGTGCTACAAACTGGAAAAAAGAATACTTGTGCAACGTATAATGGGAATAAATAAATAAATAAATAAATAAATAAATAAACAATCGCTTTGCTTAAAGGAGGACGAAACGAAGCTAGCTGGTGAATTGTCTTTCGACTCTCTCGGAGCGAGCTAAACGACATGCGCGTCAGATCTGCTATCGACGGTCAGATGTTTGCCCACGCAAAGCGAGAACGCCTCACTGCTGACAAACAAACAGCCGGCTAACCGTTAGCACGTACCGTCTAAACATGAAAAAAAAAAAAACGAATTGCGATTCTGCAGGTTTGCCAGAAAACACACTTGTACTAATAGAAAAATAGATGAGATTCAACTGCTTTTTCTATTGGATGTTTTTCACAGGCGATATCCCTACACCTATATGCCGTTTTAATGATTTATTTTTCAGTTTTTGTCGTTGTTGTTTTTTTTTTTTTTTTAATAAAAAGGGCTAGTAAATCTAAATCTTTCCATATATTCACATGCTCATTCTGTGAAAGGACGTCATATCTGTTTCCCCGGTCGCGATCTTCCTGCGGTGCTCGTAACAGGCTGTTTTTGTATGTCCGCTGATTGAAAGAGGATTCTAGAAGGTTGAATTTGCTGGACGCGATCCTGCGCACCGTTATCCGCTGTTTGGCTTTAAGAAATGCGACTTCGGAAAATTTAGGCTCCTCTCGCTTCCATGGTGTCTTTGGATAAGTATACAACCCAGTACACCATGTTAAATGCCCCAAAGGACACCGGGAAGAGGATGCGTGCATACTTATCGATCTTGCTGGCCCCGCCCGTTGTAGCTGCTGGCTGTGCGCCGGATGCAGGCTTAGCATCCGTTTTCTGCATATTCTCCAACTTTGGGGCTAGAAGATGGTGTAGAGAGCCGGAGCTGGTGGGCGTGTTGGCGGCCGAAAGCTCGGTGACGGTCGGCGTCGAAGGCGGAGCAGGGGGAGCGCTTTTGGAGGCGGAGGCCGGAGCGAGGGCTTTGGACTGGGTAAAGGATTTGGGATGGAGTCGCGTTGGGCCCGAGGGGCTGTCTGTTGTACTTGAGCTGGAAGATAATTGGCTTGTGTGGAGCTCTTTGGACACGGCTGTAGAGCTCCTGCTGTAAGATTCGTTTCTTTGGCTGCCCTTAAGGTCGGGCTGAGACTGAGTCGTGGAGTTTACACGTTTGCGTAGGTTGCCATTAGTGTCGGAGTTTTGCTGTGGGAGAAATCAAATAAACAAACAAATAAATAAATAACATGAAGGGACTGCTAAAGCGCTTTCTGTTGAATCGTCTCGTCAAAAACGTTTTTTTTTGTATTATCATATGATAACCAGAACTCGTTTATGGGTTATTTTTTGTCGGGCTTTCAATAAATGTAAATATTTTATCAAGATTAATCTGTAACTGATGTTATAATTGTATACATTTCTCTCCAAAACTCTCCCTTTAATAAAATGATTGATTATTTCCATGTTTATCTTACTCAGGAAATTATTCTTTTTATGTTAATTTCTTGTTCATTTGAATGTTCTTTTTTTTTCCATTGGTAAATATGGTACGTGGCTCCTTTAAGAATTATGTTCCGCTTTCGGTTGCTTCCCATATAACTGGTGATGCGTTTAGGTTCCGTACGGTGATACAGTGAGGAGCTCGTACCTGTTGTGAATGGGAAATCTATCGCCTTTTTTTATATTCTATCCTGCAACAAGATTACAAGCGGTAAGCGCGGCTGAGGAAAGGTCATCTATCTATCTATCTATCTATCTATATATATATATATATACATATATATATATATACATATATATATATATACATACATACATACATACATACATACATACATACATATATATATATATATATATATATATATATATATATATATATATACAAGCTACCCTGGCTACCCCTGTTTTTTTAGAGATGGAAGAAACCAAAAATCCGGAGGAACGGAGGAAACCATTTGTACTTGGAGAGAACACACAAATGACAAGGAACTCAGGAATTTATTAGAAGATCCTGCAGCTGTAAGACAGCAAGGCTTCTTGCTGCACTACCATGTTGGCCTATATTCTTAGCAATATATAATGGTCATAATAGAATTCATTATATACATTATTTAAGATACATCTATTTTTTTTTTGTACTTATATTTTGGAAAAAGATTTCAGGAAAGCCAAAAAAAAAAAAAAAGAAGACTTTTGTTCAAATGCAAATGACTCTACAGTAAACTAAGCATGTCTATTCAGGCGTCAGCTGCAGTACTGGATGTGCATAGGCCTGTTTTTTTTTTTCCTTTTTTTTTTTTCATGCATATGAATCAGTAAGAAGCTTTTGCATGTGTTATTCTACTGTCAGTGGGTGGAACGTGGAGGCGTGTGGAACTGTATTAACCACACAGCTTACATCACCATACAAAAGGGGGCAAGGGGAGAAAATGCAGGACTCCACACTGCACTGTAAATGTAAAGTGGATGTGCAGAATTAGTGGTGTTTTTTTTTTTTATCAAAAATGAATATGTAACAAAAAATGAGCGATATTTAAAAAAAAAAAACGTCTGAAAATTACAGTTTGTGACGCAGATCGTAGACAAATAACAGTTCTGGATTTCTTCCTGTAATGTTGATCAAAATCCAAATCATATGTGTTATTTTGGTCATTTTTTTAGCTTCTTCCTTTTCTTGATATTGTGAATGTGAAATATTTTTGTTTGAATGTTTAAAACAATCCCATCATTAATAACCAACCCATATGTTAGAGCACGTATTGGCTGCATTTCCCTATTGACACATTTTTATTGTAATGGAATATTACATTATATATAGGGGTGGCTTAGTGGTTAGCCTCACACCGCCAGGGTCCGGGTTCGATTCCCGTCTCGGCCGTGTGTGTGTGGAGTTTGTGCATGTTCTCCCCGTGCCTCAGGGGGTTTTTCTCCGGGTTCTCTGGTTTCCTCCCCCCCCGGTCGAAAAACATGCACGGTAGGTTGATTGGCACCTTGGAAAATTGTCCCTAGTGTATGAATGTGTGTGTGAATGTGAGTGTGTGTGTCCCTGCGAATGGGTTAGCATTCCATCCAGGGTGTATCCTGCCTTAATGCCCATAGACGCCTAAGATAGGCACAGTGACCCGAGGGAAGATCGAATAAAGCGGTAGAGGATGAATGAATGAATGAATGAATATATATATATATATATATATATATATATATATATATATATATATATATATATATATATATATATATTCTTAATGAGCAGGCCAGAGGCAATGGTGGCAACAAAAAAACTCCATCAGGCGACATGATAAAGAAATCTGGAGCAGATTCAAAAGAGATCCTCTACATAACTGGGTGACACCAGCCTCAATCAATTTATCTTAATATATATTAAGTGCATTAATACGAAAATCTGTATCATTAGATTCATTCATTCATTCATCTTCTACCGCTATATCTGATCTTCCCTCGGGTCACGGGGAGTCTGTGCCTATCTCAGGCGTCTATGGGCATTAAGGCAGGATACACCCTGGATGGAATGCCAACCCATCGCAGGGCACACACACACACATCACACATTCACACACTAGGGACAATTTTCCAAGATGCCAATCAACCTACCGTGCATGTTTTTGGACCGGGAAGAAAACCGGAGAACCCGGAGAAAAAAAATGAGGGAAAAAAAAACCCCTGAGGCACGGGGAGAACATGCAAACTCCACACACACACATGGCCGAGACGGGAATCGAACCCGGATCCTGGAGGTGTGAGGCGAACGTGCTAACCACTAAGCCACCGTTCCCCACAATTACATTCATTTTTTCCTAATAAAAATAAATTTAGAAATACGAGAGGTGTGGTTCATTGGTTCATGGGTAAAGTAAAGTGCGGAAATAAATAAATAAAGGAGAAAAAAATAATAAAGGTAAATTATCTGGATTGATTGATCTATAGTTAAATCATATATATAGCCATATATATATATATATATATATATATATATATATATATATATATATATATATATATATATATATATATATATATATATATTAGATATATATATATATATATATAGTCATATAATAGTTGATTTTGACACATATTTTTGAAGAGCAATAGTACCAAAAACGCAAAAATTATTCATATATATATATATATATATATATATATATATATAGATATATATATATATATATATATATATATATAGATATATAAATTTAATCATTTTTCAATCAAGAGTTGTGTCAAAGTGTGTGTGTGTGTGTGTGTGTGTGTGTGTGTGTGTGTGTGTGTGTGTGTGTGGAAAGAGCAATTACTTTAAACACTCCTAGTGTTAAAACCACTAATTACACACAATTCTAGAATTTTCTTTTTCTTTTTTTCTTTGGAATAAACACAAAAAAAAACAAGAAAACAAAGCCATATATCCCTATGTAGGGAAAAAAATACAATTGTTTCCCTCGTTCATCTTTTGTAGCTCGGCAAAAAAGTCTTCACAGATGTGCCTTGTCCCTGTTGCCAAGGCAACTCGATTAATCCGTTATCCGTATGGTGGTCCACTAAACTACCACCAGCCTGCAATCATTCCTTATTAGGATTTACTTCTCATAAAGCTCTGTTGTGCTTAGATAGCACCAAATCACAAATGTGGCTTTAAGGCAGCTTTAATCCAAATCAGTGTGGCGTCAACTCTTGTATTTTAATTTGCGATATTACTGTCAATTGAGGATTGTGAACATTCAATCATTCATTTTCATTCATCTTCTACCGCTTTATCCGATCTTCCCTCGGGTCACAGGGAGTCTGTGTCTATCTCAGGCGTCTATGGGCATTAAGGCAAGATACACCCTGGATGGAATGCCAACCCATCGCAGGACACACACACTCACATTCACACAAAACACACACATTCACACACTAGGGTAAAATTTCCAAGGTACCAATCGACCTACCGTGCATGTTTTTGGACCGGGAGGAAACCGGAGAACCCGGAGAAAAACCCCCCTGAGGCACGGGGAGAACATGCAAACTCCACACACACATGGCTGAGACGGGAATCGAACCCGGATCCTGGAGGTGTGAGGCGAACGTCCTAATCACTAAGCCACCGTGCCCCGCAGGGACTGTGAACAGTCCAATCTTAACATTAACGTTATACAACGCTGTATAAAAAGGACTTTTTCAGTAAGCATATTTTGCCTTTTTATGAGAAAACACCTGTAGACTCTTGCGATGGCCGCTTCAGTATCATTGGGACATACAATGTACCTTGATTCTTTAGGATGTATTATTAAAGAAAGGGGAAAAGCTATTGTTTTTATATAAAGAAATCGTTATACACTAGGTAGAGGTTATTTGTATAGATACAAAGTTCCTATACTCACTTGGAGAATCTCCTCGGTGTCTTTGACCGACGAGCTTTTGGCAGCTGCGGCGGCTGCATTCTTGGCTGCTTTCTTCTTCGCGCGCTCCACTTGAACATTGGTGAAATAGTTCACGGCGGCGAACTCGATGAGGGCTGAAAAAACGAAGGCGAAGCACACAGCGATAAACCAGTCCATGGCCGTAGCGTAGGAGACCTTAGGCAGAGAGTGCCGGGCGCTGATGCTCAGAGTGGTCATGGTGAGGACTGTGGTGATACCTGAAAAGAAAGAATGGCGCGGATTACAATTTCCACCAAGGATTTAGAGCAAAGATTGGAAAAAAAAGTGCTTGTTGTTTGGTTTTTAAACGGCTACACTTATGCCACAGTATTCTGGCCTTCTTGACATTATTCATTCATTCATCTTCTACCGCTTTATCCGATCTTCCCTCGGGTCACGGGGAGTCTGTGCCTATCTCAGGCGTCTATGGGCATTAAGGCAGGATACACCCTGGATGGAATGCCAACCCATCGCAGGACACCCACACACACACATTCATACACTAGGGACAATTTTTCCAAGGTGCCAATCAACCTACCGTGCATGTTTTTGGACCGGGAGGAAACCGGAGAACCCGGAGAAAAACCCCTTCAAATTGTGAGGGAATCTCACATAGCTTATGGTTATTCCATAGGTTTTTATAAGATCTGGGATATGGAAGGGCCATTCCAGGACTTTGATTATCCGTTTATGAGGACAGGTCTTTGTTGATTTTAATGTTGACTTTGGTCAACATTCCTCTAAATTTCAGCATTTGTCCAACTCCAGTATCTAGAAAAGTGCCCCTGGCCCAGGTCTAGAGCATATTAGTGCATATTACTACCGCCACCATGTTTCACTGCCTATATCATATTCCTTGGATGGTGCTCTGAATTGTCTTTGAATCAGGGCCAAAAGGTTCACCTTCATTTTGTCAGCCCATAACATTCACTGACCTCCCTGCAGAGATAGACGGAGTTTGCTTGACCAGTACACAGGACAGAAGATCCTGTAGTACCTTCCCTGTTGTCGTCGGCCTATTGGTAGCCTTCCTGATAAGTCTTCTACTCTCTCATCTAATTTAGAATGTCGTCCAGATCTTTGCAACGTCCCTGCGGTACAAAATCTTATCCACTTAATAATGGTGGCTTTGGAAGTCTTCCACGGTACACTGAGTACTTTCAATATAGTCTTTTTAAATCTCTCTCCTAATTGGTGCCTTTCTAGAAGTAATCCTCGCAGTTTCTTTGGCAACATGGTCCTCAGCCGAAGGTAAATATTCAAGCAAATACTACTGGTTATCTCAGGCGTCTATGGGCATTAAGGCAGGATACGCCCTGGATGGAATGCCAAGCCATCGCAGGACACACACACACACACATTCATACACTAGGGACAATTTTCCAAGGTGCCAATCAACCTACTGTGCATGTTTTTGGACCGGGGGTAAACCGGAGAACCCAGAGAAAAACTCCCTGAGGCACAGGGAGAACATGCAAACTCCACATACATATGGCCGAGATGGGAATCGAACCCCGACCCTAGCGGTGTGAGGCGAACATGCTAACTACTAAGCCACCGTGCCCCTCATTGCAGACTTATATAATCAAGATGTAGTATTTTTTTGTTTTATTGTTTTTTTTGTTTGTTGGAAAATCACATTAAAGATGTGATAAATATGACCAGTAGTGCTTAAGTTTAAGTAGTGAATACAGTCTTTATACGTTCGTTTTGTAAATGCCTGCAACTTCATAATGTTTTTGATATCAACTCGGTGTGTGTGTGTGTGTGTGTGTGTGTGTGTGTGTACATATACCAGCTAATAGTTTGGAGCAGAGGTTTTATTTATTATTTATTATTAGTGTTAGTATTATTGCACATAATTAGGCAAGGGCCAAAAACAGTATGATAAAAAAAATGGATAGTTGAAAAAAAAAAAAGGAAAAACAAACAAACAGATAGAGAGGGTGAATGGACGATTCCTAAATGTGTGAATTATATAGTTGTGTTGTTTGTGGTGGTTCGGAGGGTCTTTTCTCTTGACTGTCAAAAACGAGGGCACGTTTAAACGGCATGCCTACCACAGCATTTTGCAGCATCATGCCATCCCATCTGGTTTACCCAATTTGTTTTGGGTTTTTTTCCCTCCCAAAAGGACCCCAAGCGCACCTCTAGGTTATGTAACAGCTATTTGTCCATGAAGGAGAGTGAGAGTGCTGGATCAGGTGACCTGGACTCCATAATTAACTGATCTAAATCCAGATTCCCGGAAAACATTCCAGGTAACTACCTTGCAAAGCTGTCTTTAAAGAAAAATATAAAGCTAAATAAATAGTCAAATCCACCACATAAAACACTATTTTTGATTTCTATATAATTCTATGTGTTTTTCACAGTCGGGATGTCTTCAGTATTACAATGTACAATGTACAATGTAAAGTATAATGTTGTAAATACGAAAGAAAAAAAATACTGACAAACTATTGGCTGCTTGTGTGTGTGTGTGTGTGTGTGTGTTTGTGTGTGTGTAAGGGTGTGATATGGTCATGCAGTGTGTTGTAAACTTTGCTACATCTACAGCAGACTTATGTCTATATGCACTTAACATTAGAGTCACACGCCAGTAAATGCATATTCTGCTGGTGAAATAATAAGCAAATATATTTGCATTAAATTATTACTGTATAGTGGGGGCACGGTGGCTTAGTGGTTAGCACGTTCGCCTCACACCGCCAGGGTCCGGGTTCGATTCCCGTCTCGGCCATGTGTGTGTGGAGTTTGCATGTTCTCCCTGTGCATCGGGGTTTTTTTTCTCTGGGTTCTCTGGTTTCCCCCCGGTCCAAAACCATGCACGGTAGGTTGATTGGCACCTTGGAAAATTGTCCCTAGTGTATGAATGTGTGTGTGTATGTGAGTGTGTGTGTGTCCTGTGATGGGTTGGCATTCCATCCAGGTTGTATCCTGCCTTAATGCCCATAGACGCCTGAAATAGGCACAGGCTCCCCGTGACCCGAGGGAAGATCGGATATAGCGGTAGAGGATGAATGAATGAATGAATGAATGAATATGGAAGTAAGCAAACATCCAGATATGAAGCTTCATAGGCAAAAATAAATAAATGAATAAATCGACCATATGCAAATATATTGTATTTTGCAGTTTTGTACATATAGTGTGTCTACTTTGTTTGCATAAATATCAGAGTCACGTCTCAGGAGAGTATTAACACGAGGCTGCCACTGTTGGACCGTTAAGTCTCTCAACCGCTTCTTTAAATGAAATAACCGTAGGTTGCTCTTGATACGGGTGTCTGCCAAAAACTATTACTATGATTCTGTACCGTTTCAGAACAGCTTGGACCAAAGAAACCAGTCCAAGACCATCAGAACAAGGGGATATCGGTCCACTTCCACTATGATTTTTACATAACGCTGCAAGACGTGAACAAAACATCTGGTGCATTTATTAAAGAAAAGGAAAACAATTATAGATGCTGAGATGCTAAACTGAGACACAAAGAAGGCAAATCAATGGTGAGTGTAATTATATAGAGATTTATCGATTGCTGGCTCCTTCATGCACTTCATGCTCAGGTAAAAAAAATGTTGCAGTTACATGCACTTGGCAAACTTTCCTGTATTTCAAGACTAAAGCAACATAGGCTGTTACAGAAACACATATAGATATAGATATACAGCTAGTGGCACTTAATTATACTATCAGTATTGGATAATATAAGAACATTAAACAACAACTTTTCTCTTCGGGGTAGTTGTGCATGTAATGTGATGAGGTGCGTTTAATAATGGAAAACATGACCGGACTCAATCCGCATACCTTTCGCTCAGGACGCTGAGGATATTGCATCATCGTATAATGCATTTTTTTTTAGTAGTTACAGAAGTCATTTTCTCCACAACTTTAGTGAATCTACCACATTGATTTAGAAATAAAAGTAAATAAAAGTAACTATATATATATATATATATATTCATTCATCTTCTACCACTGTATCCAATCTTCCCTCGGGTCACGTGGAGCCTGTGCCTCTCTCAGGCGTCTATGGGCATTAGAAAAATCCCCTGAGGCACGGGGACATGAAAACTCCACATACACACATGGCCGAGACGGGAATCGAACCCGGACCCTGACGGTGTGAGGTGAACTATATATATATTTTTAATTTTTTTTACTCTGAAGTAACAGAAATCCAATGCTATTGCATATTAAAGTATTTCAGCCATCTTCTAACAAATACAATGAAGTCTGATGCTGCACGTTTCTTTTGTTTATGGCAGACTCGCAGTACGTGCAGCACGTTTCTGGAGTCGGAGTGACTGAGTGAGTGCGGAGACTCTGTCTATACCTTCAGGCCGGGCTTGTGTTTTCGAGCTCCCAAAGACAGCAACACGATTTAACAGACTAGAGATAAACAAGAACTGACTCACCATAAACTAATGAGGAGTTATGCCAAGGGTGGCTTTCCTGGTATTATAAATAATGTGGTTTGTAACCAAGAAAAAGCGTCTCGAGGCTACAACCAAGAAAAAAAGCTCAAGCGGGTACAGGCTTTCAGGGAAAAAGAAACACAAAGAAGGGGACTTATATAGAAGTATAGAATCAAGTGACAGGGCACATTACAGAAGCTCATTTATCCACTAGGGGGCGCCTCTAGCTCATTCTTAATTGAAATTGATTCGTTTGAAAGACTAGCAAAGCGTGCATGCACTGGTTTCTTCCTGAACCTTGCCATCCAGTGTGCCAGAATTTGAGTCACCACCCCACACACTCCATACACACACACACACACACACACACACAAACACAAAAGCAGCCAGCATCCTCCTTCTTCTCCTCCCACACACACACACACACACACACACACACACACACACACACACACACACACACACACACAAACAAGCTTGACTGCATCAGACAGTGGACATGGCATCCCCAGCATATTTACTCCTGCACACAAACAGTAACTTTGAGCCAACGCACAAGCTAAAAGATATACATCGCTTTTAAGGAGCCCCTAAAAAAAATAAAAGAGATAAAATAACCATACAAAAAGCACTGTCATTGTGGATCAAATGAAAACGTCAATCCGTGGACTCAAATCAACAAGAGCAGGGTGTAAAATGGAGTGCTTTAAAACAGTACAGAGTAATTAGAATCAGTCTCACCGTACACGCAGGGAAGGTTTTAACGATGTTTTTGGTCAAGTTGTGCGACTGTGAGAGTGTCTCGGCAAATGATGTATGATCGCTGAGCCTGAACAACATCCATGTCAATTTATAAACGTTATTTTAATTGGATTTTATAGATGCCGTTTGAAAAGTCACTCCATCGCAAAACCCTAACCTTTGGAAGTTATTGGGTGCGTCATGGTTAATTTACACAGAATTGCATTCGTTTCCAACTCTTTGCTCTTGACAGCCTGTAGTAGAGTAAAAGGAAAGGTTCAGCCTTCAACATGGACATTCAGCGATTGTCTGTCCAGAATACTTAAGTGTTGAGAAAATACAATACACATGCAACGCGAAACAGCATATGTCCTGTTCATAAGGCGCGAATAAAGCTCTATTTAAATGCTGTTGGCATCAGATGTGTGAACCTGGCAGTGAACATCTTATGTTCGAAACCGTCATCAATATGAGAAACTTTCTCATTTCCTCGAGAAAACCTGAATCCTATAGTTCACATTTCCCTATAGGAACTTAAATCTATTCATCTTCTACCGCTTTATCCGATCTTCCCTCGGGTCACGGGGAGCCTGTGCCAATCTCAGGCGTCTATGGGCATTAAGGCAGGATACACCCTGGATGGAATGCCAACCCATCACAGGGCACACACACACACACATTCATACACTAGGGGCAATTTCCCAAGGTTCCAATCAACCTACCGTGCATGTTTTTGGACCGGGAGGAAACTGGAGAAAAAACCCCTGAGGCACGGGGAGAACATGCAAACTCCACACACACATGGCCACGACGGGAATCGAACCCTGGCGGTGTGAGGCGAATGTGCTAACCACTAAGCCACCGTGCCCCTCCTATAGGAACTTTCTTATTATTCTTATTTCAGGCTCAACCAATCACATTGCAGTTGATGAACTGAACTGTATTCCATTGCATATTGAACATTCTGTCTTTTGTAAAAAATGCAAAAATTCAAATTCATGAAGCATTAGACATGCTATTAAGTTCGTGAAATGGGAAGTAACTCCATAGACTCGCATGAAAAAACTTGTATAAAAGTATACGATTGCACTTGAGCGCAATTACTATCGTTTAATCATATTAGTTTAGTTTCATTCAACGTCACTGCGTTGCGTTTTTGATCGCCCTTACAGATGTTCAATATAACGTATTTAGCCGCAGAACAGCTGTTAGCTAATTAAAACACAGTATGTCCAAAATTAAATAATTCCCTTTGAAGACCTGAACAAAAAAAGACTACACTCCAGGCACCTAATGCTTAGCTGAGCAGCAGCAACGTCTGAGAGAGAGCGGAGACAGATGAAGACTTAGCAAGCTTTAAATGTCTCACAAGAAACATCTTATTAGTGCTGCGCAAATTTTTGCTAACCAAAGCCAGTAAGATGTTAGCGATTCACACGCAGCCATTAGCTAGCTAAGTGAACTAAACAATACCTAGCCAAGGAAAATAAAAAAAAGCTAGCCATATGTTTTACTGTCTGAATTCTCTGAGCTAACCTAAACAATGTCCACTATAATGTGTAATAGGGACATTTTATTGCTAATAATCATACCATACAATAATAAATAAACATGAGCTAGCTATATTATGAAGCTAGCAAGCCAAGTAAACAAAGTTAGCAATCCAGTGTCTTTGTTTATGTATTGTTAATAAGTGAGATGCTGTTCTCTTCAGCATAGCTGACTTGGTTAGTTAACATGAGACAAAAAAATACTATGTTTTCAGATTAGTTGTGCCACACAAAGATGGTTTATTTATTAGCATTTGCTTTCCTCTGGTAAAGAGTTATTCCTGGAGCAGTAATGTTTCATTCATGGAGACAATCAGTATGATTTGAATCCTATGATATGCATTTGAGGTGGCTTTGCGTCAGTCCTATAATGCTTAATTAATCTGTTTACCCATACAGTCTATTCATCTCCTGCATCGGGGATCAAACAATGCCATAAAATGTGTCGCAGTTTTACCACAACCTCAAATCAAACTACGGCCGATTGTCGTTCAAGGGCACTGATTTATACCTGCTAGTAGACACGTACACAAAGTGTTTACGACTGTTGTCAGCGAGGTGTGACTAAAAAAGCAAATGACTCCGCGACTCCGCGTCTCGTCAGAGTGATCATTATTAGCTATCGGCTAAATACCTAAAAAAAATCTCTCCTGAGAATTCCAAACATGGTCATTAAAGACAAGCGACGCGTCGCTGGAACTTTTCGAAGCGGCATCAAATCGAACAAAGGCAGCATGGAGAAAACGAATGAAACGCTGATATGGCACCATAATGTGTCCAATTGTCGAAATATACGGCATGCACTATTAAACACTGTTAAACACTATTAATCATATCGTGTGTTCTCGGTCCTCGTACTGTCTGCTGCATTTCACTCGATCTAAGTACTGTCCTTCATCTCGCACTAGTGTCACTAAGCACACGTTCATGGCCACTCAGCTGGCAACGCTCCAAACACACCACACTGTGAGGAAGCTTCTGAAGGTGGGTCAATGGTACACTTTCCCAGCGAAGAATGAGAGCGTGCTATTCTCAGCATCGCCATAGCCCCAGGTAAAGTGTAGCAAGACACAGGAGGGAGAGAGAGAGAGAGAGAGAGGGCGGGGGGTATCTAAGAAAGAACTTGAGTGAGAGACAGTAAGACTCGCGATTGTTCAAGGCTATAGACAATTATCCCTTATTTAGCTAAAGAGTCAGAGTCTAACAGAAGGAAAAAAGGGAGACGTCATTAGACAAGGCGTGAAAAGGGAAGAAAGACAAAGACGGAAAAGGGAGCAAAAAGAGAAAGGCAGGCCACACTTTCTCCTCTCGACTCCTTTCGCTTGTCTATATTTGCATGAGAATGTCGTTTTTTTTTTTCCTCGAACCTATGAAAGAGAAAGAGCCGGAACTTCCCGGGGATTTGTGATTAATACTCACCGAAGACAGTTCTGGCAGGCACAGATTCCTTATTTATCCAGAAGGACACTTGGGAAAGGATTACTGTCATGATGCATGGGATATACGTCTGAATCATGAAGTAGCCCATTTTCCGTTTCAAGTGGAAGTAGACAGTCATCACCACGTATTCACCTGGAAGAGAGCAGCAAACAGGAAGTTTCATTTCCCCCCAAAAAAAAGAAAGAAAAAAAAAAAGAGAAACCAATATTAACCAATCACATCAACTTATACTCCACCTATGACGCCAGAAGGAAAAAAAAAGAAAGCCTGTTTAAGTTGGAACTTTGCCACATTACAGAACTACTCTTTAAAAGTATATTTTTGACCCAGAAAAAAAAGTGTGAAAAGTATGCTCTTTAAGCTTTGCTATGTAACAGTATTATATAATAGTTAGTTCCAGTCCAGTAATTTGATTGGTCGAGCGGTGTTCTGAGAACGCTTATATATATATATATATATATATATATATATATATATATATATATCTATATATATATATATATATATATATATATATATATATATTTTTTTTTTTATAACTGCACTGAGATGTGCAACGCTGAGGTGTGCAACGTCAATGTCCTCCATATAATATTCTATTTCCTATTTTAAACCCACAGTAGTGTTAGTGACATCATCAGCAGATACTGTCCAGATATATATTGCTTTTGTCTTAAATATCTGATGAAGGTAAAAAGAGGTCCAAACTTGTCAGACAGAACAATTGGAAATACTATGTTAGAAATGTCGCTTAATCGATATTCATTTTGTTTACAAAACAGCTTACATTAAAGCAACATTATGCTCTCAATCGTGAAAATGTACCGAATATTGGCATGGCTCAAACCTTACTGGCAAATCACAGCCGTACTGATTTCCATCATAACCGAGCTCTTGTTTTGGGTGATATTGATTAAATAAGAAAGCAAGAGTCTAGATCCTCTCAGACTGTTTTTTTAACATATCACTTCAAGGAGTCTTCTTTTTTTTTTTCTTTTTCTTTTCTTTTCTTGCCCTCCTTGCCTCTGGTTTGCTCACCCTAGATAACCTGTACGGATTAGGGATGTGGATCCCCATAACTGATTCGTAGCAGTACATTAAATATATGAGGCAACTGCACATGATATGTATGGATGATACAGCACGTCCCTATTACACTGCATTGATAATGCAATTTATTTCAATTTATTTATATAATGCAATTTATTTCAATGGAATCCAGTGGGGGAAAAAATGTGATGCTATGCATTTCAATACGGTACATATTGTTCCAGTTTTATTTCTCTGAATCAGACAGACAGAAAATAGTCTCCAGAAAGATGCGGCTCTACCTCTGCCATGTTAATCTAGTTCCTTTGTGGCTCTCCTTTCCTTATGCACACACACACATTATACATACAATTATTGATTAATTAATATTTTATTTATAATATTTTTACTCTGGAAATTCTTCTTTTAGTATGAATTTCTTGTACATTTCAATGTTACTGAAGTCGTGGTTTGAAGTGTAAAATATGGGACGTGGCTCCTTTAAGAATTCTGTTCCGGTTGCTTATCCATATAAACTGGTGATACATATAGGCTATATGGAAGCGCACTGCATTGACAAAAAGAAAAATGCACTTCCGTAATATAGATTTGTGAATGCAATGTGCTTCCGTATATATTAATACACACACACACACACACCACACACACACACACACACACACACACACACACACACACACACACACACACACACACACACACACATATATACACTGCAACCTAGTGGCGGGATGCCTTCACTTCGCGGGTAACATGGTCGCATGCATTGTGGGAGATAAAGTTTATTGTCAATGCACGCTTCAGAAGTAGCATAGCCTTATTTTAATACAATCATACACCTTTTATGCTCTTGCGGGAAGCAGAAAATGACGTATCGGGCCACATTTGGCCTGAGGGCCTCGACTTTGGCACGTGTGGTTTAGACCATCTGTTTTGATATGAAGCATTCAATTATACTGAGGAAAAAGTCCCATCTAAAAGCATTTAAATTCACCCTATATATATATATATATATATATATATATATATATATATATATATATATATATATATATATTTATTTATTATTATTTTTTTAATATGTTTTTTATTTATAATACTGTGTTATCAGTTTCTTCTTCTAGTTTCCCTAAAAAAAGTTTATCCATTTGGCCAGCACGTTTTTTTTTTTTTTTTTTTTTTTTATCAAAAGCAAGGTGAGGCAGAACACACATCTGACTGAACGCAGTCCAAAAATAAAGCTGAGCTGCAGTGCGTTAAGGGTCTTGCTGCAAAGTCCACCGGCGCCTTTCTTTTCTGACCTTCCTTCCTGGGATTTAAAAAAAAACTTAGAACTATTCAACTGTTACCACATAATTTCAGTCTGTTAACAAAAAACGAATAGCAAAATAAATCCTGTATATGAGTTTTACATGGAGGTTCAAACTAAATTGTTTCTTTAAATCGGAACAGTAGAAATCCTACACTCCTGTCTAAATAGTACATAAATACAAGTACATAAATGACTGTATTAAAGATTAAAGAGGGTAATAGGATATATATATATATATATATATATATATATATATATATATATATATATATATATTAGGTCTGTCAATCGATTCAAATATTTAATCGCAATTAATCGCCATGATTGAAACGAGTTAATCGTGATTAATCACACATTAATCGAATGTTTCTAATACTTTATAACGTTATTATCAATTATAATGTATAAATGATACATTATACATACATTCATTCATTCATTCATCTTCTACCACTTTATCCGATCTTCCCTCAGGTCACGGGGAGTCTGTGCCTATCTCAGGCGTCTATGGGCATTGAGGCAGGATACACCCTGGATGGAATGCCAACCCATCACAGGGCACACACACACATTCACACAATCCTACACTAGGGACAATTTTCCAAGGTGCCAATCAACCTACCGTGCATGTTTTTGGACCGGTGGGAAACCGGAGAACCCGGAGAAAAACTCCCTTAGGCACGGGGAGAACATGCAAACTCCACACACACATGGCCGAGACGGGAATCGAACCCGGATCCTGGTGGTGTGAGGCGAAAGTGCTAACCACTAAGCCACCGTGCCACTATTATACATACAATTATTGATTATTTAATATTTATTTTACTCTGGAAATTCTTCTTTTAATATGAATTTCTTGTTACATTTCAATGTTACTTTGTTTAGTGGTTGGTTTGAAGTGTAAAATATGGGACGTGGCTCCTTTAAGAATTCTGTTCCGGTTGCTTTTCCGTATAAACTGGTGATACATATAGGCTATATGGAAGCGCACTGAATTGACAAAAAGAAAAATGCACTTCCGTAATATAGATTTGTGAATGCAATGTGCTTCCGTATATATTAATACACACACACACACACACACACACACATATATTAAAGATCACCCATCAAGGATTTTTATCCCTACTGAAAACATGCTTCGCAGTATTTCTCATTATATCTGACATATATTTCTTTTCCTTTCCTACATTGTCCCGAGTGACTTAATAAGTGATTTCATATAAACCTTCAAATTATTACTACATTGACCCGTACAGTAAAAATAGTCCTTAGTCCTATACTCTCTTACAGCATGAGATCATTTTCCCTTTCTTTATCATTCTTTTCAAAAGATCTGTACCTGTAATAGACTTGACTGTTTCACTGGAGACGGTATGTCCAATCAGGTCGTACTGAACAAGACTGGACGATTCGTCAGGGACTTCCACTGAGTCCTTGGTCCATGTGTAGATCATCTCAGTCTTAGGATAAGCATCTGGAAGACAACGGGGTTATTTCTAAAAGGCATCGTTGAAGCCAGACAAACGTGTGTCACATGGTGTAGCAAAGTATATGTGTGTGATTAGAGGGGGGGGAAAGCAGGGGGGGAAAAAACGTCAAAAGAAAAGTGCTGATCTGTTGTAATGTCATGCAGTTATTTTTGGGGGGCTGAGCTTAGTGTCCATAGGAAATGTAAAAGGCGGACAGAGAAGAAGGGAAGGGGGAATGAGGAACTTCTGAGATTTTATGTGTGTGTGTGTGTGTGTGTGTGTGTGTGTGTGTGTGTGTGTGTGTGTGTGTGTGTGCGTATAGGTAGAGATTTAGCCCAGAGTGGCGTACGTGCGTCTATATCAGAGTGTGAACGTGAGTACGGGTTAATTTTAGACGCTACGAGATAGGACACATGACGGTTTGACTTGTCAGCCCCGTGGCTCCGCGGCAATGTCACAATCTCCGGCGCGTCCCTGGCGGGCGAGCGAGCGAGCGCGTCAGCCGGCGTTCTAACACGAGCAAGGACTTCGCACATTCGGCCGCACGGACCGCTCGCTGCAATTACCTCTACACAAACAAGCATGAAATGAGCAATCATATGAAACCGGGCAGAGCTCAGTAAAAGTGCAATGCGCAGGAGGATTAACGCGGCGCGTCATAAAAAAAACGAGCCAAACGAGGGGCGGAGGAGTATACGGTGAGGATTTTTGGTCTGATAGACCTGTCTTTCAGCTCCCATAGTCCCAATTCAACTGTCCTCCTTTGAGACTGTCCATCTTTTTCTATTCTCATCCCTCCCCCCCTCTGTCTCTCTCTCTCTCTCTCTCTCTCTCTCTCTCAGTACCCTAGTGTTATGCAGAGCTGAGAGAAAACACTGCTGAAGCGGAACGAAACACCCGCAAACTGTAATAGGGGTGTGTGTGTGTGTGTGTGTGAGGTTAAAGTGTGCAGTCGGAGCTTTCGAAACTGAGCAAAACAAACAAAACGGAGGAAATCCAGGGTACTAAAGAGTGAGATTGAGCAGGAAGGACCATGAAAAAGTCGAAACTGTCCCAGGGTACTGAAAAAAGGGGAAAAAAAAAAAAACTCTGTAGTGACCTTGTCAGCTCCGCAGGATTCCATCAGCTCCCTGTCTGCCTGCTTTCCCTCAGGCCTATACAAGCGAGTCAGGTTAACTATTCTCCCAGATCGAGATTAATGAAACCTCCTCTTGAAAAAAAAAAAAAAAAAACAGAACTTGCGTGTCCTCGTCTACAATGTCACAATCTAACGACTTAGGTAGCAAGGGGGAGGGGCTCTGAAAAGCTTCTCGCCAGCCAAGCTTTTCTCCAACCCCCCCTCCCCCCCGGGTTCGAGGAGATAAAAAAAAAGAAAGAAAAAGAAAAGCCCTCTGATGTACACCAACCACAGATTCTTCGATCAGAGATTAGACCCTCCATACCCTCCCCCCACATCTTCCCCTCTCTGCTTTTCAACTTCCCTTTTTTTATTTCTGCTGACTGACCACCAAAGACACAGGTGCTGATAGAGGGATTCTTTGTTCAGATCTAATTTGCATCTATACACTCTCACAAGGAAAGAAAAGCAATTAGAGGGACGGATTCAAATTTCCTGTATGTGACAAATGAAGATAGAATTGCAAAAAGCGCGGCAGTAAGAATTCAGCCGCTGCGACGGAGGAAAACGTAGCGCGCTTCGCTTTCGTATCACGTTAGTGCCTCTAAATATGATTCACTGGAAATAGTTATTTTACTAGACGGCATATTGGGCAATTTATTAGGGATAGAACTAATAGCGGATGGATTTTAGGCAAAACTGTTCATGCTTGGACAAGTATATAATCATTCATTCATTCATCTTCTACTGCTTTATCCGATCTTCCCTCGGGTCACGGGGAGTCTGTGTCTATCTCAGGTGTCTATGGGCATTAAGGCAGGATACACCCTGGATGGAATGCCAACCCATCGCAGGACACACACACACATTCACATACACATTTATACACTAGGGACAATTTTTCCAAGGTGCCAATCAACCTACCGTGCATGTTTTTGGACCGGGGGAGGAAACTGGAGAACCCGGAGAAAAAACCCCTGAGGCACGGGGAGAACATGCAAACTCCACACACACACATGGCTGAGACGGGAATCGAACCCGGACCCTGGCGGTGTGAGGTGAACGTGATAACCACTAATCCACCAATCTGGACAGGAAAGTTGGATGGAGCTAATTACTTGAAGAAAACCTATTAGAGGCTGCAAAGTACTTGAGACTGGGGTGGAGATTCACCTTCCATCAGGACAACGAACCTACACATACAGACAAAGCTACAACTTTGATTTCAACCATTCTATTGCTGTTCAATTTTGAGGCTAATATTAGGTTTGCTTGTATTCTAAAATAGTAGAATATGTTAAATTAAGAAAACCCCTCTCGGATCAAGTGTCAAAACCTGGTTCATCCACGCCATAAGAGCCTCATCATAGCATTCAGTGTTGTTCATTGGGTTTCGGCTACCCAAAGTTTAGTGTTTTCTCGGCTAGAACAAGCCAGTAAAACCGCATACAATTATTCCCTTATTGCAAGAGCAACTATTTAAAGTTTGGAGTCTTTAATGAGAAGTAATTCAGCAATACTCATCAGTGCTTTTACAAAACAGTAATGGGGGGAAGAAAGGTGTCATTAACATTAACTCCAGCGCAACCCCGCTGCACCAAGACGGTTGGATTAAGAGAATAAATAAATAAATAAATAAATAAATAAATACACTTACAGCTGCCAAACTTCAGTGGACAGGAATGGCCATCCATCGGAAAATCCACTAGCTTCATCGGACACTCTGCGCTGATTGTCAGCCTGTAGCACATAAACACAAAGACAAACAAAACGACACTTAACATAACATTATGAAAATAATACACAGCCACGAGTTAGTAAAGTTAGAGATCGCAATAACCTGTGTAAGTATAAAATAATAAAGAAACATATGTGCATACTAGAACGTGTGTACTGTTTTTTGGGGGGGTAAATATGTAGACAATATACATATGTTTACATTACATGTTTACATCATAACTAGTGATGTTTTCCACCTAGCATAGAATCTTTTATGTACAGATGTCAACAATGACTCCGAATGGACCTTTTTGTGTTTCATCTTATTCAGGTATATATATATATATATATATATATATATATATATATATATATATATATATATATATATATATATATATATATATATTATATATATAGAAAGAAAGAAAGATCGAAAGATAGATAGATAGATAGATAGATAGATAAATCAATAGATAGATGGATAGATAGATAGATAGAAAGATAGATAGATACATAGATAAATCGATAGACAGATAAATCAATAGATAGATCGATAGATGGATAGATATAGATAGATAGATAGATAGATAGATAAATCGAGAGATAGATAGATAGATAGATAGATAGATAGATAGATAGATAGATAGATAGATAGATAGATAGATAGATAGATAGATAGATAAATCGAGAGATAGATCGATAGATGGATGGACGGACGGATGGATAGATGGATAGATAGATGGTTCGACAGACTGACAGATCGATCAATCGATAGATAGATAGATAGATAGATAGATAGATAGACGCACCTCATGGTATAAAGGATTGTGCCATTTTTCATTATGCGGAAGAGTTTGTTCGGGGCGGTCATGTTGTGAGCCACGGATCTTTTCCCGTTCCGGAAAAAGGTATCAGGGGTCCACACTTTGGTCACCATCAGGTTGTTCAGCCGCAAAATTTCAATCGGCCCTTCGTATCTCAGGCGCCGGTCTTCCCATGTCTGTCTGAAAAACACATCTATTGTGTACTCCTAAGAAGAAGAAAACGAAGAAGAAGATAAAGGAACCATGTATAAGCTTCCATGCTTGTAACGGCTTGACATTTACTTTCTAAGAGAGCTGAAGTTGTATCGCTTGCATCAAATTGGTTGTTATCGGTGTGTGAAAGACAATTAATCATGTTCTCTCTATCTGCATAGCTCTTTTAGAAAGCGCTTCGTTCCAGCCACTGGATATAAATAGAACCGTGCAATAGTGCATTTACGCCAACTTCACACTTTACAGCACGGATTCCAACATCTAACACATTTCCCTGCTGAAGATTCACTACAGTACATGCTGCATCTCGTGACGAGCTGATTTACTCGATAGTTAGCGTGTTGACAGTTTATTTTAAACACCAGCACTGCAGATCAGCTCTATACTGTGACGGATCCTGTGTCAGCACAAGCCAAAATTAATAAGACTTTATTCGGGGCAGTTATTTTTTTGTGAGCAACGGATCTTTTTCCCCCAGTTCCTGAATTACAAATGAATCGATAATGTACATTCATTCATTCGCTCATCTGCTACCGCTTTATCCGATCTTCCCTCGGCTCACGGGGGGTCACTGTGCCTATCTCGGGCGTCTATGGGCATTAAGGCAGGATACACCCTGGATGGAATGCCAACCCATCACAGGACACACACACATTCACACTCACACACTAGGGACAATTTTCCAAGGTGCCAATCAACCTACCGTGCATGTTTTTAGACCGGGGAGGAAACCGGTGAACCCGGAGAAAAAACCCCCCGAGGCACGGGGAGAACATGAAAACTCCACACACACACATGGCCGAGACGGGAATCGAACCCGGACCGTGGCGGTGTGAGGCGAACGTGCCACCGTAGCGGCCCGATAATAACAACAATTGTTTTTTAAAGATAGACATACCTACCAGAAGCAACAAAAGCCAAGCTAAATTTGCTAATACAGCCAGGGGAATATCATTACAAGGTCACAATTGTCATATGCTCTTAATTCAATCAATATTCAGACATTTAATTATAAAAAAGAGGTCAAATGACACATTGTAATGATGTTAATGCAAACGTACCATTTCCACATCGGACACCGGGCCAAAACTCGTGACGTAGATGTCAGTCTTTACCTCAGTCACCGGACCTAGAAAAGAATGGGCACCATTAAAAATTCGACAACCATATACCATATTCACTTTGCTCTTTGGAACACCTAAACACCTGCCCTTTTATTGAGGGGCGTGGCTCGGTGGGCTACTGATTGAATGGTTGGGGTTCGAGCCATGGTATCACCAATCTGCTGCTCTTGGGTCCTCGAGCAAGGCCCTTAACCCGCTGTGTTCCAGGGGCACGGTATCACGGCCGACCCTGCGCTCTGACCCCAGCTTCCAAAACAAGGCGGGCAATGCGAAGAAAGAATTTCACTGTGCTGTAATGTATATGTGACTAATAAAGACTATTCTTCTCTAATACAGTTATCTAACCATGTACCAGGCTCCACTTCAATACATCATGCAGGTTAAGTTACGCTGGCGGAGGAAAAAAGAGAGACACGACATGGTTATTAGAGACAAAAGGGCTTGCTCAAGGACCCAAGGGTGGCAGCTTGGCCATACCGGGACTCGAACCCGGATCGAACCAGCATCCCAGCGCCTTAGACCACTGAGCCACACCCCCCTCTCCTCTCTACCCCCTCTCCTTTCTCCTCATTTTGGGACCTTGAGCAAGGCCATTAACCCTCTGTGCTCCATGGGCACCGTACCATGGCTGACTCTGCGCTCTGACCCCCAGCTTCCAGATACATTGATCCCTCATGGGATCAATAAAGTATGTAAAATCAAATGAAATTAAATAAATAAAATACACACACTATTCTGTATATGTGTGAGTGTATGTATTCTGCTGCAGAATACAGGGTGGTGGTAGCTCAGTGGTTGGCCTATGGGCCGGGAGATTGCAGGTTCAAATCCCTCCACCACTACTGGGCCCTTGTGCAAGGCCCTGAACCTTAGAGCTGGCTGATATGTCCTACAAATTGAAAATCAGGTTTTGTTTATACAAAATTCAATCTTGGAAAAGTGGGGGAAAATGTGGGTGCTATATGTTGCCCTGTGTTTAGTTGGCGTTTTGAGGGTTTGCCGCTGTCACGTTTATCCCGCGGCGCCGGATTCGTCAGAGCGCCGCCGTGTTGTATTTGGTAGTTCTAAAGTGTAATGCGGGGCGGGAGGCGGAGAACTATGGAAGCCCGCTGTGCCAAACCGAGATGAAATTGATTTTTCGTGTTTTTTCCCCCCCATAAACACAAATTAATCGATACTAACGATTAATCGCCCAGCTCTAGTTAACCCTCAATCGCTCAGTTGGTGAATGCTGGAAATGTAATGTAATGTAAAATAACAAATAAGCACTTCCTATTACACTGGATAGTCTGTGTATGTAACAAAATAACCTATACCTAAAGCTTCATTCGTTCATTCATTCATCTTCTACCGCTTTATCCGATCTTCCCTCGGTTCACGGGAAGTCTGTGCCTATCTCAGGCATCTATGGGCATTAAGGCAGGATACACCCTGGATTCACACACACACACATTCACACACACATTCATACACTAGGGACAATTTTCCAAGGTGCCAATCAACCTACCGTGCATGTTTTTTAGGACCGGTAGGAGGAAACCGGAGAACCCGGAGAAAAACCCTCTGAGGCACGGTGGAGAACATGCAAACTCCACACACACATGGTCGAGACGGGAATCGAACCCGGACCCTGGCGGTGCGAGGCGAATGTGCTAACCACTAAGCCACCTTATTCCTAAAGCTTATGCTCTATTTGATATTAAACTCTATATTTGAAATGTAATCTGTTCCCTGAGAATTAAATAACGTGGCTTGGTTTACATAATAAAAGAAATAATAAAAAAAAGTTAACTGGTATCAATACTTAATGAACTAACTTTGTCTGTAATATATATATATATATATATATATATATATAGTTTTTTGTTTTTTTTTTTTTTATCAGGGCAAAATAGCCCCAGAACTCTTTATAGCACATCCCTATTTTATTTGCTCTGAAAACGATGACGACGATGGCTCTGGATCTGACGACAAAACCTGGCGTCCGCACAACGAAACGAAAGCTCCTGAAGTTAGTTCTCACATCTCGCATCTGTTATCTAAGCGAGCACGCTTTCTGCCGCTGCATGCGTATTTGGGTTGCAGGCGTTACGTCCTGAACTGAATTCAAACATTAAACAAAAGTCCGCAGAAGGCACACACTGCATCGTTACCCTGCCAGCAAAAACAGATAAGGAGAAGAAGAGGAAGGAGGGAGGGGGGGGGGGGGAGCATGGCTGCCAAGTTTTAAGTAGCCTCATAGCCAATACTTG
The DNA here is from genome assembly GCA_030449085.1 of Kryptopterus vitreolus. Taxonomy (NCBI): domain Eukaryota; kingdom Metazoa; phylum Chordata; class Actinopteri; order Siluriformes; family Siluridae; genus Kryptopterus; species Kryptopterus vitreolus. The sequence goes on along the minus strand of JACRUU010000027.1, from coordinate 23,252,100 downwards.
CACCGAAATACAATTTAACTCAGGCCCTTCTGAAAATATCTCCAATATCCGTCCCGAACATACCGTTTACACGCTCAAAAATCCGGATTCGATTCTAAACAAACGGAAATTGTTGCCTAAAACACGCCGTTACTTCCGTCTATCACTTATGCGATCGGAGCGTAGCCTCGTGAACGATAAGGACATTTAGCAAACGCATTTCAAACGTGCGTCCGCTGAATTAGCACTCAGAACAGCGATTGTTTGTTTATTAACCAGGAAAATGTAAACGATTGTTTTCCCCTTATTGTTCTGCGAATGTTTTATATCGAGTGTAACAAGATTATATAACCAAAAGCCTGCCTAGACTGCCAACAAGCGCAGTGAGCAAGGCATACACGCTTTCTTTCTTTTGCTACATCATCGTTTCATCATCACGAAAAAAAAAACAAAACAAAACAAAAAAAAACACACACACTTGTTTAAATAATAAAAGATATACAAGATAAAAATTAAAAAATATATATATATAATATTGTTGATTCACCAATGTGACCTCATTAAAATTGCTTGTTTATTCCTATTTATTTTTTTGATATATATATTTTTTTTTTTTGTGGAAAAGTAATACATGTATACAAATTCCTTGAAACAGTCAAAGGTCCCAAGCATCGCCCTGTAGAGGTGCCTGTCAGGTGGAGCACACTTTGTCTAGTGCTGCAGAGTGAATGCATAAAAAAAAGAAGAGAAAAAAAAGAAGAAAAAAAAAGAAGAAAAAAAAGAAAAGAAAAAAAAGAAGAAAAAAAAAGAAGAAGAAGAAAAAAAAAAGGCTTCATTACAGTCGACCAGCACTCGAGCTTTTCTAGTTTCCAACAGCAACAGAAGATCATTGCAGTGGATATAAAAGAAGCATTTAATAAACTTTTTGCAAACTTCGAACGACGTTCAAGCCACTTGAAATATGTTTACTTGCTGGAAATGGTCTGATAAGTTAAAACAAACAACAACAACAAAAAAAAAGCAGTAAAAGAATTAAGAGTGCTTAAGAATACGTCCCCAAAAATGTAAACAGTTATAGGATGGGTAATAAGGAGATCCACATAATTAGTGTTAGTCTTGTGACTAGCTGAGTCTATTGCTCTATATCGCCTCCTAGTGGAGTAACAGAAATTTTCAAGGTTGTCATTTTTTCACCCCTCCCTTTGTCCTGAGTTGGCGTTTTCCCAACATGGTGTGTTGGGAGAAAGTACAAGCAGTACTTCACAACCATAGTTAGGGACTTGTGAGTCTCTTTACAGAGTCTCAAGGGCACTTGGTGTACTTAGTGTACTACTAAGGGTGCATGTGTGGCCATGAACACAAGTCAACAAGTAAAAAAAAAACAAAGCTTTGTGGCCATGCACTACATCGCTGCCTGAACCACCAGGATGGAGTTGAGGTGTGCATCAGGACGGAGACTCATAAAACACAGGATTAAAATTGTTTAGATTAATAAGGTCATTAATAAAAGGGTTTTAGGACCAGCTGTATATATAACTAAAGGTGTGGGCGGGATTGGACACTATATGATCGTTAGATCATAGACAGATAAAGTCAATAAAGCCGGCAGGTGCAGATCAGTTGAACGTATCCACTCGTCCGGCGTGAGAAAGAGATCGGACCGATAACAAACCCCAGGGAACTATGGGTAAACGGGAAAAAAAGTGTCATTTTTTGAGATCCCAGCCCCATATAAAATGAAGAGGAAATCCGAGCCACCGCCATCTGGCCAGCGTTGGCCCGACACGAAAATATGGTGCACGCTCTCGTTTAGGGTGGGCGGCTGAAATTTTCTAAATACCCAATGGGCCTCTAGACTGCCCCCGCTAACTAGGAATTATGGGTAAAAAACGTTTTTTTTTTTTTTACCATAGAAAATGAATGGGGCGTCCGACCCACGCCACTGGGAGAGTCTGTGGGATTGTTGGTGGGATTGGTCAGTGAGTGCTGGCGGGGTTTGTTCAAAATGTGTCTCTAGGGGAGACGGACGGATTGATCGACGAGCACTGTTTTGTGAGAGGAGCTAGCCGGATTGATCAATAGTGTCTGTGGGAGCTAGCACGATTGATCAGGAGCTAAGAGTGTCTGCAGGTGTGGTATGTGCGAATGAAGTGAAATGTAAAAAAAAAAAATGGTCCAGCTCCCACCTCCAGGCTGAACCCCAAATAAAAAGCTCACATGTGCTCTTGCCCTGGGTAGCCTGGTCAACCTGTGCATTCTGCCACAATTGTTCCGAGGGGCATTAAACATTCCTTAGCCAGATTAAATTGGAAATACAGAAGGCATTAATGTATACGGAGATCACGGCACAGGGTTTGAGGTTTCAGTTACACACACACACACACACACACACACACAAACAAATACCACATGATGAATTCTGAAATTTCAAACATGTATACTTCATTTTGCACTTCTTTCAACCCTGTATTTCATCCTGCAATGGTTATATGTTGAATTCAGCCCTAGGCTTTACTGAGACATGACGTCCTTCATGACAAAAAAAAGAAGGGACACTGTAGGTCCGAATGGGGCAGAGTAAAAATTTCAAGATCCACCTGAATAACTTTCATGATACACTTTATTACATTATCTGGCTGTATTTGTTTGTATTTATTTATTTATTTATTTATTTAAAATGCATTGTTTGATACGTACCGCCGAATCCAGGGCGCAGTCTGTTGTCATAACCCTCCAGAAGTTGGTCTAAGATCTGGGTGAAATTTTCAGGGTACAACTTGTCATCCTTCTTAACCTGACCTGAGATTTTCTTAATGCTGCACACGACACACACAACAAGACACACAAAAACGCGTTAAGAGGCGCCACCAAGAAAACAACAACAACAAAAAAAAAACAATCAAGAAATGCAAAACAAACATATACATATACATGTTCGATCCTTCTAGACAGTGAAACTCGACCTGAACTTCATATGTGCCCCGAGGCGGGTTTAGTGCGAGACGCGAGTGCGCAAAACGTGCATTTTGGCACTCACCAAGCCGTAACGCACAGAAAGTAGAAGAGTGTGGAAATGTAAGTGGGGCACATCGCAATCACCGTCTCCTTCTTGGCCGAGACCATCTTTTGCATGCCATACTTCAATCCCCCCTTCACATTTCCGAGCGTCTTGGAGCGAGAAAAAGAAAAAGAGAAAAAGAGCGCATCCGCACCAAACGCGCGAACACCATCACGGTCGGGCAAAATGAACGAAATTCCTCTGAAAAACAACAACAACAACAAAAATCCGTCTAAAGTCGCATTTCTTCACGAGAGAGAGAGTGAGAGAGATAATAAATCCAATGGTGAAAGTGTGTAAAAAGCATCCTCGGAGATGTTGCAGTGCTGGAAAACTAGGCTGGGAGTCTGCAGTGCTTCACGGAGAGCGGAGTAAGAAAGAACTCCGGCGCACCAGAGTGCCAGATTGGACCTGCTGTTCCCAACCCACTTTAAGAATTTGTTTTGTTTTTTTTTTTAATTAAAAAATAAACTCTAGTTTTTATCACAAACCAACCAACAACGACACATTACGCGTCGCATGGAGAAGGAGGTGTTGTTTTTTTGTTTTATTTTTTTTTTTTTAAAGACTAAACCTTTCCAAGTGTGAGTGAAACCGAGCAATCTGGCAACGCGGGCGCATAGATGAGAATTGGGAGGGGAGGGGTGGTGGTGGTGGTAGGGGGGGAGGAGGGGGGGAGTGAAGGCGCGTTATAACGAGACACGCCATGGCTTGCTACTGCGTGAAAACTTGGGCTTCGTGCTAATTGATGCACGTCCTTACAATCAGAGGCGTCGGAGTTTAAAACGAGCCTACAGGTATTAGTCAGTGAGTGACAGGGGAAGTGTTGGATCTGCATATTCTCCTTATTCATGCAATGGGAAACAAACAAACAAACAAAATGTCACCAAAGTATAGGCAGTTCCAAAAAAATCCCCCAAAAAACACCTTTTAAAGTGGCTCACAGAGGGAGGGAGGGGGGTTTGTTTCGTTTTTAACATTATCAAATGAAACACATTTTCACAAGTGTCACATTTCAGTAAGTGGCACAATCTGCATGCTGCCTCACAGATTCCAGGTCACCTGGGACAGGAGGAAAGTGTTCAGATGTAGGTGTGTGTGTTTGTGTGTGTCACCATCAATGGCAAAAGAGTATGATGGCGTTTTAAGACGTCAATTTTCACCGTTGACTTTGCTCTTTGCGAGGGCTTATGCGAGTGCCATGTTTAATCCTAGCAATGATAGAGGAAAGTTAATTAACACCTGCAGGCTGAACACGGAGCCACATTGGGAAGATCGCAGAAGTGCTATCTACGGTTTCCAATCAGTTGGGATTTTTCCCCCCTTCTCACATGTATAATGTGTGTGTGTGTGGGTAAAAAAGATCCTGAGCGAGCACAGTCGCTCTGCGAGTTGCTATGTAGGACAGTAAAATAGGCTGTTTTAGATAAACACCTTTGGAAACTACAGAGTTTGACCAACGTGACACCGTAATATAAAATAATATACGGAGCGGAAGTGGTTTCACAGTTAAAATTGTAGATAAAAGGGAACCTAATTGAGACTGCGTGCATGTGTGTGTGTGTGTGTGTGTGTGTGTGTGTGTGTGCCATGGCCTCATTACTCTAAGAGAGTGTGTCTGAATCATCTTCCTGGAATACCACCGCTCTGCACATTTTGGTGTTTTCCCTCCTCTAACTCACCCAGTTCAATCTGTTTCAGGCTTGTTAATTAACTTATGAGTTAGGAGCTGTGGGGAAACACACACACACACACACACACACACACGCGCGCGCTCACACATAAACGTAGGGCAGTATAGTTGTTCTCCAAGACCAGGTATGTGTAATATACACTGGTGTAAGTACCGCGAATACAAATTGTCTTATGTTTACACTTTGCCATAACCATGCTTGTATATATATGATATATATATATATATATATATATATATATATATATATATATATATATATATATATATATATATATATATATATATATATATATATATATATATATATATGCATATTAATAACCCGAAATGTCCAAAGAAAATAAAATATTTATCGGGCCTCGATGAAACATTTAGTACTTGCTTTTTAATAAATACGCAACACACATTCACGTTTTATATCATATCTCTTTTTTTTTTCCCTCCTCTAAGAAGACCTTTGAGGCATGTCCTAATTTAGAGTTAAAATAAGCCCACATGACCTTTCTTACTCTATTAAGCCTGGTTCTTTCGGTGACTCTGCAGACGACGTCGCCGTGACAGGAGGTTATTGTGTGTGTAAAGTTGTGGTCATTGCTGGGAACTTCGTTCCAGTGTGTGTGTGTGTGTGTGTGTGTGTGTATAAATAAATAAATATATATATATATATGCATCATATTTACATGTGGGATAGGGGTGGGATAGTGGTTAAGGCAATTGGCCTCTGGACCAGAAGATCGCAGGTTCAAAGCACAACACTGCCAAGTGGGCCCTTGAGCAAGGCCCTTAACCCTCAACCACTCAGTTGTAAGAAGCGCTCTGGATAAGGGGCGTCTGCCAATTGACGTACAGTAAAGGCGTGTCACTGGGAAGCAGGTTATAGCAGGTTATTGTCAATCACGTAAGCATATTTTCCCTAAAAAAAACGTATCCGGGTTTCTATTTCGATCTCCGTTGTGTTAATATTCATTCATCCATTCATCTTCTACCACTTTATCCGATCTTCCCTCGGGTCACTGGGAGTCTGTGCCTATCTCAGGCGTCTATGGGCATTAAAGCAGGATACACCCTGGATGGAATGCCAACCCATCACAGGACACACACACACTCACACACACATTCATACACTAGGGACAATTTTCCAAGGTGCCAATCAACCTACCGTGCATGTTTTTGGACCGGGGGGGAAACCGGAGAACCCGGAGAAAAACCCCCTGAGGCACGGGGAGAACATGCAAACTCCACACACACATGGTCGAGACGAGAATCGATCACCGACCCTGGCGGTGTGAGGCGAACATGCTAACCACTAAGCCACTGTGCCCCTCGTTGTGTTAATATAGTTAATATAACATTTTTTTTGTTCCTGTATTAAACGATGCTTTGAGACTTTATGACATCACAAGCCAAATAAAACAAAAAAAAAAAAAAAAAAAAAAAAAACAGATTTCCACGATCGCAAAGTTGTCCATAAAACTTGGGCGTGGCCCCATGATAAAAAAAAGAAAAGAAAGAAAAAAGAAAAAAAAAACGAAAAGAAGATACGACATCCTGCGGTATGGAGCGGATATGCGCTGTAAATTAGTACATCAGCACTCTTTTTGGCATCGCGAGAACATTGCTGAGAAGAGTGAGAGGGTGTGAAAGCTTTGAGCGTGCTGAGGGTGAGAGAAGATGAGAGCGGGGAAGAGAAAGAGAAAGAGGAGGAGGAGGAATAGAGAGGGAGAGATAGAGAAAAAGAGAGAGAGAGAGAGAGAGAGAGGACTCTTTATTGCAGTGCTCATGTGGATAGGGCTCTTATGGAGGTCTGGCAAATGAAACTAATGACTCAGAACTGTGACTCAAGCTGTCTGGTAATCAAATCCCAAACAAAGAAAAGCATTTGACATGAAAAGAAGCACACACACACACACACACACACACACACACACACACACACACACACACACAAACACATGCATTCAAAACAAGCACCGAAATACACGGTCAGAAACAGTAGCGCTTCCAGCGGCGTCACCTAGGACGCGGCGGTGTCACGGATCACTGCGCAAGTGACAGTTCAAGGAGCAAACTCGAACCGGCAGCTGTCCTACACAATGCAGTATCGTTTTTAGAGATTTACCTGCTCTGAGTCTCTGAGAGTGCAATCAATCAATAATCCCAGAATCGAACGTGTGCGTGTGTGTGTGTGTGTGTTTTTGGGTATTATGGGTAATAAGTTTACACTACACCTGTTTCAACAAGGCACATATAAAGTCAGGGTGACGGGAGGGATTCGATGCCTCGCCTTGGCATTATAATAAGGGCAGGAAGGCCAAGCGGTGGAAAGAGATTTCTGATGTGACTACGCAGCAAAAGCTGGCTCTCGGAGCCGGGTTGCATCTGTTCGTGCTGGTGGGGGGTGCTGTCACCAAGGCTCTGACACAGGAAGTGATGCGTCAGCCAACTTTTTTCAGGAAGGAGTGGAAAAGCGCCTTATAAAAAAAAAAAAAAAAAAAAAAAAAGGCAGGTCAAATTGAAGTACAAACCAGGGTGTACATGTGTAAAAAAAAAAAAAAAAGATCTATTACAATTAATACGAAGGGGGCACGATGGTTTAGTGGTTAGCACGTTCGCCTCACACCTCCAGGATCCGGGTTCGATTCCCGTCTCCGCCATGTGTGTGTGGAGTTTGCATGCTCTCCCCGTGCCTCAGGGGGTTTTTCTCCTGGTTTTCCGGTTTCCTCCCGGTCCAAAAACATGCACAGTAGGTTGATTGGCACCTTGGAAAATGATCCCTAGAGTGTGAATGTGAGTGTGATTGTGTGTGTGTGTGTGTGTGTGTGTGTGTGTGCCCTGCGATGGGTTGTTATTCCATCCAGGGTGTATCCTGCCTTAATGCCCATAAACATCTGAGATGGGCACAGGCTCCCCGTGACCCGAGGGAAGATCGGATATAGCAATTAGAAGATGAGTGAATGAATGAATGAACGAATGAATGAATGAATATGTTTTGCCATGGGGGCACGGTGGCTTAGTGGTTAGCATGTTCGCCTCACACCTCCAGGATCCAGGTTCGATTCCTGTCTCTGCCATGTGTTTGTGGAGTTTGCATGTTCTCCCCGTGCCTCAGTGGTTTTTTCTTTGGGTTGTCCGGTTTCCTCCCCGGTCCAAAAACATGCACGGTAGGTTGATTGGCACCTTGGAAAATTGTCCCTAGTGTAAGAATATGTGTGTGTGTGTGCCCTGCTATGGGTTGGCATTCCATCCAGGGTGTATCCTGCCTTAATGCCCATAGACTCCTGAGATAGGCACAGACTCCCCGTGACCCGAGCGAAGATTGGATAAAGCAGTAGAAGATGGATGGATGAAGATGGATGGATTACAATTAATACGCTCGAGCTCGAGGCACTCAAGAACTTTAAAAGAGATCTAACTCAACGCCGAATGAGACCCTGATGATGATGATGATGATGATGATGATGATGGTGGTGTTGGCAGGACTTCCTACTGCATACGGTAGGAACGCTTCCCTACGCATGCGTTACAGATAGCTTTTTTTTAAATCATATGTGGGCTTTGTCTCCAACCTGTTTGGCACTGGGGAATCACTCCTCCACAGGATGAGCTGCCATTTGTGTAGGCATTCAATAACGGTGCGCTTTGGAGAAGCCCATCACATTTTTTCCGAAACGGACCGAGGTCTGTGGACGAGCGGTGCAGGAAGCCTTTGTCGCATTCGTCCCAGTCGAGGGAACGAGCGCGCTCAACTTGACAGTTGCTGCGGTGCGTCCCTGTAGAAAACCTCCACGATCTCCATCGGTTGGCACGTCTCACTTAATAGTTGGGTTGCAGATGGTATGCTGAAGTTTCCTTCACGTTTACTCCCGTCTTTCTATCGTTCCTATCGTTCTCTCCGGAGGTTGACTATTTACACAGCTTCCAAAAAATCATGAGTGGAATTATATAGAGATGTTTCATTAATAAGCTTGACCACATGGACCGGAGCGTAGCATTGTCAAAAGAATGGATAATAAACGATGTATTAGTTAAGCTTGCATGTTGGCTCACTTCAAAGTTCTTTATTTATTTATTAGTTTTTTATTAGTTTTTATTTTCTGTTTTGAGCTTGTGGATGGAATTTTCTTCATAAGTGTCATTGTTTATGCTAAATTTATCGACAAACGCTAAATCCTGTATATATATATATATATATATATATTATATATATATATATATATATATATATATATATATATATATATATATATATATATATATATATATATATATATATATATATATATATATATATATATATATATATATATATATATAATCGCAGGAATCAAACGCCCAACCCTGGAGATAACCAATAAGCCACCGTTGCCCCCTGTATATATATATATATATATATATATATATATATATATATATATATATATATATATATATATATATATATATACACAACAGGTACGAGCTCCTCACTATATATTACCGCATGGAACCTTACAGAAGCGAATTCCCAAATCCATATTATTTTTATTTTGTGAATCCAATGAGCTTCTGTATAACCTGAACGTATCACCAGTTTATATGGAAAGCAAATGGGAACCAAAATTCTTAAAGGAGCCACGTCCCATATTTTACAATTAAAACAACAAAAATTAATTAATTCTTTAATTAAAAGAATCATTTCCAGAGTAAAATAAATAGTAAATCATCAATCGTTTTGCGAGCTTATGAGTGAAAGGTAAATAATTATACCCCTTGTTAGAAAATATTAGAACATATACACTAAGAAACATATAGTATAAAGTATAACTTAGTGCTGTGTGTCTAAAAGCATTGCTAACACCATTGTTAATACAGCACTAGCAGATCACTCTGTGCAAACCCTTCGGGACGAGACTAGGAATCGTATCATGTACTAAAAACCAGCACCGTGTCATCATTTATAATGATAAGACTCATCGGGATACCACTTCTCCATACGAGCCACTGCAGTAGAGCATGAGATAATGAGTGGAGTTCATGTGGGGTAAGGCAAAAGAGGAGGGTGGTAATAAACATTACCTCATTAAAAAAGCAGCGTCTTCTACACAACGTGCCACAACAAAGCAGCACGAATCTGGATTTTTACAAGGCATAAGCGATGTACAACCTGCAGATCAAAAACGTTCTCTTTTTTTTTTAGCCAGACAACCTGAGAAAGAGCAAGAAGGAGAACAATGTCACATTCTCTTATGTTATTAGCTAATTTATATATATATATATATATATATATATATATATATATATATATATATATATATATATATATAGTCGTTTTAAAAAACCGGCAATAAGCACAGCAGGAGCCGCCTCTGTGTTTCTGTGGAGATTAGGACTGAGCCACTGGAGCACCTGTCAAAGCGCAAAGCATTACCTACTCCCTGTTGCTCTGCCAGTTTGCAACTCGCACGGCATATGGGAATTTCACTCATTTTACTCACTGACTTCTTTTTAGAGAGAGAGAGAGAGAGAGAGAGAGAGGCATGCATATAAGAGAGTGATGAAACAAGAGGTGGCAAACACATAGAAATCTGCGGGTCCGAATTAGCGTGTAGACAACGGGAATAGTGTTTTAATTTCCTCCACCTATCTTTTTCTACCCGGCCCCGAAGGCTAGAACGACAGCGGCGATGAGATTATTTGTAAACTGGCTGTGTTACCAAACGCCTCACTACCACTCCGATGTTAAGGCAATAAATATCCGCCACCCACACAGCCCCCTTCCAGCCCAAAACATATGCACGATAACACTCGGTATTCTGGCCTGATAACATCTTACTAGTACCAGGCAAATGCTCGAACAAGGCAGCGGGGAGAAGACGGAGGCTGTTCCTGTGGGTTTAGCTTTAATATGGCAATATAATAAATATGCAGGGGGCACGGTGGCGTAGTGGTTAGCACGTTCGCCTCACACCGCCAGGATCCGGGTTCAATTCCCGTCTCGGTCCATGTGTGTGTGGAGTTTGCATGTTCTCCCCGTGCCTCGGGGGGTTTTTCTCCGGGTTCTCCGGTTTCCCCCGGGTCCAAAAACATGCATGATAGGTTGATTGGCACCTTGGAAAATTGTCCCTAGTGTATGAATGTGTGTGTGAATGTGTGTGTGTGCCCTGCGATGGGTTGGCATTCCATCCAGGGTGTATTCCTGCCTTAATGCCCATAGACGCCTGAGATAGGCACAGGCTCCCCGTGACCCGATGGGAAGATCGGATAAAGCGGTAGAAGATGAATGAATGAATGAATGAATAAATATGCAGCTCTATTATACTGCATTAAAGTTGTGTATATATATATTCATTCATTCATTCATCTTCTACCGCTTTATCCGATCTTCCCTCGGGTCACGGGGAGTCTGTGCCTATCTCAGGCGTCTATGGGCATTAAGGCAGGATACACCCTGGATGGAATGCCAACCCATCACAGGACACACACACACTCACATTTCACACACACACATTCATACACTAGGGACAATTTTCCAAGGTGCCAATCAACCTACCGTGCATGTTTTTGGACCGGGAAGGAAACCGGAGAACCCGGAGAAAAACCCCCTGAGGCACGGGGAGAAGAACATGCACAAACTCCATCACACACATGGCCGAGACGGGAATCGAACCCGGACCCTGGAGGTGTGAGGCGAACGTGCTAACCACTAAGCCACCGTGCCCCCCTGTATATAGTATATATATATATATATATATATATATATATATATATATATATATATATATATATATATATATATATATATATATATATATATATACTGCGTGTGTGTGTGCCTTGCAATAGGTTGAAAAACATGCATGGTAGGTTGATTGGCACCTTGGAAAATTGTCCCTTGTGTATGAATGTGTGTGTGAATGTGAGTGTGTGTGTCCTGTGATGGGTTGGCATTCCATCCAGGGTGTATCCTGCGTTATTGCCCATAGACGCCTGAGATAGGCACAGGCACCCAGTGACCCGAGGGAACATCGGATATAGCGGTAGAAGATGAATGAATGAATCGTACTGTGTATGGTGCTGTGAGCAAATGATCTTGGGGATGAAATATGTAAACATCGCAGGGTGGCTTGTTGAGATCAGACTATGAGCACGTGTTCAGCATGACCTCAATGCCTTTGTTCAGGATTAAGGGTCAGCAGAGGGGAATATAATGGGTGACCTGGGTCTAAATCCAGAAACGCTGTAGAATAGAGTCAAGACTGATTCTGATTCTGAATCAGAATCTGCAGCTGGCTCGCTCACTGACCAGACACAGTTATAAGGGGGACTGGTTTGAGTGGACAGATCTAGCACTGGCAATGTGATGCTGAAATTATTCTATTTCTCCTTTCTTCATATGGGTTTCCTTGTTCTTTTCAATGACATGCTGAACTAGTTCCATCTAAATAGCTTGTTTTTAGCTGGTGTGAAGTCCACAAAGTATCCCAGCTTCACATGTAGTGTTGTCAGGATGAGCTCTACACTGACCTCGACACTGACCAAGAATAAATACTTTATATCATCAAAAGCTTGAAGGTAGCACTGAGTATTCATTTCACGCTTCTGTGTCTTGTTCAAGAGTTCATTAAGTAAAACGTGTTGATATATTATACACAGTATATTATATACACATTACCTATTAGAACTTTAAGTGAGCTTGAATGTCCCGAACACTTCCCCTGGTGCGTGAGTGAAGGCCGTTCTGAATCTCCGAAGCCTTGATGCTGGTTTGCTCTACTAACTGCTCCTTATCCAGAAGACTGAAGTATAAATAGGAGATCCAAAAATAAACCTCAGCTCTCCCAGTTAACTCTCGGGAGATGGCCGGGTGGATGGCCAAGTTCCCAACAAACCAGCCACTGAAACGTCTGCACGTGGAAGACCTATCTCAAAAAAAAAAAAAGAAAAAAAGGGGGTCATAAAAACAAAAGGTTTTTATAGTATGTATAAAAATATAAAACCCGAATATATATATTATATTGGGTTTTGATATATATATATATATATATATATATATATATATATATATGTTGTGAAGTTAAAAACCCATTCTGTATATATATATATATATATATATATATATATATATATATATATATATATATAATATATATATACATACACACACACATCATTTGAAGCCTATTTGCCACAAATAATGATTTATAAAAAACATAAAAAACCCTCCACAGTCCAGTTATGAATTCCAATGTATATATATATATATAAAATATATATTTATATATATATATATATATAAAATTTGAAGCCAATTTGCCACAAATAATGATTTATAAAAACCCTCCACAGTTATGAATTCCAATTTGAATATTCTGTCGAAAACTGTCTTGTGTGAAAACTCGAGCTCGTTATTATGTGCCGCAGACCAACAATCCCCAATTACCATTTGCTCTGAAGTCATTGTTTATAAGAAATACATGTGATGTTTTGTTCTGAGAAAATAAACTAACGTGGGAGGTTTGATGGTGGTTGGATGGAAGGGTCCGGGACAAAATATGCAATGGGAATACAATAGAATATAATAGAAATAGCATAAAATCGGTGAGTATAGATGGAGATAAAAATAAAAACAAAAGTATATTGACTGTATACAGTCAATCTTGTCGGGCGGCCCAAGTTTAGGGCAAAATTACCATCGAATTTGTGTGGTATTACGTAATGTTGATGCTAATCAACTAACAAACCTACATTAAACCTATTATCGTTAAGTGAATCTTTTATTTGTCTATATTATATATATATGATATAGATATATATGATATATATATATATATATATATATATATATATATATATATATATATATATATATATATATATATATATATATATATATATATATATATATATATATATATATATATATATATATATATATATATATATATATTGTCTGTTGTATTTTTGATCATTGTAAGGACTGCTTATTCGAGATACTATTGACTTCTTGGTGGTCTCCTCTGATCTCCTTCGTCAACTTGTTTCAGCCTGCAGACCCTCGGTTTATTTAGATTAGTTTTTTTCACACTCTTCTGTGTAAACTCTAGAGGCTGTTGTGTGTGAAAATAAAATAATAATCCCAGGAGATCAGCAGTTTCGAAAATACTCAAACCATCCCATCTGGCACCGACAACTATTCCATCTTTAGAGTCACGAAGATCACGTTTTCTCCCTGGGTTTCCATCTTTCATGTAAATATTGTCACCACACACCTTTGTCCATATAGGGGAGGGGTTTAGCGCACCCCCATATAAGGCCACTTAACCCTTTGTGCTCTAGGGGGCGCCGTATCATGGCTGACTCTTGCTTCCAAACAAGCTGGGATATATAAAGAAATAATTTCACCGTTCTGTAATGTATATGTGAGAAATAAAAGTTATCCTATTATATATTGTGCATAATCATAATAATAATAATAATAATATGGCTGATGTTTTTCGAATACATTTTTTGAAGGAAAATAATCAATTTTCACCATTAAATCTTGTTTTTAAGTGTTTTTAAGAAGTGTTTCACGCTGATTTGTGACATTCATTCATTCATTCATCTTCTACCCCTTCTATCCTCTCCTCTTATCCCTATACATCTTCCTATCTACCATCATTCATTCATGTCTCCCTCGGGTCACGGGGAGTCTGTGCCTATATCAGACGTCTATGGGCATTAAGACAGGATACACCCTGGATGGAATGCCAACCCATCACAGGATACACACACTCACAATCACACACACACATTCATACACTAGGGACAATTTTCCAAGGTGCCAATTAACCTACCGTTCATGTTTTTGGACCGGGGAGGAAACCGGAGAACCCGGAGAAAAACCCCCTGAGGCACGGGAAGAACATGCAAACTCCACACACACATGGCGGGAATCGAACCCGGACCCTGGCGGTGTGAGGCGAATGTGCTAATCACTAAGCCACCGTAGCCCCCCCTGGATTGTGACATGATAGAGGCAATTCATTTCTGGTCCATACGTCTGTTATCTATTCATAGAGATAAGGACCGATTCAGACCCATATTGCTAAATTTAAATAGTGTGTGTGTGCGCACGTGTGTGTGTGTGTGTGTGTGTCTGAAAAAATATTTTTGGTCACTGAGGTTCATTTGATTTTTACATTTAGTTCATGTTTAGTTTAGGTGATACACACATCAAGTCCAACAAGATTTGTTTTTTGTTGTTGTTGTTGTTTTATATATATATATATATATATATATATATATATATATATATATATATATATATATATATATATTATATATCCATGTATGTGTGCATTTGCGCCTCTGTGTTGTCTCTGGATGTGCAGAAACAGAAGCAGCACAGCCGACTGAGAATAGAACTTGTGTGAAAACCTCTCTCGCTGTCTTTTTCCGACTCTTTGGTTCTGTCATACTCTCTCGTTCCGTTACGCAATGACAAGAACCAAGATCGACGAGGGGGCAAAAAAAAAAAAAAAAAAAAAAAAAACCTGCGAAAAGAAAAGAAACATTCGTTACACCATTTCATATTTTGAATCATTGAATATATTGAATATTTACAATGTGAATATAAATAAGATAATCAATGATACGGGGGTCGAAGCCGTAGAGCGAGTTCCGAATTCATGTCCTGTTTTATAACCTATCGTATGGTTTTTGTGTTAAAGTGGGACTGAATTCACGCGTGCTGTTATACAACCTATTGAAATACTTCATATCAACTATCGACATGCATCACAGTATGAGGGTGTTAAGCTCATGAATCTCTCGCTCCTGAAACCCTGAGTCTTTCTCTCTGTCTTTCTTTCACCGGCTGTCCAGCCAGCAGGACCAGATGAGCACGGATAATTACCAACTGGCTGTGTGGGGCAAAGGACACCTTCAGTGTGTGTGTGTGTGTGTGTGTGTGTGTGTGTGTGTGTGTGTAAACAATAAAGTTGGTCTGGTTGACACATGCCTTTGTTTTTTTTTTTTTGCTTCCAGAAGTAGCGTAAAACCATCGCCGCTTTCACCGATCATTTAGTCACGGCTCGTTTCCCAGCATATGCTTATTGTTGCTGTACTGTTTTGCATTTGACTGTCACGCTCTTTTATTCCGCCGCTATTATCGAGCTCGATCCTGAAACACTCGAACCTTCCCTGTAGGAGGGTTTCGGAAGTGCGCTTTTGATACTGGATGTCAAAGCCGCTGCGTAAGCCCCGGCCGAAGCCTCGGAATATTTGACATTGCCGGATGGATGTAGGTGCTGCGACAGGATCATGAATCATTCCCCCCTGTGGCAAGAAATGTCTGGGGGGGGGGGGGAATGTCACATTCTGTGGTCTTGCGTGTGTATCTTTGGCCCTTCCGCCGCTGTTTCGAAAACGGCGCTCGCCTTGATCTGGATGTTAGTTGCGTGAATAGCAGAGCCACCCCGAAACCAATCTGATTCCTAACAAACCCGCTCTAATCTCTAAAAGGCACGAGCAGGCTTTCCAAAGAAACACACTGACACCATCAAATGCTTGCTGGTGAATCATCTACTGCATCGTTGACAGTGAATCATATCTTACACCACCAAAAAAGAGCAAGAAAAAAAAAAAGAAAAAAAGAAAAGTGAAAACAGGAAGCATGTACGGCTCCTTGATAAATCTTCACGTGGGAGAGAAGACTCTTCTCTTTCCCAAGGTAAATACTATATCCTACTGTGTTATATATATATATATATATATATATATATATATATATATATATATATAGATATATATATATATATATATATATATAGAGAGATAGAGAGAGGAGAGAGAGAGAGAGAGAATATATGCAGCCCTATGTACTACCCTAGTTGGGTAAGACTGAGCCATTGGAGGTTTAGAGTCTTAATCAAGGGCCTCTAGTGGCAGTTCGGCAGTGCTGGGACTCGAATCTGCAACCTTTTGGTCCAAAGCACAATCAATATCTATCTATCTATCTGTCTGTCTGTCTGTCTGTCTATCTATCTATCTATCTATCTATCTATCTATCTATATACATACAGTGGTACCTCTGTGTCATTAATTCGTTCCCCAGAAAGCGACTTTCTTTGACTGAATCCGATGTTAACCGAACTGAATTATCCCATTTGTCTCAGGGCGTGATTCGGGGCAAGCAATTAGCGTGTTCCTCTAGGTGGCGCAGCAGGTGAACCTGACAGAAACAGAAGGGAACGACGTTAACCTTCGCCTAATTCCTGACGAAAAACCTGAACCGATGTTACCTGAAGGCAACGTACACTGAGAGCAATATATATATATATATATATATATATATATATATATATATATATATATATATATATTATATATAGAGACTACCTTCACATGCAAATGAGTAACATCCTATTCTTAATCCATATGGATTTAAATGATGTTGGCCCACACTTTACACAACTTCAACTCTTCAGGGAAAGCTTTCCACAATATTTATGTGTTTGCGAATAGCAATTTCCACCATTATTCCAGAAGCCTATTTGTGAGGTCAGACACTAATGTTGGAAGGAGAAGGCCTGGATCACAGTCATGTTGGAACAGGAAATTGTCGTGTACGCTGAAGAGTTGGAACTAGTAGAAGATATACTATATTTTTACACTGGGGCAGACTGAGAAATTCAAGGTTAAGGGGCAGCTTGACAGTGCTGGGACTCAAACCTGCGTCCTTTTTGTCCAATGCCTTAACCACTGAGCTACCGCCTACCCTCTTCTCTTCACCTCGTCTAGTTCCAATGAAATCCTTTTTAATCTTTATATTGCATTATAGAATCCCTATTATTATATTATCCCTATATCATATGCACTGTTCAGAATGATAGAGACGTAGCCAGGACTCTGTGGGTTGTATAGGAACGGTGCGCACGTGAACTGATGGAGCATTCCGAATTTCATCTGTGGTGACAGATTGTTCAGATGGGCAATGGAACGATTTGGCAGAGGCTCGTATCTCTATAGTTCACTGAAAGCCAGACTTGGCACATTCCGTCTAGGAGATTTTCAGGTTAAAGGATCGGTTCGAACAAATTTGCTAACCGACAGCGAAAGCTAACTGCTCTCTTTATTCTACCTGGTGTCAACTATCTTAAAGTTATTGTTTTTTTGTTTTCTTTCGGAAAAAAATTGGTATTAAATTGGTATTTCCTTTTTTTTCCGAACGACTTTGAATGAATTGAGTTTTTGAATTAGTCATGCGTCACTTTTCTGATGTCTTTCACACTCTATATAACAAGGGCACAGAAGGACTACCTCAAAAATAAATAAATAAACAAGTTTAAAGAAAGAGTTTAAAGTCTTTAAGGAAACATACTATGTGTTAAACCTCAATCAACCAATAGAATTCCTCCAAAATAAATAAATCATAAAAAGAAATATAACAATTATTTGATTACATGATTATATAATAATAATAATAGGAATAATAATAATAATAATAATAAATAATATTAATAATAATTCATTCTCTTATTATTCATTCATCTTCTACCGCTATATCCGATCTTCTCGGGTCACGGGGAGCCTGTGCCTATCTCAGGCGTCTATGGGCATTAAGGCAGGATACACCCTGGATGGAATGCCAACCCATCGCAGGGCACACACACACACACACACACACACACACACACACATTCATACACTAGGGACAATTTTCCAAGGTGCCAATCAACCTACAGTGCATGTTTTTGGACCGGGAGGAAACCGGAGAACCCGGAGAAAAACCCCCTGAGGCACGGGGAGAAACATGCAAACTCCACACACACACATGGCCGAGACGGGAATCGAACCCGGATCCTGGCGGTGTGAGGCGAACGTGCTAACCACTAAGCCACCGTGCCCCTCTCTTATTATTATTATTATTATTATTATTATTATTGCTATTATTATTATTATTACAAGGTGATGAAGTGACCCCTTACTTTAACCCTAACCCCCCTTTTTTTTGTAAACCATTAAATACCCCAAGTATTATAATGTACAACCTATAAATTTACCAGCTTCATTCTAGTCCTTGTGTGGTACAAAAAAAAAAAAGTACCAGATGGCGTCTTTACCTGAGGACATCAATATAGAGTGTGTTACGGAAGAATTATATTGGCAATAATATGGAACAAGAAGCTGCTCAGTAAGTCAATACTGGCAGAATTCAGAGGTAGTTCCATGACAAAACAAGTTCTCTGCTGACAACGGGCGCAAAACACGTGCGCAAGGATAACGATGGGGCAAAATCAATGTCGCATTCTGCATGTCGGATATTCCCAGCGGTACATTTGAGCAAGCAAATGAGTTTGGGAACGATTTAATAATAAGGGTTTCGCATCAGAAAAAACATTGGCTCGATATATGTATATATGTCGGCTTTATTCTGTACATACTGAGGCCATTCATTCATTCATTCTGTCCTCCGTTCATCCATTATTGGAACAAAGAATGAGGACTACTGTACACTACTAGAATCATGACACTCATTTACACCATACTGACCTCTGTAGGAGGAACCTCCGAAGAAACCCAAACGTATAGAAAGATCATGAAAAACGCCATACAGACAATAACATCAGAGCTCAACAAGCGATATGGGAATAATTCTACTCAACGGTACAAAACTCATGGAATCCCACACTGAGTTTTCCAACAGGAACCTGAGGGACTCGTGCTGTGGGGAACAAGCCTCTGTTATCTGATGAAACCAAGAACGTCATATCAGGAGGAAACCAGGCACTGCTTACCATCATCATCATCATCGTCCCCAAACCATCCCAAAAGTGAAGAATGATGCTGTTAGGATCCTACTGTGTGGGTGTTTTTCTGCAGCAGGGACTGACAGCTGGTCAGGGTTGATGGAGGAAAAGGGTCAGGGATCTTCCACTGAAATGTAATCTAGCACATTCATTTTTCAATGTGCCATAAACGAATCCTTTTCATGCTTCTAATACTCCACCGAACCCTTACAGATGTTCTAATTATAGACCTGTCTCTCAAAATCTCTCCCTTTAATAAAAGCATCGATGATGCATATTTATTTTTACTCTGGAAATGATTCTTTTAACGGTAATTGCTTGTTAATTCATCAATTTGTTACTTTTTTTGTTATCATTGTGAAATATGGGACGTGGCTCCTTTAAGAATTGTGTTCCGGTTGCTTTTCCATATGCACTGGTGATACGTTTAGGTTATACAGAAGCGCATCGCATTCGCAATAAAGAAAACTGTGGATTTGAGAATGCGATGCGATGTCTTGTACTCTACAAGATCCAGGAAATAGGCAGGAAAATTCACTGCAGACCCCTCACACCCCTGGACACAACCTTTTTCAACTCATTCCCATCTGGCAGGAGATACAGAACTTTGCCCACCAAAACTGTCAGACACAGGAACAGTTTCTTCCCTCAGGCAATCGCACTCACGAATAACTGACCATCATGTAGGATACACAATAACGCTATTTGCACTAGCATGCACTCTCACACATTATGCACATTAGTGATCTGTCATATACCCCGTATATTGTGATCATATTGTCTGTATAGTCTTGTATAGTCTACCGCTTTATCTGCTCTTCCCTCGGGTCACGGGGAGTCTGTGTCAGGCATCTATGGGCATTAAGGCAGGATACACCCTGGATGGAATGCCAACCGATCGCAGGACACACACACACTCACACAACCGGGACAATTTTCCAAGGTGCCAATCAACCTACCGTGCATGTTTTTGT
>JACRUU010000027.1:23196622-23229122 GCA_030449085.1 Kryptopterus vitreolus | reverse complement strand
AAGATTTAAATTTCGAGAACCCGGCAAAACAAAGGATCACTTTGCCTAGTAACCGATGCTCATCAAGAAGATTATCCCCATGGAATCAAGTCCTTAAATTTCCTCTTCTCAAAAGTAGTAGACTGAACCAAAATATGGAGGACTCATGGAGAAGTGTGGCTTATTCTGGCGTTTTTGTATCCTTCAGATACTTAGGGAGATAATAATTTAGGCTGATGTTACATATAGTGTTGGATTCCAAATATCTTTTAACCCTCAATTGCTAGTGTGAAGGTCATTCTGCATAAGGGCGTCTGCCAAATGTGCTAAATGTACTATTTGAATTGGCATATCTCATTAATCTGACAAAGTGAGAGGGGAATACTAAAAATGCCTGCAAGGAAAAATATCATATGTACATAAGGATTCTCACTATTTTGCTATTTTGAAAAAATTAGTACTTGGAAAACCTGTCAGTATGACATCATTGGTTCAAACCAATAAGCAGCTTTTGCCTAAGGGAATACAAAAATAAGTACACACGTCGTCTACGCATTGTTTCTAATGGGACTACGCATAACCTTGTATATTTCGTTTTGGATAGTAGATGATCTTCTGGACACGAGGGAAAAAATAGTCTTTGGTGGTGTAGATCCTGACCTAGAAATAACAACTGACGCAAAAGATAACTATACAAGCAAAAAAAAAAAAAAACTTGCTATCGAGACTGTATAATTGCAAAGCATTGACATAAATCAAGTTGACATAATCAGTGATATGTTGACACGAGTGTCCTCCTAGTGACTTTCCAAACTTCGCAGGGACACTTTCCAGATGCAAGTCTTCTGGAGCGAGGACGTATTATCATTACCGCCACAACAGTTCTTACATCATCGAATGCTTCTGCGAGAGACTCTCAATAATAAGATGCACATTCTTATGTGGCTGACTTGTGAAGCTTCCATGCAAAGTAACGCTGCTTTGATGGTTGTTTGTATTTGCCTCTCGTGGTATTTGGACACGCTAATCTGGAGTATCTTAAAACGGGGCTTACAAACATTAACATTTATATGCCCTTGTCTTACAATTGAGGGTTCAGGACCTTGCTCAAAGGCCAGATTGGTGGCGGTACTGGGATTTAAACCTGCGACCTATGCCTTAACCACTGAGCTACCACTTCCCTTAACTTGATCTGATCTTCCATTAGCTATGGACTGGCTTCTTTATGAAATAGTGCCCCTATTTGCTTAAATGAGGACCAGTGTCTGCCTGTACTGTACCAACAGTATATGGGATGCAGCCACAGGCTAAATAACCCACTTCCCAACTCGTTAAGTTCCAGTAGTCTCGAGGGAGCTGCCACTGTGGCTGCCATCAGTAATCCTAACATTACAGCGGAAGCCAATTTCACACATAGCTTGGCTGAATCCAGCAGATGAATACCTTAATAACTGTAACACTTTGGCTCGAATTCTCAATGGATTATATATTGGATTGGGCGATTGGTTTGTCAGCTAATGAAGACTAGGATGAATTATTTTTCTGAAAGCTTATCATACTGTATGGAAAAGGGTCACTAGAATTCGTTGGGACCGGTGTGGTCTTTGGTGCAACTGAATTGTGTAGTGCATTGACTATAGAATTGAGAAAAGTGATTTCAAGTCGTTGCCCAATAAGCATTTTTCGAGTTGAAATCACCCGGCTATCAGCCGCACTCTGTACGATACTACAGTGGTGGGAGGAACTCGCAGGGTGTTGCTGAAAGGGAATCTGCTTACCCACCATAATAATGCTTAGTCACTGGCCTGTCAGTAGATGATATGGGAAAGGTACAGAGAGAGAGGCCATGATGTTGCCTCGAAACCTTACTTTCCAGCGCCAGTGTGTTTCCAGATCCGAACAAGTGAACACTATGCAATACAGGGAGGGAGACAAACTCAATCGCACTGACGAAGTTTAACTACAAGACAGCTGGTTATAATGCAGTTATAATGCAGCCTGAAAACTAAATAGCACATGATTCTGCGGTAAAAACCAGGGCTGTCCGTTGATTCAAATATTTCATCACGATTATTCATTCATTCGTTCATCTTCTACGATCTTCCCTCGGGTCACGGGGAGTCTGTGCCTATCTCAGGCGTCTATGGGTATTAAGGCAGGATACACCCTGGATGGAATGCCAACCCATCACAGGGCAAACACACACACAAACATACACACAAACACACACTCACACACTAGGGACAATTTTCCAAGGTGCCAATCAACCTACCGTGCATGTTTTTTTTGGACCGGGAGGAAACCGGAGAACCCGGAGAAAAACCCCCTGAGGCACAGGGAGAACATGCAAACTCCACACACACATGGCCGAGACGGGAATCAAACCCCGACCCTGGAGGTGTGAGGCGAACGTGCTAACCACTAAGCCACCGTGCCGCGATTAATCGCCATTAAATTGCCACAAGTGATTAATCGCACATTAATTGCACGTTTCCAATGTAGCATAAATGAATACTTTTCATGCTTCTAATACTAACTCAAAATCTCTCCCTTTATTAAAAGTACTGGTTATTTATATTTGTTTTTCTCTGGAAATGATTCCATTGTTTCGTATTTGTGCAATATATTTATCCGAAGAGTTGCCATTGTCTTTTTTATTTTCAGGACAGACCAAACCATGAGACATTTAATCAGCAGGTCATTGGGTCTGGGCAAAAATGTGAGGGCTGTTTGTCCCAGTCCATCCTGAAAGTGGCTGTTGCCATCCAACCTGACAAAGATTGAGAGGATCTCCCCCCCCCCCCCCCCCCCGCCACCCCCCCCTCCATGAAAGTGTGCAATGCTTGTTGCATCATGAACAAAAGTAGCATAAAATGTTAATACTATAACATATCAAAATATATTAAACATATAACAATTGCATTTCAGTGCAAACCGGTCTTCCTTTCCGATCCCTCTCATCAAAAACACGTTCCATCACACACATTTTATTTATTTACTTCTTTATTTATTTCGCAGAGGCTGAAACTTCCCTAAACTTCCCCCCTCTGACACCAACGACAATACTCCTGTCAAAGTCACTGATTTGTTTTCCCCTCACTATTTATCCTGTATTTGTTTGTACACAGTATTGCTTCCACATGTGTTTCTATAAGGTTAAATAATAAAAACAACCTTTTTTTTGCTGAAACCTATTTGGGCTCGTTGCATTTGACATGTTCTGGCAGCTTACAGTAGCATCACACCTTAATAAAGCACTTTACGCAGCTTTATTATTATTATTATTATTATTATTCACTATAATTTACCCCCTTTTTATATGTGTTTAATAAAGATCTTTTTTTTTTAAAGACGTCGTCTTCCTAGATAGCAAGGGAGCTGTGCTGTATTGACCTGTATAGACAAAGTAGGCTAGCTGCGCCACTGAGGAACCTGGGTAACGAGACAGACTGCGTCAGAGGGGCTTTTACTATTCACACCCCTTATTACCTGAAATAAAGATAGGGTAAGGACAGGGAACATATGGGGAAAGGAGAAATGTCTCTGTGTGTGTGTGTGTGTGTGTGTGTGAGTGAGAGAGAGAGAGAGAATCAAACTGCCCTCAGAATCATTACATCAGAAAGCTGAATTTTATTCATGGATGTAAAAAAAATAGAATACGCAAGAAGTCTTGTGGAATTTAGCACAAAGCCGGCGCGTCTCCAGTACAGTTTAAAATTCCAGCGTCCAAAATAGTTGCACGCGTTACCACATAATTCTATTTTTACAACACCTTACAGTGCAACCGACGGTAATGTCGGTTCAGGACCTGGCATTAATTCTAGGAATGTAACCATGCTCTGTTTTATGACCAGGAATGACAATTCAATAAACCATTTATCTCTTAATTCTTTTTTAAACATAATGTTATATACTCCTGTTTATACTGTAGACTCTATGCTAAAATGACCTACATAAAAATAGAAAGGCTGCACTGGGCGCTAGCGTGATGTCGTCTTATGGGCGGAGCTAAAAATTGTGCTTTACGTTCAAGGATTCTGGCTCCTTCTTTTCCACTGTGCAAAGGGGTCTGATATTAAAGCATGAGATACCGCAGCATAAGGAAAGTCCAATGACTTCATGAATGCACTATAAAGCTCGGAAAAATGCCAGATGGCAAATTCCAAATGTACGGATAATGTCATAATTGAGATTCGGCTTCAAGCGGCAGCCCTCGTTGCTTGTCTGTGCATTCTTATATTTACATGCGACAGCATGCAGCTGGTTTTAATCTGGGGAAGAATTATAAATAATCCGGGTACAATCACATTGGTGCAAGGCAAAAAGCCAGAATACGTTAATGTAAGCATATGTAAGCATGTGAAATAAAACCTGTTGACCAAATCCAGTTATTTATAATAAGATATGATGATATAAAGTGGGCACGGTGGCTTAGACACCGCCAGGGTCCGGGTTCGATTCCCGTCTCGGCCATGTGTGTGTGGAGTTTGCATGTTCTCCCCGTGCCTCAGGGGGTTTTTCTCCGGGTTTTCCGGTGTCCTCCCTGGTCCAAAAACATGCACGGTAGGTTGATTGGCACCTTGGAAAATTGTCCCTAGTGTGTGAATGTGAGTGTGTGTGTGTGTGTGTCCTGCGATGGGTTGGCATTCCATCCAGGGTGTATCCTGCCTTAATGCCCATAGATAGGGCCTGAGATAGGCACAGGCTCCCCGTGACCCGAGGGAAGATCGAATAAAGCGGTAGAAGATGAATGAATGATGATATAAGGCATTTAATTATACAAATTATTGTACAATTACCTGTTGAATCTATGTAACGTTTTAAACATGGGTCCGCCACAATGTAGACTTTTTGTATGTCGCTCTGGATAAGGGCGTCGGCTAAATGCTGTAAATGTAAATCAGGACACACAGGTATTATCCAGCATTTAGGGTCTTGTAACCAATCTGCAATCATAATAGAGTCATGAGACAGGAAAATACAGATTTGAGACCCTCATTAGAGACCCTCTAGGAAAGGGGTGTCCAAACATTTTGTAAAGAGCGCCAGATTTGGTGAGGTGAAACTACGTTGGGGACGGCCATCCAGTCTGACATTCCTTGGACATTAAAATTAAATGTAAATTAACAAATGAATGATTGTTTTTTTATGCAAATGGCATTTCTTCACTCATAAAACAAATAAATCTAAACAGGTTTTTACTAAAATGACTTTGTCTTATTTTAAGGCCACATGAACTTCAGGAAGATGAAACATATCTAGGTTCATTTGAAACATTCTATATTATTCACTATTAAATGGCAACTGTAAACCTCTAAATCCAAATCCTGTGAACAGGAAAACAACACAAACATTGATCTTCTTCTGAAGTACAAAAAGAGAGCAGATAAAAACGATAAAATGTTATTTTATTTTGCCTTAATTGATGAATACAGTGGAATTTTATAGCTTTGCCTCCTTCTTCTCTGACCTTTATGAGAAAGTTTTCAGTCTACAGGTCTTCTGGTGAAATTTAAAATAGCTTTTTTTTCTTGTTTAGATCAGATTAGATTCTTTATTGTCACTGCAAATGTGGGCATCCAACCAGAAGTGCATTTTCACCATGCATCAATTAGTATATATAGTCAGTATACAGTAAGATATAAGTATACAATTATACAGTAAGAGTAAAGAAGCAATGATAAGTATATGCCATATATAGAATATATGATAACTTGCATGTGTAAACAGTATACATCGTATAAAGAGGGAGCTAATACTTTTACCTTTTGTTTTTATTTTGTTCCATGGTGGTGGAATCTAATTGTAGACTTACCGATCCCCAAAATGCTACAATTTCCAACTGTGAATGTTTTTTTTTTCTCCCCTCAATGTGCGTGGGGGGCAAAACACACATTTTCATTTCCTTATGTTATTGCCTTTCTTTGTGGGCTCAGATTTTTTTAGTATGCACCGATTTATCACAGACTTTGTCTGATTTAAAAAGGTTAACACTCTTTTCATTCATGCTCTCCATAAACATCCCCATGATAAATATCTATGGGTTATTAGGCTTCTGTGTCACCTCGAGAACTCTAGACACCCTAGTAAAATAAGACGTAATGAATCCACAACATACACAGGAAAACTTTGAGGCAAAAAGGAGAAAGGAAAGAAGCTTATTTCTACGGGTGCCAATAATTGTGACGCATCGTTGAAATCCGTATGTGGATTCATATTTAATACCTAGACACTTTTTTCACTACGTTTTCGTCCATCTTTATATTTTTGTGTTTTTTTTTTTTAAAGAATGGTATTAAAGATCTCCAGTACATTTCTACTACGACATATACACTGGGCAAAAGTATTGGGACACATGATTATTCCATATCAGATTTATATATATATATAAATAAATCTGATGCTCAGTTCACAAACTTAATATAAATGTATTCCATTCGGAGTCTAAACCAGGAAACACTTTAAACAATATATGTATATATACATACAAGGGGCACGGTGGCTTAGTGGTTAGCACGTTCGCCTCACACCGCCAGGGTCCGGGTTTGATTCCCGTCTCAGCCATGTTTGTGTGGAGTTTGCATGTTCTCCCCGTGCCTCAGGGGGTTTTTCTCCGGGTTCTCCGGTTTCCTTCTGGTCCAAAAACATGCACGGTAGGTTGATTGGCACCTTGGAAAATTGTCCCTAGTGTATGAATGTGTGTGTGTGTGTGTCCTGTGATGGGTTGGCATTCCATCCAGGGTGTATCCTGCCTTAATGCCCATAGACGCCTGAGATAGACACAGACTCCCCGTGACCCGAGGGAAGATCGGATAAAGCGATAGAAGATGAATGAATGAATATATATATACAACAATCATAAACTTCTGAACCTATGATTGATATCTAACTTGCATAAATACAAATATATATATATATATATATATATACACATATATATATATATATATATATACATTGTTGGTATATAAAGAAAAAGTATGGTCACAGAATATATACAAAAGTATATATAAAATATAAATGTAACCAATGAAAGTCAGAATAGACATTGTTTTTCAACAATGCTTCAGTTATGTAAAAAAATAAACTATGAAACCGGCATGGACACCCCTAACTTAATATTTTGTTGCACCTTTTGAAATCACTGCAATCAAACGATTCAATGTACTGTCAATGAGACTTCACCTCTCAGATTTTGGCCCATGAGCAAAGCAAACTGTCCAGTGTGTCCGGTTTAAGGGTGCCTTTTCCAGACTGCATGTTCCAGCTCCTTCCAAAGATGCTCATAGGATTGAGGTCAGGGCTCATAGGCTTTAGAATAGTCCATTTTTTCATTCTTGGGTGTTTTTAGGTTTTTTAGCATTGTCCTGTTGCAAGACCCATTGAGAGACCAAGCTTTCTGCTCTCTCTCTAGTCCTTAATTATTGTACTGAAGTCTTCTTTCAAGACACCCTGTGCCAGACAAAAGCAGCCCCAGAACATGCTCCTCCATATGCACAGTCAGTGTCTTTTCTTGATATGCTTAACACTGCAGATGATTTAGGGACATACAATTTATATTCCAGGCTTTTTTAATGACAATGGTGTCCTCCTTGCTGTGTCCACTTTGACTGGTGCGAAAAGGAGCATGAGTTCACCTCTTTAATCTTTCTAGGCTCTTTTGTTACCATGATTATCCGCTCTTATTTGCATCAATCCCAGGTGTACAGAATTAATGAATGACTTTATATTTTGTCCTGCTTTTCTATAATTTTCTTTCAGTGAGACACCTTTCCTTTGCTTCCTCTGGTCCACTGTGGTACACCTCCCAAACAACACAGTGCAAAGGGGCTGAGGTTGTAGACGTCTAATTAGTGGACACACCTCAATTAACATGGCCACATTATTTTCTGTGTTTTCTCCCCTCCCTCCCTCCTTCCAAAATGATCATTCGGATATAGAAAGGCAGTTTTCCTCCAGGCTCTTAACATGTGCAACCGGTAGTGTTAATGAGAGTCATTTGTATTGCCGTTGCACCACTGCAAAGGGAGCGTTCCCCACCCTCCCCTCCCTCCCTCCTTCCATAGGATTAGAAAGGCAGTTTTCCTCCAGCAGAGGTAGTGTTAATGAGAGTCTATTGCCGTTTGTTTATAGGATTTGCAGAGGCTGCCTTTGCCAGAATTGGAGCTGGAAAAAAAGAAGGGCGCTCGTTTCGGAAATAAAACAACTGTCCTGTTCAAACAAAAGGAAGCCGAACAATTGAATATATGTAACACAACACACACGTTTTGAAATGCTGACGTGAAATAACGAGCTGGATTCCGAAGTGGTCTTTCTGTGTATATTGGGTGTGTGTGTGTGTGTGGGGGGGGGGGGGGGGGGGGGGGGGGGGGTGGGGGGGGGGGTGAAAAAAAATTGTGCAGTTACACAAGTGTCTAAGCTACCTTTGAACTGATGGATTTGTTGCCATGGAAATCACAAAGTGGTCTTCTATATCGAGTACACCACCACAAGCATTTTTAGGAACAATGCTGTTTAAAGGCTTAGCAGGCACAACGCCAGCATGTTCTACTCATATTTATACATGTGTTATGTAATCTAGGCACTTTAGTACACAAATCTAATAAAACATGACTCAAGAACATACTGACATACGCAATAAACAGGCACCGTGAACTAGGCAACAGCAGAGAAGTGGAACATGAGTCAAAATAGGGATCGAAAAATTTTAATTAAACATGTTAATAACAAGGTTTAGCACAGCATGTTGTGTTTGTGTACTTGTCCTGCACTGTCTTGTGTTGTTTGTTCTACACTGTTTTGCACAACTAGGTTGCACATGATGCACTTTGTGTGGCTAGAATGAACGAACATACATACATACATATATACATACATACTGTTACAAAGTGACCCATCACTGTTGGTTTGCTGAGCACGGCACAAACATGCCCAACTTTCCCTTTTCATCCTCCGTATTCTTGCATGTGCGTGCACACACATCCTATTAGCATACCGGACTATCAAACAACCAAACACACCCACTTCGTTTACATCTCCTCACAATAGCTCATGCTGTGGCTAACCGAAAGACTGGTCAGGTCTATCTCTGTTTTGGTTTAAAACAAAAGGAAAATGAAACTTTGGCGTCGGTGTTGCTGGCCATGCATGCAAAGCGTCCTGGGCGCGCCAAACCCAAGCGTCACCCAACAGCATGGCTATATAGTGCCAGAATTACTGCGCGCAGGCGCAAATTACCCGGAAGTCGACTTCATCCATCCATCCATTCATCCATCGCGAGTGGGCACCCGAGCCTCCTTTGACAAAAGGGAAAAGAAGGGGAAAAAAGAAAACCCTGGGTGGCCATGTCACAGGGACTTGGGCCCGTCATCGCTCCTCGCAGCTGTATTTTTGTATTCCTTGCGTGTTTTGCCTGTGTAATCCATAAAGCATCCCAATACTTTTGCCCCTGAAACCCGCAGGGTGTCCCAATTCTTTTACCGAGGGCAACCCTTAGGGCGTCCTAATTCTTTTGCCCAGTGTAACCCTTGGGGTGTCCCAATACTTATTAAATAAATAAATAATCCGGAGGAAAACAGGAAGGTCCTGCGCATTGAAGTGCTTGGGCCCTAATAAACCTACACCAATTCATTGGAATTACATTCGTCATGAACTTTTATTCATCTATAACTTACCAAAAATGTCCCAAGAAACTATGTCAATCAGGAAACAGGAAAGCTTTTCAGAATTGCACTCACAAGGAATTCGTTTGGGTGACAGAAGCTTCCATTTGTACATAAGTAAGATGGGAATAAAAGTAAAAAGAAATCAAGAGAATAAAGGTTATTGCACATAAAGAGAAAAATCTATAGAGTATTACTGCACAGTGCAGTACAGATACGGATAATAACAGTGACATTTTTATTCAAATACAATACGGAGATTATTTTTTCCCCCATTCGAAAAATGTCTGACGCTGGATTTAAATCCCCCTTTTACCAAGCGTATTCGCTGACAGATTGGTCTTGTCATGAACGTAGTAGGAGACAATTAGCCCAGCTGTCCCACCGTGTCACTGGAGAAAAAAAAACTTCCCTGGCTGTGTGGGTATTTTTCCATGATGTCGAACGCCACAATGGCATCACGTCTGTATACGCTGTGCACAAAAGCATCGGCGGAGGTGGATTCTAAAGCAGTTCAAATGAAGCATCTTAACCTAATCCCCACATAATGGCCAAGCGACATAAAGAACAACGAAAACAACCAATCTGTATAAGAATGCCTCTGTTTGAGGAGACTTCAGACATACGTAATGTGACGTAATTTGAATTAAAGAGTGAGCTGGTCCATATTTCTTGCTTTTTTTCATTCTTCTTTTTTTTCCCCTCCAACCATGCTGCTTTTAATAACTTTCTAATCACCTCTCATTCTGAGCCAGGAAAAACTGTAAAACATGTTATTAAGCTGGGGCACGGTGGCTTAGTGGTTAGCACGTTCGCCTCACACCGACAGGGTCCGGGTTCGATTCCCGTCTCGGCCATGTGTGTGTGGAGTTTGCATGTTCTCCCCGTGCCTCAGGGGGTTTTTCTCCGGGTTCTCCGGTTTCCCCCCGTTGATTGGCACCTTGGAAAATTGTCCTTAGTGTATGAATGTGTGTGATAGGCACAGGCACAGAAATAGGCACAGGCTCCCCGTGACCCGAGGGAAGATCGGATATAGCGGTAGAAGATGAATGAATGAATGAATGTTATTAAGCTTAAGCTCCTGGGTCCATGCCCAACCTCCTATAGCTTGTGATATCATTTTGACGCCAGCATCACTGATGACAGGACAGCAATCTGGAAATCACCCCAATGGTGCTGCAGAGAGGTCATACGCCAAGGCTTGTGTCAAATGAACCCGTTTATACAAGTCTGTATTGATATTTAGTCAACGATATTCAACAATTAAGTGTAACAATGGTTAATAGAAGTGGCAATATTTGTTCAAATGTAGTGGGAAGCCAAAAAGCAGAGGGACTCGGATAAACCGGTGGTCTTTATAGAAGAAGGAACTCTAATGCTCAAGTGTATCATTTATACCATGCGAAATGGAAAGCAAAATGATATTTCACATGCCATTATCAGAATGATTTTATCATTCGTTTCATATGAACCTCATTTAAGTCCTTCAATAATACGAGATTTCGGTGCTTTAGAAGGCTGTAGTTTAAAGATACATGTGTAATATTTGTTTTGAAATTGGTCTACTTTGTCTTATGGACAATATCTACTTACTTACGTTACATACATCATTTAGCAGACGCCCTTATCCAGAGTGAGGTACAAACAATAGTGTGGTACAAATAATATTTTGGGACATAATGCCTCGGGGTATTACTCGCATTCACACACTCCAGTGTTCATGGTAGTTTTTTTTTCCATTCTGGTATTTTCTATCATTTCTAATCACACACTTGATATCACCCAAATGAGCACCAGGAAAGTGTCTTCCTGATACTATTTAAGGGAGCTATTCCTTGGCACACTCGCTCATCAGCGATAAAACTTTATATTAGCTCATTCATTCGTCTTCTACCGTTTTTTCTGATCTTACCTCGGGTCACGGGGAGTCTCTGCCTATCTCAGGCATCTATGGGCATTAAAGCAGGATACACCCTGGATGGAATGCCAACCCATCACAGGGAACACACACACACACTCACACTCACGTTCACATTCACACACTAGGGACAATTTTCCAAGGTACCAATCAACCTACTGTGCATGTTTTTGGACCGGGAGGAAACCGGAGAACCCGGAGAAAAAAAACTATGAGGCACGGGGAGAACATGTAAACTCCACACACACATGGCCGAGAGGGTAATCGAACCTGGACCCTGGAGGTGTGAGGTGAACATGCTAATCACTAACCCACCGTACCCCTATATATATTCATTCATTCATTTTCTACCGCTTTATCCGATCTTCACTCGGGTCACGGGGAGCCTGTGCTTATCTCAGGCGTCTATGGGCATTAAGGCAGGATACACCCTGGATGGAATGCCAACCCATCACAGGACACACACATTCACACACACACACATTCATACACTAGGGACAATTTTCCAAGGTGCCAATCAACTTACCGTGCATGTTTTTGGACCGGGGAGGAAACCGGAGAACCCGGAGAAAAACCCCCTGAGGCACAGGGAGAACATGCAAACTCCACACACACATGACCGAGACGGGAATCGAACCCGGATCCTGGCGGTGTGAGGCGAACGTGCTAACCACTACGCCACCGTGCCCCCCCCCCCTATATATATATTTGAATATACATTTGAAATGACAATAAAAGCTTCTTGACTTGACTATGACCAGCAAAGATAACATTAATAATGGTGATAAATCCAAGAAATCACCAGTGAACTTTCATTATGCTATCGTAACTCCCGATAAGTTTGTTGCCTCGTTCTTTTTATAGATTATTTATAAATCCCAATTTTTGTACATCAGTGCCAATGTTACAGTTTGCACACATCAGTGTGTGTATTAAAATGCAAAAGTTAGCGATTATGACGAACCATTACAGCAACCGCATTAAAAAACCCAGTAAGGCCTCACACAGAGGTAGTGTACTATGACGGTTTTCACTCTTTCGCCAAAACAACCTGCGTGCGCGCCATCTATGCGTTCCAGTTTTAACTAACTGTGTTATTCGCTGGGACAAGAACGCGTAGTTTGCCCAGTATCTGCTCCGTGTTCTTTTTTTCTCTCTCTCTCTTTTTTTTTTTGCATGTGAGAATCTGTGCTCTCCTGAGATATCTATGTACTTGCCCTTGAACACTGTGATCCCATATCCTCAATACAGTCGTTACAACGCAAAACGATATATGAACTACACCGTGCTGTGTTTAGAGGAGAGGCTTTTCCACAAACGTGATTTTTTTTTTCCCCAACAGAACTATGACTATTTTAGCCGTGTGGCCGCCCATGCGAAATTAACTGTAACAGTTGCTTAGCAGCCTGAGTTTCCAAGCAAAATTGCTAGTTGCCACACCATATGTAACACCAATAGTAAACCCAGTACAAAATACAAATTTAAATATTAATTCATTCATTCATTCATCTTCTACCGCTTTATCCGATCTTCCATCGGGTCACGGGGAACCTGTGCCTATCTCAGGCGTCTATGGGCATTAAGGCAGGATACACCCTGGATAGAATGCCAAGCCATCGCAGGGCACACACACACACATTCACACACACATTCATACACTAGGGACAATTTTCCAAGGTGCCAATCAACCTATCATGAATGTTTTTGGACCGGGGGAAACCGGAGAAAAACTCCCTGAGGCACGGGGAGAACATGCAAACAAACAAACTCCACAACACATGACCGAGACGAGACGGGAATCGAACCCGGATCCTGGCGGTGTGAGGCGAACGTGCTGACCACTACGCCACCGTGCCCCACAAATGCAAATATATTTAATTTAATTTAATTTAGACAAACAAACAACAACAAAAAAAACGACACATTGCATGGTTCAATACCGAAAGACACCCTTTGGAAAAAGTGTTTTTTTTTTTTTTTTTTTTTTTTTTTTCATTTTGAATTTTGATTGGCGTTTGTCTCCCCCTAGCGACGGGTCACTGGCGGCGCAGGACTGACTTTCCGTATTTGAACGATGAATCACGTGGCAGGAAGAGGAAACAATAGGGTTTAGTCGGACAAGCGATCCGCCTGTAGATCAAGTTTCTGGAGGGAGGCACTTCAGATCCGGGCAGCTAAAACCCTAATATTTATACATCTGAAATGTCTGATTATAATAAGAATAAGAATAATAATGTGGTTTTCTCTTAGCGATCGTGTTTCCGGCCAGTTAACAGGGCGATATGTGTTGGATGGAAAAGCAGGCTGATCTCTGATCAGTTCCCCTTCTCTGTACTTTTTTGACACAATGCAATGGGGAACTGCTGGACTCAGTGTGTTGGGATATTCAGGAGGGAGGCGAACCGGATCCAGAGAGGGGGAGGGTGAGAGAGAGATTACTAAACAATTCTGTTGATCGTTGTATTTGTATATAAAGGTGCATCGGCGAACACGTGATCGAGCGAACACGTGATCCCGCGTATGCAATATTTACTTGTGCGTTAAAACGGAACGCGTCGTTTTCTTTCGGGATTCAACGACGTTTCCACGCGTGAACGTCGTGAACGTGTTCGTTTTGACAGCTAGCTACCATGTTGGATAGTAATAGGGCCACGCCCCGTCCACCTCCTTCAAGTGACCAAGCCTTATAGCTGCATTATGACCCGGATCCATTGGGATCCTATTACAACACAACATGTGTACACACACACACACACACACACACACACACACACACACTGCAAAATTAATTTTGTGTCTCTTTTTGTTTTTAGCTCAAAATACTTCCGAAGTAGCACAACTGGAGAGCACTATACAATAGAGGTTTGTTTGTTTATCCATTATTATTATTGTTTTTTTTTATATATATATATCATCTCTCCATCCTTCCATAATTACATGACTTCATCTCTGTTGTTTTCTACGTTGCAGTTTGAGAACCTTGTGGAGAGCGATGAGGTGAGCACTGAATCCCAAACACACAAACACACACACACACACACACACACACACACACACGCACGCATGTCTAATAGTATTTATTTCCCCCCCTCCTCCTGCAGGGCGAGAGTTCGCAGAGTTGTGCCAGGTATGTATGGCTTATTTTCCCTGACATTGATTTAGATTAGTGTATAGTTGTGTAGGAAACACGTGTCAAACTACACATATACATTATATGTGGCCTGCAAGTGTCTTACAATAAGCGTGCACTGACAACAAACTACAGCTCCCATGAAGTGAGATGTGCGAAGTGACGGCATCCCGCCACTAGAGGGCAGTGCATCACGCGTCAGTGTTTTTTCTTTTGTTTTGTTTTTTTCCCCCAACAACAATCGGAATTTCTATCCCAACATGTCCGGGAAGCGGAAAATGGGAAAGCCAATACACGCTTCAACGAGATAAAGCGCTATGTGTTATGCCACTCATCAAAGAGTATATTCCGTCCTAGAGTTACTTCTACTTACTTCGAGGCCCACCATAATGCCGTCGTGGCCCAATGATGGTACAGCATGTATAGGACTCGGATAGTGGTGATAATAGCAAGAATATGATTCACCATTTATGTCTACAATTGGTGTTCTACTAAATTCCCATTAATGCGTGTGGAAATGTGTTCCTGAGAACACGGAACCACTAGAACAGGGGGGGGGGGGGGCAAACTCTTTCGCTCGGGGGGGGAGGGGGGGGCCACGTCGACTTTTAAAATTTGACACTTTTAAAATTTGACACGACGGCCACAACAGCAACACAACACGTGCATACATATCGTACAAAGGCGTTAATGTTACTCCTCAACATATTGGCATGCTTAATGCGCCACCTGGTGGAACTTCAGGCAAATTACACAACAAGGTCAAATGAATGCAGTCCTAATTATGATACGATCCGATTTGGACAATTGTGTGCCGTATTAAAAGGGCCAAGGGGCCGGATAGGGCCCGCGGGCCGTAGTTTGCCCACCCGTGCACGAGAATGATGGAGTAGATGGAGTGTAGAATAAATAAAAGTAGAAAATAAGCTTAAAAGATGCAACTCGTATCACGGTCAGGGAAATGTGTGTGTGTGTGATCTTTCATATGTCAGATTTTACTTTTTGGACATGCCATAGGGGACATTTATTATGATGTCTGTCTGTCTGTCTGTCTGTCTGTCTATCTATCTATCTATCTATGTATCTCTATCTATCTATCTATCTATCTATCTATCTATCTATCTATCTATCTATCTATCTACTTCTATCTACCTATCCATCACTCCACGCTATCTATCTATCTATCCATCCATCTATCTATCTATCTATCTATCTATCTATCTATCTATCCACCCACGCTATATATCTATCTATCTATCCATCCACGCTATATATCTCTATCCACGCTATCTATATCTACTACCATCCACGCTATCTATCTATCTATCATCATCCATCTATCCACTATCTATCCATCCACGCTATATATCTATCCACGTTATCTATCTATCTATCTATCTATCTATCTATCTATCTATCTATCTATCTATCTATCTATCTATCTATCTATCCATCTATCCATCATATGCCATCATCTATCTATCCATCCATCTATCTATCTATATCATCCTATCTATCCATCCATCTATCTATCTATCTATCTATCTATATCCATCCACGCTATCATATCCTATATCCTCATGTTATCTAGTCATCATCCAACGTTATCTATCATCTATCATATCATCTATCTATCTGCTCATCTTCTTTGGCATATATCTATCTATCCACCTCCAGCATCTCCATTTTATTTCTTTCTTATCTATCCCGTCATCCAAGTGTTTATTTTTACTATCATCAACGTTAGCTGTAATCAGTTTCTCATATGCCATATGTTTTATCATTGTGTATCATCATCTACCACCCACGTGCTATATTTGCTATCTCTATCCAGCGTCATGCTATCTATATGCAGTAACGTCTGTGTTTTTTTGGTTTTATTGTTTCCACGGCAGATCTGCAATCTATGCTATCTATCTATTATATCATATATTTTGTTATCTATCCATCCATCCCTAAGCAATAGCAATCCAAACCATACCTTTGCTTCTATCTAGTGTTTGTCTGTCTGATCTGTCGTATTTTTTTTTATCTATCTATCAATCAATCAATCAAGGCATGTGCTGAATTATCATTCATGAACTGTCTGTGTTGTTTTTAAGTATTGCCACCTCAGAAATGTCCAAGTCTTTGTTTTTTCCCAAGGCAATAAAGCCAAACTCCACGTTACCGTGCTCCGTTAGCGTGCTCCGTTTCTAACCAGGCCGCTGCTTTAAGATAGTAATAAAGGCCAGCGCTGAGCAGCGTGCGAAGGGAGCTGAATAATGAATGAGCAGTGGCGTCAGAGCGGCACATGCAACTTTGAGACTTATAAAGTGTGGAATCTCAGGAGACCTATGAAGTCTGACCTTTTACTGTATCTGGCTCAGGCCCATCAGCGAGGAGGAGATCGGCCATCTGAAGGGACTGCGCTACGCCGCTATCGCCGATAAGCAGACACTGATCGACGAGAAGCTGAGCGCTGAGGTACGGCTCGTTACCCGCTTACCGGACCTTGTCCTTCCAAGTTGTCAGTCTAAAAATGAATAAACAAATAAATAAATAACAAGCATGAATTCATGCATAGAATACATCTTTTTATTTTTAATCCTCTTTCAGTAAAAAGAAAATACAGAATAACATTTTGTGCAAGCTATATTTAGCAACAACTCCAGGGTTATTTATTTTTATTTTTTTTAAAGCTATAATTTGTTTTATTATTATTTATTTATTTCCATGTTTTGCACTCTGTGTTGCTTTTTGAATCGCTTTTCACTCCTGCTATTCATTTGTTCGGTTTCGTTTACCCCACCCCCCACCCCCCACCCCCCCACCCCACACCACCCACACCCAGTTACCCCCCCCCCCCTCCCCCCCCCCCCCCCCCCCCCCACCCCCACCCCCCCCCTTTTTACCTTTACCTACTTCCCTTTTACTTCCCCCCCCTACCGTTTCCCCCCCAATTTTCCCCCCCCCCCAACCCCCCCCCCCCCTTCCCCCCCCCCCCCCCCCCCCCCCGCAACTCCCTTTTTATTTTCTTTTTTTTCTTTGTTTTCCTTTTTATTTTCCCCCCCTTATTTTCTTTGCCCAGTTAGTGGCACACGAGGAGAAGTTAAGGCTAGAAGAGGAGGCTATAGTCGCAGCCCAGCGCAAGGCTGCTCGCCTCGCAAAGGAGCGCAAACTGAAGGAGGTGAGGCGTCCACACTGAGCACGCCCGGCACTCCCTTCTCTTTAATCCTCTTGTTGCCATTCTCCTGTCTTTTCATCCTGCTTTTCATCCTGCTGAATAATTAGCATTAAGTATAATAATTAAAAAAAAAAAAAAATATATATATATATATATATATATATATATCCATCAAACGAATGGATATTGTTCCCTACCCTTCCTTAACCTCTGTTCTTTTGTTGCATTTATCATTATTTGCACTTTGCATTATTTGCATTTTTCATCTCATACGTAGACACAAAAAAAACACACAAAAAGCAAATAAATAAATAAATGATGTGTGTTTAAATAGGCTGTCATCACTAAAGTTGTGTGTGTGTGTGTTTTAAAAGCATCAGCTTGCACAGAAGAAAAGCGAGGCAGAGGGCAGCAGCTCACATCGCAAACAGTAAGTGTGATACAGAATGCAGGGTGTCATGAGAAATCCTGTACCGTTTTATAAAAGTAGACGCTGTTTAGATATAGTTGGTCAGGACTCTGATGAAATGCATGTCTAGACACCAGCTTAACGCACCCAGGAGAGAGAGAGAGAGACACGGCGGCTCCGATTAAATATTATATTCGTGGAGTTAATTGTGTGAAATCCCCTCTCACTGTTCCGCTCAAAGAAGCACGGTGGCTTAGTGGTTAGCACGTTCGCCTCACACCGCCAGGGTCCGGGTTCGATTCCCGTCTCAGCCATGTGTGTGTGGAGTTTGCATGTTCTCCCCGTGCCTCAGGGGTTTTTTCTCCGGGTTCTCCGGGTTCCTCCCCGGTCCAAAAACATGCACGGTAGGTTGATTGGCACCTTGGAAAATTGTCCCTTGTGTCTGAATGTGTGTGTGTGTGTGTGTGTGTGAGTGAGTGTGTGCCCTGCGATGGGTTGGCATTCCATCCAGGGTGTATCCTGCCTTAATGCCCATAGACGCCTGAGATAGACACAGACTCCCCGTGACCCGAGGGAAGATCGGATAAAGCGGTAGATGAATGAATGAATGAAACTGTCACTGATGTCTGTAACATATGGCCTAAAAAGTCAATCAAGATTCTTGACATTCAAAGTGTAAGAGAAATAAAATGCTGTGTGTGTGTGTGTGTGTGTGTGTGTGTGTGTGTGTGTGGTAGCAAACAAACCATCGGGTGGAGAGTTCGAAGTGTACCTGCAGGGCGTGAAGGCTCAGTCGGAGGCATACCGCAGCAGCCGTGAGTACTAAAATCTCTCATCCTGTGAAGAATTGTAATGTGACTGGACACAACCACCATCTCCAAATATTAATCACACGTCCCCTTGAACCAGACATTATGTGTTAGCAGGGACGCGAACCCGACGCTGCCTGCGATGGGTAGAGTTTCACTAACTATGCCGGGTTTGAAATGTTAGCGAATGCACAGACCACCATTCCCTTACATTTGGGTCCTCAAGCAATCCATATGTTGCAATTTGTCATAATGCTATAATTTAAAGCAAGATATTTATATATGACTGCTTATGGTATTTGCTAGCTAGACGACTGTGAGAAGCTGTGTGAGTAATTAACTAATGCAAAAGTAGTGCATGTATGGTTCTAAGTAAAAACATCACTTTTTCGAATAAATAAGGATAATACTTTTTTGGGGGAAAATACTGATGGATTTTTTTTTTAGTTTGTTTGTGTGTGTTTTTAAGCTTAATAATAATTATAATAAGTGGACTGAACTTAAGGAAAGGGGCACGGTGGCGTAGTGGTTAGCACGTTCGCCTCACACCGCCAGGATCCGGGTTCGATTCCCGTCTCGGGAATGTGTGTGTGGAGTTTACATGTTCACGTCTTACTGTTCTCCCCGTGCCTCAGGGGGTTTTTTTTCTCCGGGTTCTCCGGGTTTCCCCCCGGTCCAAAAACATGCACGGTAGGTTGATTGGCACCTTGGAAAATTGTCCCTAGTGTATGAATGTGTGCGTGAATGTGTGTGTGTGTGCCCTGCGATGGGTTGGCATTCCATCCAGGGTGTATCCTGCCTTAATGCCCATA
This sequence comes from Kryptopterus vitreolus, assembly GCA_030449085.1. Classification (NCBI taxonomy): domain Eukaryota; kingdom Metazoa; phylum Chordata; class Actinopteri; order Siluriformes; family Siluridae; genus Kryptopterus; species Kryptopterus vitreolus. Next base: position 23,209,237 of record JACRUU010000027.1, on the reverse strand, counting down.
GACGCCTGAGATAGGCACAGGCTCCCCGTGACCCGAGGGAAGATCGGATAAAGCGGTAGAAGATGAATGAATGAACTTAAGGAAACTCCGATTTTATGATCCGCACATTAAAATGATTGCAAAAGCTCTGTACTGGTAGGAACGCGTGTACCGTTACACCCCCCATCTGTCCGTTTTATCAGAGGAAGAAATCCTCTTGTTCCTTCTGCTTGTTCGGTCTGTGGTTTTGTCCCATTGTGGTTTGTTCTAAAATTAGCATCTGACTACTAACCTTACAGAGATATGTCATATTCATACGTTCAAGGCTGCAGTCGATAAATTGGTCTAGAATTTAGCAGCCAATCATCTTAAGTTAGCTATATTATCAGTTACAGCAAGGAAGCTTGGACATTGAAATACTGGAAGATGCGAATCGGGTTAACCAAAGCTTTTTATTTGTCACTATTTAATTCCTACGTCGTCATAATATCAGGAATAATATTGAAAATAACACTGTCCTTTGAAAAATAACGGGTATTATTCACCAACAGAAACCTAGTTGGGGAGAAGGCGGCAACAAAAGATACTGCAACCAGCCACTAGGTGGCCTCAGAGAGATTTTGTCGTCAGGGTCAACACACTATTAAACAACCTGCACCCATACAAGTCCTATAAGTCACGTGTCGCGTAGAAAGCTAAAGTTAGAGTAATATGTATATGTAATCTGCTTTGAAGTAATAAATATCAACAAACAAAACATTTAAAAAAATATATCTATTTTAAGATTACCAAATCTTAATACATTGATACGTTAAGAATATCTTAATACAGGTATTCGAAAGCCTCAATACATTTATCAGTGGACACTATATTCTTCCTGTCTCATTCACAATCCACTTGTGGGAAGTGTTTTATCATGAATTTTTGATTTCATTTCGGTTATGATAAAACATTAATATCTTGTGTGTGTGTGTGTGTGTGTGTGTGTGTGTGTGGGCGTACCTCCAGGACTCTCCTCTGAGACAAATCTAGTGACTCCTAATACAGAGAGCAGCTGGGACTTCACATGCAGAACTCGCTCCACTAATGACGACGGCACCTCGCTGGATCTCGAGTGGGAGGATGAGGAGGGTAAAGAAAAAGTTTATTTATTACGGATACTCGCATACACAACAGTATTATGTCGCAAGTAAAATCCTAGCGGACTTGTGCTTACTGTGACTATGATAACACGTATCTAATATAACTACTGAAATTGGATGTTGATATTCAGCGTACACAGCAACATATGCAAATATTTATTTATTTATTTTTTTATTTTTTATTTTATTCAATAATCGTCTAGATATATTTTATGCACTGGCAATCTTCTTGGTGGTTTTCTACATGTCCTCTTGGTATTATTGTAAACAGTCGTTAGGAAACGCTTGTCCATACTTTGCCCATGCTCTATTTTTATTAGCATATATATGTATATATGTATTTCTATGAGCTTAGTGGTTAGCACGTTCGCCTCACACCGCCAGGATCCGGGTTCGGTTCCCGTCTCGGCCATGTGCCTGTGGAGTTTGCATGTACTCCGGGTTCTCCGGTTTCCTCCCGGTCCAAAAACATGCACGGTAGGTTGATTGGCACCTTGGAAAATTGTCCCTATTGTGTGATGTGTGAATGTGTGTGAGTGTGAGTGTGTGTCCTGTGATGGCATTCCATCCAGGGTGTATCCTGCCTTAATGCCCATAGACTCCTGAGATAGGCACAGGCTCCCCGTGACCCGATGGAAGATTGGATATAGCGGTAGAGGATGAATTAGTGTATTTCTATGATTCTTATGCTTATTATTATTATTATTGTTTTAGTATTTATTGTATTTATTAACATGAAATTGAATCATAATTGACTTGTTTCTCTACATGTTTTCCGTTCCCTTTACATCGGTTAAATTGACATTTATTGTACAGCTCTCTAACTAGGGTTGGGAATTGGAATTGTTCGATTCTAGCACCGGGATTTTTTAAGTTAAGAATCCGATTATACGACATGAAATTTTTTTCGTTCTTGGAACGCGTTTTTTTTTTTTTTCCCCCCCCCTCCATCTGGTAATCTTCCAGGACCTTCCACACATCCAATCTTCCAGGACCTTATATGGTAATCTAGACATCAGTTTATAAGATGGACCCGCGGGAAGCGTTCAAAAGTGTGTGAGGAATCGAAATTTTCATGTCGTATGCATCGGATTCTTAATCTTAAATATCCGGTTCTAGAATCGAAATTTCCAATTCCCAACCCTAGTTAGAGAGCTGTACAATAAATGTCAATTTAACCGATGTAAAGGGAACGGAAAACATGTAGAGAGTCAATTATGATTCAATTTCATGTTAATAAATACAATAAATACTAAAACAATAATAATAATAAGAAGAAGAATCATAGAAATACATTCATTCATCTTCTACCGCTATATATCCGATCTTCCATCGGGTCACGGGGAGTCTGTGCCTATCTCTGGAGGTGGTAGCCCAGTGGTTAAGGTGTTGGCCTCTGGACCAGAAGATCACGCGTTCAAACCCCACCACCATCAAGCTTCCACTAGTGGGCCCTTGAGCAAGGCCCTTAACCATCAATTGCTCAGTTGTAAGTCGCTCTGGATAAGGGCGTCTGCCAAATGCTGCAAATGTAAATGTATCATTGGGCCGACTGACTGAATTGGGCCGGACTGAACTTTATTAGCGCATATTAACATTTGCACTGTGCCGATAGCCATCGCATCGCATGCTTCTCCAACCATGTCAGTGCAAGTGTTTCAGTTCAGGCGGACAAAAATAGCAGTGATGAATGCTGCTAAGATGCAATTATATCCAATCCCAGACTTGCTAGCAGATATGTCGTGTGACATAAGGAAATACGAATGTACGTAGCGCTTTTTCGTTATATCGTTGGGGAATGTAACAGGAAAAGGCCTCTGTAATGTTTAGGCATAAGGATTTTTTTATATATATATAAATAAATAAGCACAGTACAAAATGACAGTCAAGTTGTTCCAATGGCTCGTGTCCAACTGCCGCTCATAGGTATGAATCGGACGGGTGCGGCGTGGGAGCGCTCCAAGACCGAAGAGGACATCCTGCGAGCCGCCCTCCATCCGGGGCCGGCCTCGGCCTCGGAGGACTCGAACGCCCTGGAGTGGGAGAACGACTTCGTCAGCGCTCACGCCGAAGACAGCAGCGAGCAGTGCGACGACGAGTTTGAGGGATTCGTCAATCCGGTGCTGGACACGCCGTCCGAGGCAGAAGCCAATGCTGACCAGCAGGACAGATAATCCTAGGCACAAAAGCCTAGGTGACCACTTGACTTGCCCTCTCGTGTGCGTTTATAAGTTTAGCCTTATTTAACACTGGTGTTTGAATCAAGTGCAATTTTGAACGGTTTTGAGGGACCCTACGAGTTTGTCATGCGTGTTCTACCAATCCACATCCTCTTTTTTTTTTTTTTTTTTTTTTTCCCTCAACAGGACGAGACCACGACCGCAATAGTATCCTAGGCCTACCTCATTAGAATCAAGGAGGGGTACAGAAATGCTAAATTGGCTGGTGCTTGGTCCCAGTCTTTCACTCGGCACCAATTTGTATTTTCCACGTTATTTTTTTTTCTACACAGAGATGTATTCTCCGTACCTTCATCTCTCACTTGTATCAATGTTCACATCCAAATCCTGCATACCTGAAAAACGTGCTGTAAATGTATAGATGCGACTTATTAGGAACAAAAAGGAAAAAAATGCCCCACGAACACCCCGTCTGTGGAAACGTAACGCGTACACAAGTGCTTTTAAAGTGTGCTTTTTAAATGTACACACACAACGGCTTGCTGCTGTTCTAAAGATTTGACTCCATACCAAATTCTGCCTGGATGATGCAATTCACAAGCGTTCCATTTGTAAACAAGCCAGAATGCACTGAAATCACTCTCTAATAATAATAATAATAATAATAATAATAATAAAAAAAGAAAACTGCCATTAACAGTTCACCACAAGTACAACGGTCACATGTAAAATGTGATCATTCTATATGTGTTTGGCTCATTGATATGGATGTCATTTTTTTTTTAAAAAAAACACTATTTTGTGCCTTTTTTTGTGACACTGTAGCTCATGGCACATCCACTGAAATGAATTCATTCAGCTTTCGTCTTTTTTTTTTTTCTTTTTTAAACCAATGAGAAGTTTGGTACTGTATATGTCACCAAGACTTACCATCGCAGGTTTCTTTTTTATAGTCATGGCCACTGGTGTGTGTAAATAAACTGCTCGTGTGTGTGTGTGTGTGTGTGTGTGTGTGTGTGTGTGTGTGTGTGTGTGTGTGTGTGTGTGTGTGTGTGTGTGTGTGTGTGTGTGTGTGTGTGTGGTATTTTAAAACAAACAAACAAACAAACAAAAACCTCCTTTTGGAGCATTCCAAACTCTTGAATGTAAAGAGCTTGTTGAATTGCACATGTGTTTAAGGGTTCATGGGGAATAAAGGAGTACATTTGCAAAAAGAACGAACCTAATATACCCGTGGGTTTGCGCGGATCGGTTTCACTCGCTGATAATAAATGAATCCGATTGGGAAACTTTTGTGTCGTTATTTCTACGATCTTTACATCCTGCAGCTGGAGACGTTTTCACTGCTGCGGTTCCTGAGTGTGACGGCGATGCCGCCGGAGGGCTGCGTGGAATGTGCAGTGGACCAGATCCAGAGTTTGTACAGATATTGTACAGATACGCCAGGATCTGGGTTCGATTCCCATCTCGGCCATGTGTGTGTGGAGTTTGCATGTACTCCCGACCGATGTAATGCGCTCCTAACCAGTGTGATTTAATTACGAAATAAATGTTGCAGTAATTCTTAAAATTATTAAATGAAGATAAATAAATATTTATTAAAAATAATTAAATGATAGTCAAATTACGGAACGATAATGACGGCGTTCTGTAATTTAATTATGAAATAAATGCTACAGTAATTCCTTACACTTACTGAGGAAAAAAAAAATTTATGATAATAAATAATAAATCAAATATTTTATTATTAAATGATTTATTAAATAAATATTTATTACAAATAATGAAATGAGTCACTTATGAAAATGAACACGTTATCGTTCCGTCAAATTGCGTGACGATAATGACGGCGTTCCGTAATTTTAATTACGAAATAAATGTTACAGTAATTCTTTACACTTATTGAGGAAAAAAAAATATGAAATGTTAATAAATAAATAGATCAATAATCAATCAAATATGTTATTATTAAATGGTTTATTAAATAAATATTTATTACAAATAAATAAATAAAAATAATTAAATGATAGTCACTTATGAAAATGAACACAAAACGATATTGACGGCATTCTGTAATTTAATTACGAAATAAATGTTACAGTAATTCTTCACACTTACTGAGGGAAAAAAAATTAAATGATTAATAAATAGATCAATAATAAATCAAATATTGTATTATTAAATGGTTTATTATATAAAATATTTATTAAAAATAAATAAATTAAAATAATTAAATGATTATTTCATTTCGGAAAATATTACCGACTTTTTTCCGAAAGACTTTATTTCTTAGAACGTTAACTTAAAGTGCCACCTAGTGGACAAATGAAAGTGATCAAAGTTAATCTGCTGGTAGCGCAGGAGGAGGCGGTAGATTCATTGGTACTCCAGCCTCTGGACCGGAAGATCGCAGGTTCAAATCCCCCCTACCTACCCCCACCAAGCTGCCACTTGTGGCCCCTTGATCAAGGCCCTTAATCCTGCACAGGTATAAGTCGCTCTAGATATCAGCAAATTCTTTGCGTTTCCAAAGCCAACATGATATCAGGCCTATTTAGAAAAGCGACTTAGAGAAATCCAAACAGCAGATGGCAGTGTTGTTGCAGAAGTAAACATAAATAAACTCCTCCATCTGTGAGGAATGTAACCCTTACATACCAAACAAGTTCATATATTCAATGAAAATGGCATGTTTTATGCTTCAAAACGAATTCGGAATCATTACATTGTAATGGCTTTCCTGTTTACCCGTCTAACACCTCTTAAGTTGTAAATAATATATATATATATATATATATATATATATATATATATATATATATATATATATATATATACACACACAAAGTCAGGCAGGAGGAAAAGGTGGCGGAAACAGAACGAGTGCTGATAAGAGCAACTAATACATGGCATATGTGAATATAACGGCCGCTCGTCGTACTATAAACAACGGCTTTGTTGAACGCCCACGTCGCAATTTTTCCTCAATAAGCCTCGTTATTTATTTATTTATTTGTTTTATTTTTGAGGGGGACCATGATTGTAAAACAGGTCAGTTTTTCTCGTCAAGCATATATCATCTGATGTGAAGTAATGGGGGCTTCTATACGGCACTGCGGCTGGAAGATAGACACACTGAGTGATGGAGGTGTGCATGCCTAGAGGAGAGAGTTAGGTGATATTTTCTCTCTTTTCTCCACCCCCCCCCCTCCCTCCCTCGCTCCATCCCTCCCTCCCTCCACCTCCTGTCATTAAAAGCAGGAGCAGCAGCACCAAATGAAGATATATGACTGAGAAAGGACACCTGCTGCAGAAGGCAAAGCATTCTGGGATGTGTTTCAGGGTGAACGAGTGTAGCGCAGAGGTAGAGGAGAGGAAAAAGAAAGAAAAGAAAAAAAGGGAGAGACAGCTTTGTTTACTCGCTCTCTCTCCTGGGCCTTTGCAATATGGCTGAAAACGTATTGATCACACTGTATTATTCCAAATGGAGCCGAATTGTGTTTTCGATAACAAATGTGTTTATCGATCGCGCCGCCTAATAGGCACACATCGATTGCAAATGAGAGCAATCTAGAAGCAAAAAATAAATAAATAAATTGCGGGGGTATATTTATTTTATCATCATATTATTACATTTTGATGAGGTGGCTTTTAAAATGAATAAAAAAAAAAACAGGCCAATGGTATATCTGTTCAGCGTCACGAAGCAGTGACACTCTCAATAACACCTTTAGGCCAGAGAGTGTTCTGCAGTGTGCACCTATATGTCACAACATGACACTTACGATTTATTATTTCCTTCCTATATGCTACTCTGAGTGTCTCTCCCTCACCCCCATTTGTCTCTTTCTCGACACTATACGTATATAATATACGTTTTTTTCCCCCTGTTTTGTCCGTGGGTGAGACGGAAAGAAGAAAAAAAACCCGCCGTAGCCACGCCGGCACAAACAAACGCTCCTTTTTTGCGTCTGTTTGAGATCGTAACGCCGATAGGCCATAAACTCTGCCTGACGGGGGGATTAAAGCCCATTTCACATGTATTTACTGCACTAAATGAGGGGGTGAGGAGGGTCAGCCAGCACGAGAGAGGCTTTATGGCATCATCTTTCATTCCTGAGATGACTCCAGCTGTCTGAAGAGCCTCTACAATGCAAGGGTTAATTATGCACAGGAAATTAATCTGTGTGCCGAAACATGAGTGGGTGTGTGTGGGGGTGGTGGGGGGGGGGGGGGGGGGGGGTAAATCTGCGGCGCCGATATCGGTTTACTGATTTTTTTGCGCACGCCTCGGTGACGTTTTGCTCTTTGTGTACGCGAGCAGTAGCGATTATTTCATGTAGCGCATGTTAGGAGATGCATCAATTCGACGTCGTTATTATAGTGGAGTCCAATGACAGTCAATTAAAGACACAATAGATTTGTATCCATGTAGTTTTCCTTTAGGTTGTATGGTTTCCTGAACAGAATATTAATGAGTCTTTGTTAATGTGTGTGTGTGTGTGGTGTGTGTGTGTGTGTGTGTGTGTGTGTGTGTGTGAGTGCAGGATACGTTCCAGATCTATCTAACCAGTTAAACTCCAATAGGTTTGGAATTCACTGTGTCTTCCTTATTAGTAGATTAATCCAGAGCGACACACAACTTATCAACCAAGGGTTAAGGGCCTTGCTCAAGGGCCCACTGGTGGGATTTGAACCTGCAATCTTGTGCAGACACCAATGTCTTAATCACTGGACTGCCACCTCCAAGCAGAATTGGTTAATTGCTGAAGTACCACCTCCATGCATAAACTCTGAATGAGTTTCACACACACACACACACACACACACACACACACACACACACACACACACACACACACACACAAACACAAGCCACCATATTCATTCATTCATTCGTCTTCCCTCGGGTCACGGGGAGCCTGTGCCTATCTCAGGCATCTTATGGGCATTAAGGCCAGGATACACCCTGGATGGAATGCCAACCCATCGCAGGACACACACCACACACACACTCACACACACTCACACACACACACACACACACACACACACACACACACACACACACTCATACACTAGGGACAATTTTCCAAGGTGCCAATCAACCTACCGTGCATGTTTTTGGACCGGGGAGGAAACCGGAGAACCCGGAAAAAAAACCCCCGAGGAGAGAATATGCAAACTCCACACACACATATGGCCGAGACGGGAATCGAACCCTGTATCACTGTAATTTATATCAGTTTGAAAATGGAGAAAAGCTACAATGGCGTCTGCTGCAGTGTTGTTAGCATTGCCATCTGTTTCCGGTTAGTTAAAAGTGCTAGTTTCATAAGCATTGTGTTTACGAGGCATAATCCAAGAAACGGGGGCAGATATATTTGACCCTGTAATCACTTACACCATTAGTAAACATGTGTAACAATGATAGATGATTAATGATGATTGGTCGGTGAAGTCTTGGACTGGGATGGGGGGAGGGGGTTTCTCATGCATGAAATGCTCTGCATGCTGCTTGAGTGCACCTTTCTGAGGTAAATCCATCAATTTTTGTTATTAAAAAGGTGTCACCTTTAAGGGTTCTTCATATACACTGCATTATGGAGAAAGTGAGGTGGAGATAGGGTGGGGGGGGGGGGAATGGGCAGGGAGAGGTGGGGGGTTTAGAGCCTCTTGTATTAGCATCCATTAGCTGTGAGTGACAGGTTCAGGGAGGAAATTAATCTGAGCACCGAGGAAGAGCAGTCTTGCTCCTGGCCACCAAATCCATCATCATCATCTTCTCCTGAGCCGTTCGCTACGCTAAGGAAGCCACCTGTTCAATATTTATATCTTCACCCCTGAACGCAGCTCGCAGCCAAACCCGTCGTCCTTGCTGTCACAAGAGAATCCCAAAGGGTCACCGAAGAAGTGTATGGCCCACTAACCACACATCCCCTCCTCACCATGTCATCTTCAGTTTAGACTGAAGGCGAGTGCTCCTGCTTTTCATTCTCACTATGCTGGGAGAGATGGAGCGGAAGCTTCCGGTGGCTTTAATTCAGTAACCTGTCCCCTAAAACAAGCCTTCACGAGATCGTGCGAATCTTTTTTATGGACAAAAGTGAGAGGAAAAGGGAACCACAAATAAGTAGACCAGTATCCTGGCCTGTGTTTTTCCTCGCAAGGAAAGAAAAATATCCTAAACATTACCACAGGATGACATGAAGAAGATGTCGAAAGTGTTTTTTATATCACCTTTCTGCCAAAAAAAAGTTAGAAAAACATAGAGAGATAGAAATACATGGGGCTATTATTATTGCATAACCCTAATTAGCAAATTAGCTTTTTTTTGTAGCTAAAAAATAGCTAGCAAAACAACTGGGATTCTGGTAAAAACAACACTTAGCTAGCAAGAATTTCATACGTGCTAAAAGTGTTTCCCTCACAAACACTTTTGAGTTTGTTTCATAAGCTCAGTTTTCTTATTGTGTATATCCAAATCTCTAATTTAGAATGACGACAAGATTAGCAGCTAAGTGCACCATATCCCCATCAATGCTATTAAAACTGAACGCATGGATTAGCAATCCATGTTGTTTGACCAAATTGTAATATTTAAACGAATATAAAAACCCGCTAGATTCAATACTGCATCTCTACTACTTTAAATAAAAATGCCTGACAAATGTTTAATAAGGTTACTAATCCCATTACTAATCATTATTAAATACCAAATAAATTAACAAAATACATAAATACATGTTCATTTGCAGAGGCTTTGCTGTTACACAAGCATGAATAGACAAAGTGAAAGAGAAAGAGAGAGAGAAAGAGAGAGAGGGCGGGGTGGGGTTGCGACAATGCACAATGGCCAAATATAGCAGCAACCCCTCGAGTAAGAGATTGAAGAGCCCTTTTTTAGAAAGAGAGTGACTGAGCAAAATGGAAAAACAGAGGAGAAATCGCTGAAGCTTCTGCCAATTCTGCACAATAAGCGCGTGTCCATTTAAAACTGTTTAGATTTAAATAAAAATGCATCCCAGCATCGGGACCTCATATAATATTTATATATACAAGTGTTATATGGAAGTCATAGTGGAAATCAAAGTTCTATTTTTGCAGAACAGACACTTTGAGTTTGCGGGCAGAGTGTAAAAGTGTCCAGGAAAAGATCAAGATGCAAAGTATATAAGAAGAAGACCACATCGTAACGAATATCTGATTACTGCCATCAGTTCTTGCAGGACGCCAGTATGGTGGAGGATTATATGGGGTACTATTTCCACAGAATGCATACTTTTAAGAACAAATGGAGATAAATCTGAATTTTTTTTTATTTGTTTTATTTTGCTATTATTATTCATTAATTCATTAATCTTCTACCGCTTTATCCGATCTTTCCTCGGAGTCTGTGCATATCTCAGGCGTCTATGGGCATTAAGGCAGGATACACCCTGGATGGAATGCCAACCCATTGCAGTGCACACACTAGGGACAATTTTCCAAGATGCATGTTTTTGGACTGGGGAGGAAACCGGAGAACCTGGAGAAAAACCACCTGAAGCACAGGGAGAACATGCAAACTCCACACACACATACACATGGCCGAGATGGGAACGAACCCGGGCCCTGGAGGTGTGAGGAGAACATGCTAACCACTAAGCCACCGTGCCCCGTAGTTATTGTTATTATTATAATTAGTAGTAGTAGTAGAAGAGGTATTTTATTTTTTTTACATTTTTATTATTTAATTTAAGGCTTAATAAGCTATTCAGCATCACAAAAAGGTAAAATAATGCAGATTAATTGCAAAAAAATAAAAATAAAAATTTGTTTAAAAAATAAATCAATGTCATTTTCTTATATAGCCTTGCATTGCCTTTCAGTTATGTTGTTATACAAACATTTAATTTCCTCATTACTATTACCTTTTTTAATCATATAAACATCCCATCTCCTGAAGGACGATAACTATTGTGCTTATACCTACAAGTATCACTAGTCCAGTTTTCATAGCTGTGAAGTCTCTAGAATATTCTTACTGGTTTCATTCTCCTGTTGCATGTTATTATTATTTTTTTAACTAAAACCAGCTGTTGACACTACAAAACCGTGCCGTTGTGCATTTTTGCGACGGCTTCTTCGATACCTACCTCTTGAAATGCGATGGAACAAGGTGACATTGCTAACCCTCGTGATTGGAGAGTACTTTTTGCCAGCTGTAAGTTCTTATAGCTTCATAATTACGTGCAGGTTGAATGTAACCAGCTGTAACTGTCTGTTTGTAATCAGCTAGAGAGGATTTGGAGTGTGTGGAGTGTATGGCTCAGTGCAGGAAGACATGATTAACTAGACCTCTTCAAAGAACAACGGGTCAAGAAGTTCCTCTTTGCAGAACTACGGCCTTATGAAACATATTTTTAGTTTCGTGTCAGGCATGAGACTAAAAATCCTGACTTCCTTTTCTTCTAATTATTATCTATTCTGTACTGTCTTATTATTATTATTATTCATTCATTCATTCATTTTCTACCGCTTTATCTAATCTTCCCTTGGGCATTAAGGAAGGACACACCCTGGATGGAATGCCAACCCATCGAAGGACACACACACATTCGCACTCACACATTCATACACTAGGGACAATTTTTCCAAAGTGCCAATCAACCTACCGTGCATGTTTTTGGACCAGGGAGGAAACCGGAGAAAAACCCATTGAGGCACGGGGAGAACATGCAAACTCCACACACACACATGGCCGAGACGGAAATCGAACCCGGACCCTGGAGGTGTGAGGAGAATATGCTAACCACTAAGCCACCGTGCCCCTTAGTTATTATTATTAGTAGTAGTAGTAGTGGTATTTTATTTTTTTACATTTTTACTATTTAATTTAAGGCTTAGTAAGCTATTCAGCATCAGAAAAAGGTAAAATAATGCAGATTCATTGCAAAAAAATAAAACCGGGAGGAAACCGGAGAACCCGGAGAAAAAACCCCAGAGGCACGGGGAGAACATGCAAACTCCACACACACATGGCCGAGACGGGAATCGAACCCGGACCCTGGCGGTGTGAGGCGAACGTGTTAACCACTACCAAAAAGTCCACTTTAATTTACGACTCTTTTTTTTTTTCTGAAAACTGAACTGAGGAAAGTCTGACCCGAAAGAATGAATAAATAAAATATAAACAGACTGTATTGTATCGTGCGTGTCATCAAGCTGACTGCGCTAGACCTCTGAAGGAACGTTTGCGCTATCCGTCACCAAGATGTTCGCAGCATATACTTTAAGTCCTGTGAGGTGAGGTCTCTATGGATCAGACTTGT
>JACRUU010000027.1:23179122-23191622 GCA_030449085.1 Kryptopterus vitreolus | reverse complement strand
GACGACTCCTGGATGGGGGTAAACTTTTTGGCACAGGGGCCACTTTGACTTTTAAAAGCCAGCACCAGATGCATACATATAAAACAAACATATAAAAGGGATCAATGCTAATACTTGATGTATCGCCGCGCCTAATGCGTCACCTGGTGGCACGTCAGGCAATTATAGGACAATGAACGTCTAGAGAGCTTGGGGTTATCCTGAACCTCTTTCGTACTTAATGGCAAACCACTATTGATGGCTTTGTATAGTCCTGTATAGTCCTCTGTAAAAAAAAAAATGAAGTAAAAAAGCATGGGGGAAAACAATGATTCTGCAGTTTCGTCTACGCTTTTATAGGCTTTCACTTGCTGAATGGTGAATATTTTTTTCCCATAGAATGCATAGTAGCCAGCGAGGATTGCATTATACAGTGCGGACATCCCTAAACACAATACACAACGCCTTTGTCTGTTAGATGAGCGAAATGCCATTAGAGGACAACGGAGGGGTGAGGTGGTGCTCCTTCTCCCCTGTGCTCTATAAACTCAACGGATGTGCTGACTTGCAGCTGCTTGAATGCTTCTCTGTTGGATATATATATATATATATATATATATATATATATATATATATATATATAATTATTTTTTTTTCTTTTCTTTTTAAAGGATATCATCCATCTCATCATCAGGGTGTCAGCAGATTGCCCGCAGCACTTCACAGCCTTGTATGGCTGTTGCACTTGTTTGCAGCTCTGAAGAAAGCCAGCAGCGGACCGGATCCTTTTTTTGTCAGAAATAATCTGTCAGGACCCATTAGGTCTCTTTGAATCTGAGGTGATACACGGTTCTTTCAAATTGACGTTTTTATGCTGCGAAGTCCGGCAAAATTGGATATGTTAAAAACCTACTTTTGCGAACTGGTCTTAGTTGCGCTGGGCTGCTGATTCGGGTTCGACCCCCGGTATGGCTAAGCTGCCACCCTTGGGCATCCTTGAGCAAGGCCCTTAACCCTCGGTGCTCCAGGAGTGCCGTATCATGGCCGCCCCTGTGCTCGGACCAGCCGGGATATGCGAAGGAAAAGAATTTCACTGTGCTGTGATGTATATGTGACAAATAAAGGCTATTCTAAAGTATTTCCTGAATACTTGGTCAAATACAAGAAAATTGCGTAGCTTTGCCAATTAACGGCTCTAAACGAAGAAAAAGACTTTTAATTTTGCTTTGCAATGCCACACAAAAGCCACTGGGGGCGATATAAAGTCTTTCAAGTCCTAATGTCCTAATGTCCTTCAAATGCTTGAATAGCGCAGATTGCATATTGCAGCTATATTTTCCATTTTATTTATTTTATGATTCCGAACGATGTTTTATTTTGGAAAAACCACTGGATATGCTCCGCCACATCTGTCTACGACTCGCTCGTGATGCATGGCAAGATGCTCGGTCACATGACTTACCGACATCCGTTACCTTCTTGAACATAATACGTTACCGCTAAATCCCCAAGCAAAACAAACAAACAAACAAAAAACAAGCACAAGGTTGTTTCTTGACTGTTGTTTGTTTACTGACTAGAAATACGAATAGTTGTTTGTGTAACAACCGATCCCATTCTCATGAGTGAAACGAGGAGTAGCCCGGGCCAGACTATTCTCCTTTGTGTTTTGTTTGCGTTTATTTGCATTAATCCTCTCGCTTTACCAAAAACCATTTGTACATTTATATTAGGATTTTACAAATCCTTACCCAATCCCATTCGTCCTCAGTAACCATTCCCCCCCCCCCCCCCCCCCCCCCTTCCCCCCCCCCCCCCCTTCGGGATCGTCCTGCCACATGAAGTTCCAACCATGAAAATCTGTTGGCATCAGCCTCCTGCGCTCTCTCGCCGCTTTTCCAGACCTCCTCCAACACATCTCCTCTCATCAGCACAAACTCATTAACACACAAATCCCCCGTGTGCTTGTTTTCCTGTAATATATGCTGAGAAGTCCTCTCGTGAAAATCCCTTAATATTTCAAAAAGTGTGTGTGTGTGCGTGTGGGGGGGAGTAGAAGAAAAAAAAAAAAGAAAAGAAAGAAAAATGGCTGCAGTTATGAGAATCCTTGTCTGGCATTTCCATAGAGTGCCTCGAGGATGCAGGAACTGTAGAGATGTAGATGTAGAGAGTTGGCAACAGGCTGAACTGCAGCCCGGCGAAAATAAAGCATAAGGAAGGGCAGATTATATAAGGAGAATACTACAGAGCCCGAGGAAAGAGCGAACACAGATCGTTAGAGAAATCTGCACACATTTGAACAACCTCCTACTTATTTATTTATTTATTTATTTATTTAAATAACCACTGGCATTAATTATACTTGAATGTTCTTAACAATGTTCCAGCTCAGGGCCGTACTGACCACCTTACTGTTTATGTAATAAATAAAAGTTCATACATGCTTCTAATACTAACTGTAAGAGATGTTATAATTATATCATATAAAAGTCTCTCAAAATCTTTCCCTTTAACAAAATGATTATTTATTTTACTCTTGAAATATTTTTTTTTATATGAATTGCGGGTAAATTAATTTTTTAGTGGTGGTTTTCAGTGTAAAATATGGGACGTGGCTCCTTTAAGAATTCTGTTCCGGTTGTTTTTCCCTATAAACTGGTGATACGTTTAGGTTATACGGAAGTGTATGTTTATGTAACAACGTTGCATAATTTAATTACAAAATAAAAGTAACAGTAATCCATTACAGTTACTGCAAAAACATTTATTTTATGTTAAATTAAATTACAGGTAATTTTTACATTTTACACTTTTTACAATACTTATTACATTTTGAATAGGGTAATTTGTAATATGTAACCTATATATATATATATATATATATATATATATATATATATATATATATATATATATAAATAACAAAAAAAAATATAACAAAAAAAAAAAACAAAAAAAAAAAACGTTCTATATAATTTGCATGAACGTATTCACGCCGTGTACGCGCTCCGTCATGCTGTCTGGAATAACTGTTAAACCAGGATTAGAGCCGATTCTTATGGGAGGAATGCGCTGCTTTCTTTCAGGACATGAATGCGCTACAATAAAGGCAGAACCTTTCATTTTCTCTCTCATTTTTCTCCCTGCCAGGTTTCCTAATTTCCCTCGCTACCTCTACCCGCGCTTAAACCCGTCGCGCTGTCTGATTAGGGCCTCCGTATATAATATGATTCCGTAATTCCGCAAAGTTTCGCCTATTTTGTCCGAGGATAATTGGTGCGCGGGTTATTTCCTGCCTGTTATGGCATGATATGGTATGACGGGGTAGAGAGGAGCAAAAGAAGGCAGACTGCTATTAGCGCTCGTGATGTCGCTTTACAGATCCGCGTGTCTTTAAGGAAGAGCTAACTTAGGCTTGCAAAGTGTTGTGCTGGCCAGTCGGTCTTGTGCAAAGCTCACCTGCGCACAGTTTGGTTCAATCATGTCTAAAAATGGGAGACGAGGCGATGAGACGAAGCGATAGGAGCGAGTGCAAATAGCTATGTGTGCGCACGCATGGGTGTGTGTGAGCGGAATTTAAACACACCTCTTATCTCTTCAGCAAACAGCAGCAGTTGTTTCCATGTATATATATATATATATATATATATATATATATATATATATATATATATATATACACAACTCTGTATCTAATTAGTATTCCCAGAGCGTAAGTAGCAGATAACAGTCCACAGTCTGTAGATTACAGTCCCTCATTTTACGCCCCTCTCCCTCCCCGAAATTAGCATGAGATATAGATAATAATACTGCTAAAAGGAACATGGACAAACAAGATGTGTGTAGGTGTAAAATACGACACAAGCAGACCAGGGACAATCCAAAGGACACATTATTATTATTATTATTATTATTTTTGGATTCTTTTGAAAATTAGACATTATTCCTTCATTTCCACGAAGGAATAGCTATTGTCTCTTTGTGTGTGTGTGTGTGTGTGTGTGTGTGTGTGTGTGTCTGTGTGAAGCTCAAATTGGAGTCATAACATTATTCTACTGCTCTTACTCCACGTAATAAATACATAATGACACAGGGGGCCGTTTCTAATAAATGAATTAAAGAGATCGTTTTTGAGCATGGAATTCACAAACAAACCGTACCTTTTTTTTTTTTCTTTTATAATTAATAAATAGACATTTTCTAATGTATTTTTCCAATAGATAAATAAGTGCATGCTTTTTTAAATTTTTTTTTATAATTTTTATTTATTTCATCTGTTGCTGCATGCCTCGATGTGGTAATACTGATATTAAAACAAGTAATAATAATAATAATAATAATAATAATAATAATAATAATAATAATTATCTAATAATAATCTCTCCTCCTCCCGCTGCCTATAATGCTAGCTCCAGACTCAAAACTCAGGGCCGTTAACATTTACGTGAGACACCTCCATATTTGATAAATATCCATCAATTATTCAAAAGTCGCTGATTTTCTTGGACGTTACAGTAATATGGATCATGTATTATTCATACAAAGGTATTTGTAATTTAACATTAAATTTGAACGGTGCTGGAGGGTTCTGTTGCTTATGAGTAAAATTATTATTTTTTTTTGTATTGTCTTGAAGCTGTTATTTCTACTCTTTAATGTTTTTTTTTAATCGCTTTGACACGATCACTTTTGTTCTTTTCCGATTTTTTTACTCAGCGTTACTCAGGGCGATGTGTAGATACTATCAACTCAAGCTTTTTACTCAAGTAAAAATGACTATATATATATTATATATATATATATACATACATATATACACACTCAGTGGCTCTCTCTCTCTCTCTCTCTCTCTCTATATATATATATATATATATATATATATATATATATATTCTGTGTGCAAAAGTTTGAGGCCGATGTGAAAAGATCCTTTTAAACAACGAATGTATTAATATTAAATATATTCATTCATCTTCTACCGCTTTATCCGATCTTCCCTCGGGTCATGGGGAGTCTGTGCCTATCTCAGGCGTCTATGGGCATTAAGGCAGGATACACCCTGGATGGAATGCCAACGCATCGCAGGACACACACACACACACATTCACATTCACACATTCACACACTAGGGACAATTTTCCAAGGTGCCAATCAACCTACCGTGCATGTTTTTTTTTTGGACCGGGGGAGGAAACCGGAGAACCCGGAGAAAAAAAACCCCCTGAGGCACGGGAGAACATGCAAACTCCACACACACACACGGGAATCGATTCCCGGATCCTTGCAGTGTGAGGCGAATGTGCTAACCACCAATAATATACCATAATATATATCTAAATATATATATATAAACATGTGTGCATCAGAATCTCCATGTGTGCATTTGCATATCCTTTTGATTCCCCTCAAGTGATTTTGTAATTGTATCCCAACAACCGTTGTGTTACGCCACTGTGTGTCGAGATCCTCCCTATGCAGTAAACGCTCACTGCTTGCAATTAGAATACGAAATTATCCTCCTTTAACAATGTGTGTATTCTCATCAGGGCATCCACCTGTGTCTGACGGGTCACATTTCTACTCGTCTCTCATTTCAAATACACACACATACACACAGAGAGAGGAAGTGCAACACACACATACATACATACACACACCATTAAAGAGAAAATAAAGAGAGGCCATTAAGAGCATCCGGTCCCTTTGTACGGTGAAAATCACTTCCTGGAGAAGGGGGGGAGAGAGGAAAAGGGAGGGAGGGGAAAAAAAAAGTGCTGTAGTCCCTCTCAGTTTGAGCTGCACCGTTTCTCAATGTGTTTCAGAGACCCAGCATGGGGTGCGGAATGAGTATACAGGATCGAGCCGTAGCAATACTGTGAGATGAATGAAGACGGAGAGACAAGAATGTGTCTGGATTTTCTATATGGGATCTCTAATGCAAGCGAGGAGACGTAATCAGGGCGTAATCGGCACAGGCAGAGGAGGACGATCAAAAGTCCATTTCGCAACACTCGTTTGGGCTTTACGTGGCCTGACGTGCTCTTTATCTACACTTTAGTATCATGTATATTACCAAATACTAATATCTGGCATGGTTGCTGCATTTAATGTATTTACATTGGTCATTTTTTGCAGTGGATTGTGTGGTTCGGAAATGAAAAATAAATAAAAATAAATAAATAAATAAACAAACAAACAAATAAATAAATAAATATTAGACAGGACACTTTCGCAGGACATTTTGTGCAGAATAGGATCTTTCTTCCTTGCATTTTAGAGTCCCATAAGCACACTGCATGCACATGGAAGAACTATGGGACCATGTATATTAAAAATAAATAAATAAATAAAAGGGAAAAAAAAGTTACAGAGTGCCTCTCTAAAGCGTTTATCCTTCAGCCTGGTGCCTCACTAGCTTTTCCCTCTCGCCTCCCGCGCACAAAAAGCCTACTCCAGGTATTCTTCGGCGGATCCTGCATCCCCCGGGGGGAGAAGAGGGCAGAATTTGAAGAAAGCCCCATCCATACTGAGTGGACCGCTTTGTGTGCCCTGATAGCGGAGGGACAAAAGGGGCCCGGATAATGAATTGGATTAAATAGAGGGAAATAAAAAAAAAAAAAAAGAAAGAAAGAAAGAAAAAGCCACACAAAGGCAGTGCGAACAGTATATGAGATAGCCCATGGCACAAAAGAAATTGGAAGGGGGGTTAACGGAAAAAAAAAGAAGAAAAAAAAGGTTAGATTCATCAGAGTCGCTGCTTTATCGAGCGGACTTTGCGCAATTATGAGCGCCAGGCTGCGATCTGCTTATCATGTAGATTGCTGGTAAATTACCGAACGGCATTATTTGCTCGTGACATTTGAATCGTTTCCACGGTAACCCGCGTTGTCACGAATTCGCAAAAAGAAAAACATTGTTAAGTATTTTATACACAAACATAAACATCGCCAAGCGACGATGACGATATCTGGTCCGTTACGGTGATTGTTCTATATATATATATATATATATATATATATATATACATACACTATGCGTACACACACACACACTAACAATCTTCTCTGCTCGGATGATTCTTAAGGTCAGCATATTCAGTATTCAGCCTGCCAGTCACAGTAGAAGCTTTAGCCTCCAGCCTACTGGGAATACTGTTTTGCATCTCACCTGATTTCCCCCCACCACCACCAGATACATTTCAGACACCTCTCTAAAACCACACACACACACACACACACACACACACACACACACACACACACACACACAAACACAGCTCACTGTGTCGTAAATGCCACAAATGACAGCCATCTTCATTTACATAAGTAAGAAAGGCAGGAGGGCCCCTGTCGTTCAGGGCTGCTAACCTTGGGCATTTTCAGCTCTGATGTATTAATCAGGAAGCGAGGGGTTAAAGCAGGGTTCCGAAAATGCCATTTCAACACAAATCCTCCCTCGTTTCCTTGACATTAAATATTCCGAAAGAAAATAGATTAGATATTCAATCGTATTCTTTTCATATATTTGTAAAGTCTCCATGATAGAATGAATAATGTGTTGTAATACTTGTCTCGGCCGTGTGTGTGTGTGGAGTTTGCATGTTCTCCCCGTGCCTCAGGGGGTTTTTCTCCGGGTTCTCCGGTTTCCTCCCCCGGTCCAAAAAAAAAAAAAAACATGCACGGTAGGTTGATTGGCACCTTGGAAAATTGTCCCTAGTGTATGATTGTGTGTGTGAGTGAGTGTGTGTGTGCGCCCTGCAATGGGTGGCATTTCATCCAGGGTGTATCCCGCTTTATCCGATCTTCGCTCGGGTCACGGGGATCCTGTGCCTATCTCAGGCGTCTATGGGCATTAAGGCAGGATACACCCTGGATGGATTGCCAACCCATCGCAGGACACACACACACATTCACACACACATTCACACACTAGGGACAATTTTCCAAGGTGCCAATCAACCTACCGTGCATGTTTTTGGACCGGGAGGAAACCGGAGAACCTGGAGAAAAACCCCTTGGGGCACAGGGGAGAACATGCAAAACTCCACACACACACATGGCCGAGACGGGAATCGAACCCGGAACCTGGTGGTGTGAGGCGAACGTGCTAACCACTAAGCCACCGTGGCCCATTTCATATGGTTTCATCACATCATATTTGTAATTCTAAGAATACATAATTAACGCATTATATCCTGTTCATAATGTGTGTCATCGAATATCGAATTGTTACCCAAAAGAAAGAAAACCACGTGATGTCATAACCTACCATCGTCATTGCATCCAATCCTACTTTAATATCTGGAACAGGAAGGAAGGAAGGATGGATGGATGGATGGGGGGAGCGGTGGAAAAAGAAAAAAAAAAAAAAAGTTCCATTTCTAATGAACAGTACAGCAACTGGGCACTGAACCTATGATGTATTGCTCTCTCTTTCACTTCGTTTGGCTGTCAGTGGACTCCGGCTCGGCGCCTGTCGACTGCGGCACCTTGGGGACTTTGTTTGGGGAGGAAATTAATGTTATCTTGATACACTGTGACACGTTCGTTACTGCGACGAGAGCCAACACATAGACAACCGGTGACAGCTGACCACAAAGCTCCAGAGGGAGAGAGAGAGAGAGACGGAGAGGGAGAATCACTCTGGTTATTATAGCTCCCTGGTAACATCAAGAAAGTAAACGCTCTCAAATTGTCAAAATAAGTAACTATAGATTTCAAAACATCTAATCATCAATATCATAAGTAATATATATATATATATATATATATATATATATATATATATATATATATATATATATATATATATATATATATATATATATATATATATCCTAAAATGTTGATAACATATGGGTTTTAAATGAGACGGATGGAGTCACATCACCTGCACCCTCTTATTGTCAGTGTTTAAGAGTAACTAGTTTCATGTAACGGCGTTACGTAATGCAATTACAGAATAAACGTAACAGTCATTCGTTACAGTTACTGAGAAAAAAAAAACGCGTGATTAAATGACAGTTACTTACGAAAATGTTAAAAGGTTACAAATCGGGTCTCGTCTGAACAATTTCGCGTGAAATCGTCGCTTTAGACGACGGCACGATTTTCTCATCTGCTGCAGTTTCAATTCGAAAAATAAAAGCGATTTTACAACGCTAACTTAAAGTGCCACCTAGTGGACGAATGAAAGCAATCAAAAAGGTAATCAAATGTACTTTTATAAAGCAATTGAAAAGCTGCACGAGTTATTACATTTCCAAAGTAACATTTCCAAAGGTTATAAACCTTATTGGATATTAGATGTCTATGTTATTATATATAAGGTTATAAACATTATTGTATACAAGATGTATATGTTATTGTATATAAGGTTATAAACATTATTGTATATACGGTTATAAACCTTATTGTATATAAGTTGTATATGTTATTGCATATAAGGTTATAAACCTTATTGTATACAAGATGTACATGTTATTGTATATAAGGTTATAAACCTTATTGTATATAAGATGTATATGTTATTGTATATAAGGTTATAAACCTTATTTTATATAAGTTGTATATGTTATTGTATATACGGTTATATACTAGTATATACAATCTAGTATTGTATATACGGTTCTAAACCTTATTGTATACAAGATGTATATGTTATTGTATATAAGTTTATATACTAGTGTATATTGTATATAAGATGTATATGTTATTGTATATAAGGTTATAAACAATCTAGTATTGTATATAAGGTTATAAACCTTATTGTATAATAATAATAAGTGTTTTTTTTTTGGACATGATTTCTGTTATGCAACAGTGCATGGCTATAATGCAGAATATATGTAGAAATAAACAGAAATTACCCAAACTTACATACAATCCAATTATATAATTAACGTCTTTTGTCCTTTTTTAGTTCTCTGGTAATTTACAAAAGTGTCCTTCCATCTTTTTACAAAAGGATCTTCCATCTACTCATCATTGGTATATACAACAATGTTGTTTTTATTATTGTTTTTTTAGATATTGATCACAAGCTTGTTTGGAAGAGTGCAAGGGTGCAGCGTCGCCTGGAGCACAGAGGCTTAAGGGTAGCAGCTTGCCTATACCGGGGCTCGAACCCCCAACCTTCCATAAACTTAAAACCACTGAACCACACCTTCACACCTTTTTTTTTTGTATCTCTCTCGCTGTACATGGGGATTTTAATGTCCAGAATCAGGATCAGGTATCCAATTATTAGTATGAATTCCCAATCTTATATTTAAAAGTAATAACGCTGGGACGTGTAATACACGTGTAAGGATATTAGTTATCTCTGATCTTCGTGTGGTGAGATTGTGTGCAACCCAATAGCCCTTCGCTTTTGCATTTATTTATTTATTTATTGATTTTAAAAAAGCGACGCCGGGCATGCGAAATGTACAAGTGTCGCTTTTAGGATCACTCGAAATGAGATTTATACTGTCATCCTGTCATCCCGCCAGAACATGCTCTCCGACTATCGTGCTGAGACCCCACGGGTTTTATATATATATATAGATATATATATATATATATATATATATATATATATATATATATATATTATATATATATAATTTATTTATTTCCTTTTCACAAGATTGTAGGATTTTTATTCATGGAAAAAAGAGTGATTCAATTAAGTTAAAAACATCAAGTTGTTATTTTGTCTGACGAAAGTGCAGCACAGAGCTGGAACTCTTTTTTTTTTAAAGGCCTGAGAAATAATGCATGAAGTGCTTGCCATTCTTATTGCGCCTCCCCCCCCCCCCCCCCCCCCCCCTCTCTCAGTATGAGGCCTTTTTACTGCCTTCATGATTTTTTCCTTTTTTTTTTTTTTTAACGTACATTTATAGGATTTTCTTGCACTGTTTTGTTCTCGGTTCCTTTGTGAAATTATAGGCTGTATTTTATGCATTAAAGGATCGGCGGCAATGTTTTTCAGAGCAATTAAATATTTTATCTTGTCGAGCAAAGAGATCATTATTGTCATGCCCTGGTTTTCCATTTGTAGTGTGTTAAGGCTTCAACGCTACCATGGATGAAGCTGAAGATGGGGGAAAATAACGATGCATTGAAATAATAATAATAATAATAAATGGACTTGAAATATTGTCCCCTAGTGGCTATTGCGTAGCTTCGCCACTAGGTGACGCCAAACAAAGAACAAATGAATAATAATTTTTTTCGTTTAGAGCCGTTAATTGGCAAACCTACGCAATATTTGGGATTTTTTCATATTTGGGAGATATAGCTATTTGTGTCAACGTGGCCCCGCCTACTTTGAACTTTTAGCTGCGCCATTGTGACGGTGAGTCGAAAATTCAATGCGTTTTTGATAATTGTTGATAAGCTTTGTCTGCTGAACATTTCTACACTGGGTTTGTTCCGATGCCACAAAAAAACTCGGACTAGTTGGCAAAAGTAGGTTTTTAACGCAATTTTTACGAAAAAAAAAAAAAAGAACTTCGGAGAATCAAACAGTCAATGAGGATTTTGTTTGGTTTGACCCAAGGATTTCATAAATATATACGTTTGGAGTGTACGATACATTTTCTACGAACTATGACCTCAGCTGATGACCTTCAGTTGAGACATTTCTGACGCATTGAGCATTGGCCTGAGAAATGAAAAAAAAAAAAAAATAAATAAATAAATAAAAAAAAAAATATATATAATATATATATATATTGAAAAAAAAATATATATATATATGGATATAATATATATATATATGTATGTATCTCTCTCTCTCTCTCTATATATATATATATATATAAATAAAATAAATAAATATATATATATGGTCCAAGTGTGATCCACTTAAAACGGAAAAAGAAAGATCGAACGAGAGAGATCTCACCTCCGTTATCCCGTACTGCTGTTTTATATCACTTCGTCCTTTAAATATTCCCTATGACGTTCCTCCTGCGCCCCCGAAGGCCGAGATTTCAAAATGAAACTGTCCGTCTCGCAATTGAAAACGCATCGAAAACGCCGTTGGTTAACGAGACGCTTTGACGTTGCCATTGTTATGTGCGATGTAGATTCGACACATCAGCAGCGATAGCACAAGCGGTAATGTTCTCCCATGTCCTCCAGGCTTCTTCTAGGACTACCGTAACGTAATTTTATGACGTATATTACTGTTAAGTAGTAAAGTACCCACGCCTTGACGATGATGCAGGTGATAAAATGACAATCACGCCATTGCACCGCCTTCTATCTCGCTGGCATTCCGCACATTGTGTGCAATACGTTTTATTCCGTACGTTTTTGTACCCGTTTTAACGATCGTCGCAAAGGTGTATTACAGTATACTGCAGGAAGATGCCACTGTCGTTTAGGGAATAGCGTTAGCGTGAAGGAGGGAAATTGACCTGCAACAAATGCTTAGGTAGATGGAAAGTAGCATTTACATAAATGTCAAAACCCAGAACGAGGCCTGAAGCGTCGCACCTCCTCCACCTGCCTGCCAGGATTGCTTTCAAT
>JACRUU010000027.1:23169122-23174122 GCA_030449085.1 Kryptopterus vitreolus | reverse complement strand
CGTTCCTTCCTTCCTTCCTTCCTTCCTAATACCCCTCTGTGTTTCGCTTATCTTCTCTATTTATGTGCTTTTTTTCCCCTATTACAGGAGCTATTTTTTTTTTTTACCCCTAAGTCTATTTTCTCTTTTCCAGGGTGAGACTACAGCTGAAACTGGGTCATGATAAAGGATAAAAAAAAAAAAGAAAAAGAAAAAAAGTAATAATAATCTGGACTTTGCACAGATATAAGTCGGTTCCTGTTCACTCTGGCACCTGTGACAGAAAGCTAAGCCAGATTGTGATCCGTACACTCAAATCCAGGTTCAAATAGCATTTGAACCAGTGGTGTTTTTCTTTTTTTTCTTTTTTTGTGGTCTTCATTTCCTTTCAAAGATATAGCACTTTTTTTTTGGGGGGGGGAGGTATTTTTGCAATCAGAAAATGTTTGCTGATGCAACAGCCAGGTTTTTTTGGACGACATTTGAGGTTGCGGATAAAAAGGGCGTTAAAAAACGATCCTTTATTAAGATCGTCAGATTATTGCATAATGTCGTGAGCGATTAGGTATAAGGATGAGCTCAGAGTGTAGCTCCAGATGTGGCACTTTATAAAATGTATAGTACCTCATGATTAGGGTTGAGTATCATTAATTGAGGTATTTTGGCACCTTGCTTGCGACATATTAGTTTATTACAATAATTTCGCTTTGTCGAAGTTATTTTCAAAAAGTAGCTACACTTTTTTAGAGCATCCCGCGGCCTTTCTTATAAACTATTGTTTCGATTACAACATAAGGTCATGGTATTGGATGCACAGAAGGTCCTGGAAGATTAATAGATTAAAAAATTAAAAAATAAATAAAAATGCACCCGGGAATCCATAATAGGAAATAATAGGACATTTTGATTATATATTTGGATATGGAGCTTTATTTCTCCGCCTCCCGCCCCGTACTTGCGAAATACCAAATACGCATGGTGGCTCTCTGACGAATCCGAAGAGCTCGTTTCCATGAGGGGGCGTGGTCTCATGAGTCATACGGAAGTTTGCAACGTCAGACGTTTAAACAAGCCAAAGCCCCGCTGTGAAATTTTGCCTATAGTTTGTGGCGACTAAAAGAAACGCCACGACTAATTTATTCCAGCTAAACATGATCAACCTGACAGCGACAAACCCCAAAACACAGGTAAAAACACAGGCAGACACATTTTCCCCCACTGTATCCAAAATCGAAACTTATTAGCTCATTACAATAATTACACTTAGCTTTGTCTTCGATGTAGCTACACTTCTGAGTCCTTCCCACATTGTAAACTGTGGGACCACATATGTGGTTTAAATGACCACATAAGGTCCTGACAGATTATACATGTGTAAGGTCCTGGAAGATTTGCAGGTGGGGGGGGAAAAAAAATGCACCCAGGAATCGATAAGAGGATTTTAAATGAGAATTTTAAAGCGAGTATCCAAATCCAGAATCGGAATCGATTCCCAAACCTACTAAAGATCCATGATTGTTGTGACTGATTCTATCGATATTGTTATCGATATAATCCGTATTATATTATTAATCGCTGATCTATCCATGGTCTATCATGGACCGCATTATATGCTACTGCATTTGAATCATATCATTACATCATTACAGAATTCGGCTCAGTTATATCTTAAAGGGTAACAAAGTCATTAAACACCCAATGAACTTAAAATAAATGTGTTTTTTCTACGGTTAACAGGGCAGGACAATGTCATTCAGAGTTCGGAACAGCTGAAATCAATCAGCCAAGTAAATGGATTCTGGAGCTTTTCCATTAAGCACCTCTTATATACAAGCTTCCCTCTAAACTCCTGGAAAAAGATAAAAAAAAAAAAAAAAGTCATAAACACTGCAGACCAAAGGTGAAGGATGAGAACGGCATAGACAATGTCAGCCCGTGAGGATTCTAACCCCGGGTGCTTTTTAAATCCCATTCCCGCACGCACACGATTCCGTGCATGTATACATAGCTTATACACAGCGTCCTTTAGTGGGACACCGAGGCGTGATGAGACATTTCCTTCCTGACCTTCTGAACTTATTACTGGAGAAGAGAAATGATGTCAGGGATGGGAATTGCTGGCACCCTCTATCCTATCTACACTTCCATGCAGACCCACTCACATAAACACTTTAATCCCCCCCCACACACACACACACACACACACCTCCCTCCCTCTCTCTCCCTCTCTCTGTCTTTTACTCACTTTTACCCTCTTTTTCTCCCTCCGAACCCGGCTGCGGCAATTTAGAGAAGATTGATCATCCAATTAGCATTCAGCCAGAAGGAGCAGGACAGCACAGTGATTCTTCTACTGTAGTAGAAGACTGGGGATATTTCTATCTGATCAGTCATCAGCTCTTAATTATCTTCTACTCCATCTGCATCTCATCGCCGAGGAGAGCGAGGACTCTGATCTTTCTCTCTAACACACACCACACACACACACACACACACACACACACACACACACACACACACACACACACACACACAACACACACACACATATACTATCATGGCAGATTGTATGAGAGTATGACTACCGCTGTAAATGTGTGTGTAATAAACATCGGAGATGGTTAGTCGTAAATATAATTAGGACAGAAACACATAGCCCTATATATAGCCCTATATATATATATATATATATATATATATATATATATATATATATATATATATATATATATATATATAAATATATATTAGATATTCTATATTCATTCATTCATTCATCTTCTACCGCTATATCCGATCTTCTCTCGGGTCACGGGGAGCCACACACACATTCATACACTAGGGAGAATTTTTCCAAGGTGCTAATCAACCTACCGTGCATGTTTTTGGACCAGGGGGGAAACCGGAGAACCCGGAGGAAAAACCCACTGAGGCACGGGGAGAACAACAAGCAAACTCCACACACACATGGCCGAGATGGGAATCGAACCCTGGAGGTGTGAGGCGAACGTGCTAACCACTAAGCCACCGTGCCCCCTTCTGTGGTCTTAGTAATCCTTGCTAACCACTAAGCCACCATATATATATATATATATATATATATATATATATATATATAAACTAAATGCATAAATGGTGTTAATAATGGTCTGAAAAAAGACGAAAATGGTCATAGAAGTCGGTGGAATTGCTCGGATCGTTTATTTATTCAGTTTTATAACGGTTTTATCCTGGTTTAGGTCATGCTGGATTTGGAGCCTATCCACAAAAGAGTGCAAAGTGGAAATACAACCTGGGTGATACCATTGACATACTGTGAACACTCAATTTTATATAATTGTTCATACTATAGGAATGAATTTTCTGTTACAATGGGGTATTCGACATACCAGTACGCTTCTGGATAGGAACCAGAGAACCAAGGGTAAGATGATTTGGACAAGGGAGGATTGGAAAGAAACTGCATATAGACAGCAAACAGAGGTAAGTTTGGCTTATCGATGGGAAATGCTCAAATGGGAATGCTTCAACCCACTTATATTATATATTCTAATTATATACATTTCTCTCAAAATCTCTCTCTTTAATAAAATGAATGAATGAATTATTAAATATTCTTTTTACTCTGGAAATTATTCCTTTTAACATTGTTCTCTTTCCAATGTTACTTTGTTTAGTGCTTGTTTTAAGTGTGTAAAATACGGGACGTGGCTCCTTTAAGAATTGTGTTCCGGTTGCTTTTTTCCATATAAACTGGTAAAACGTTTAGGTTTAGGTTATACGGAAGCGCATTGCATACCCAAAAAGAAAAATGCGCTTTATTGCATAATACGGGATTTGGGAATGCGATGCGCTTGCGTAAGGTTCCATACGGTAATATACGATAATATAGTGAGGAGAACGTACCTGTTGTGAATACGCAGCTAGTAGGCGTAAATCGGGGGAAATTTAGGAAGCGTGAGTGGATGCACTGAACGTTTATTTATTCATTTCTTCTTTTTTGTTCTTCGTTAATAACTGACATATATATATATATATATCTATATATATATATATATATATATATATATATATATATATATATATATATATATACATACACATACACATTTGTGTAACAGTCTATATCTTGTTTGCATAAAGTTTATTTATTATCATTTATATAAGTTTATATTTATTATTAATATATATTTATTAATCAATGAATTAAAGTCAATTAATCAATCAATCAATTTAATAGCGAGGGCGAGTAGCTCAGTGGTTAACTCATTGGCATCTGGACCAGAAGATCACAGATTCAAATCCCATACCAAACAAGTTGTACCTAGTGGGCCCTTGAGCAAGGCCCTTAAACCCTCAATTCCTCAGTTTTAAGGGCGTCTACAGCGTAAACGTGTTTTGTGCATGTATTATTATTATAATTTTTTTTTTTTTTTTAATAAGTCATAAAATAATAGTCCGAGGCAGGTCTTCACCCCATTACAATAGATGCAATGAATACTGCATGTGGAAAAAGGCCACGGATCCATCCACAGCGCACGGACAAACAGACAAACAAACAAACAAAACAAAATAAATAAATAAATAAATAAAATACCGCTAGGTTATATGTTTCAAGGAAAAAACCTTTTAATATTTATAGAGAGGATGAAAATTTCAACAGTAGTGTGGCAGCTGTTTTGGACGGGTCTCGATGAATAAACAAATGAAAGCAAACATCAAAAAGTGAACAACATCAAAACCCATAAAATAAATAAATAAACAAACAAACAAACAAAAAAATAAATAAATAAATCCAATGATAGTTATAAAATGATGCGTTGGAACAAGCAACAGAGGCACGGGATTACATGAATACGAAGCATAACCAAGAGTGTGCTAAATGATACGAACCCTGCAGATGTCTTCACAACATCTGCCCAGGTGTTGCCCTGCAATGCCCTGAGGCTCTGAATCTAAAAACTAATATATATATATATATATATATATATATATATATATATAATATATATATATATATA
>JACRUU010000027.1:23141622-23161622 GCA_030449085.1 Kryptopterus vitreolus | reverse complement strand
GCAGCTTGGCGATACCGGGGCTCGAACCCCTGACCTCTTGATCAGTAACCAGCCTTAAACCGCTGAGCCAAACCCCGCCTCCTCAACCACAGCAATCCTCTGTGGTCTTAGTAAGCCTTATAAGCTAGGATACGCCAGAATGTTGGCAAAGTAATGCAAACGCAGCTTGTTAGTTTGACATACAGCTATTTTATACACACACTTGTATAGATACGTTTTTAGGACACAGTGTGCTGTTTGCACATTGCATTTTTTATTTATTTTTTATTTTTTTCACGCCACTAGACTGAGAATATGGAAAAAGAACATTGAGGTCGAGAAAGCATGTTTGAACAGCGCTCTGCCAATTGGGCAACTTTACTTTAGTTTGCTGTGGGAATTTGATTTCCTGCCGCCTGCTTCCCACAAGGGAAACGCCGAAGGTTTATTATAATTTATGGCGAATTTAAGTTCTCCCACTGCCATACTTGTCCATCGTGTCCATCCTGGACATGGTAGACATTCCATTACGAGGAAAAATATTAGTTTATTTAATTTTTTTTTTAGAACGCTTCGATCCGGGCTTGAAAGCCTTTCTAATTTAAGGATATCTGTGCAGCTCATAATTGAATAATCAAGTGTTTAGAATATACACAACTCCCATGAGCCGCCTGTGATTCCATTTCACTCTTATAACTGTTTATTATTAGTTTCACTGCAATCACAAAATGCTTTATAGGAGTTACAATATAATCTACTGGGTAAAACATACTGTATAATAGAAGCAAATTAAAGAAGTATATAGATTGCAAATAAGGATATAAAAAATTAAGTAAACGAATAAAGAGATTTAAAAAAATAGCTAGGTAGGTAAGTGGACGGATGGATGGATGGATGAGTGTATGCATGCATGCAATGGTGGTGTGATATATATATATAAACATAAACAAAACTTCATTTAATGCTGTCATGCAAGAAATATTCGTTAGTCGGCAGAAAACAACTATAGTATAATGTCCAATGAGCATCTCCACATTATATATATATATATATATATATATATATATATATATATATATATATATATATATATATATGTGATAAAAAATGATTTCTGCTTAACAACAAAACAGCAAAAGCACAATCCACTGTACCAAAACAGCATTATCTTGAATGTGCACCGTAAGACGTATTTGTTACTACAGCAACAAAGACAAATAGAATGAAATAATAATAATAATAATAATAATAATAATAATAATAATGAACTATTCATGCACTATTGCTCGAGGTCCTGTTGTTCAAAACACATCCTGACCAATCCGAGTGTAAACGCGCTCTTTGAGAAATTGTTTTATAAAAGTCCAACGTCCATACACTATACACACGGCATTTAATATTGCTGTTGCTTATTACACATTCAAACAAAAACCTATTGATGCGTGTTCGGCCTCTAATTAATTACTCGCGCTAACACGGGGAATGTTTTAGCATAGCGTGATTAATAAACCTTATTTATCAAAATGGATCGCTTGTTCAACGGCGTAACCATTACGCTAGATTTCAGCATTTTTTATTTATTTATTTATTTATTTTACATTTGCATGCAGTATTAACCCGCTGTCAAATTTATATGTAAATGACTGTTTACACTTTCAGATACAATTTATTATGAGTCATTTTTTTTTTTCTGTCAACAGGATAGGGATTGGATTTGCCCATGGGTTCGAGAGCAAAACATGCTTCGGAGCGGTCCTTATGGCGGGGCAATCTTTTCGTCGTTAGTGAATTCATTACGTCCGAAGTTCGGCTAAAACGAATGACGATGTTCAACAGCCAACTTTGTTCACGGACCGGATTACAGAAGCACAGTTTAAGAGGGCAAAGACTACATTATGACTTCATGCTGACTGTCAAATGGAAGCGGGCTCAATACACTTGCCTGAGGCCAGTATATATATATATATATATATATATATATATATATATATATATATATATATATATATATATATATATATATCATTCATTCATCTTCTACCGCTTTATCCGGTCTTCCCTCGGGTCACGGGGAGCCTGTGCCTATCTCAGGCATCTATGGGCATTGAGGCAGGATACACCCTGGATGGAATGCCAACCCATCACGGGACACACACACACACACACATTCATACCGATCAGTCTACCTGCATGTTTTTTTGAGCCGGGAGGAAACCGGAGAACCCGGAGAAAAACCCCCTGAGGCACGGGGAGAACATGCAAACTCCACACACACATGGCTGAGACGGGAATCGAATCCGGACCCTGGCGGTGTGAGGTCAACATGCTAACCACTAAACCACCGTGCCCCTTTTACAGATCACCGACATTTAAAGATAGACAACCATGCTAATACAAACAGGTCAGCGCTCATCTGTCCGAGAGCAATTAATTATGGGTTGTGCGTGTGTGTACTTACACACTCGAAACCTTTCCTAAATCAACACGTAGAAGTTCAAATGAAACGAGGCGTTTCTATATACGATGCGGCAAACACGATCGTGATTTACTATAGTTTATTGTACCTTCATTTCTGCTAATAAAATCGGCTACGCCAGGGCACCATTAGGAAGCACAGATTTATTAAGTGCTAGGAGCTGCTCTGAGATGTAATTTGTTTGGCACTGTGCACTAGCTGCTTGTTAATACCTCTGAGCATGAGCTGCCAGAATCACTAGTGCCCATCATTTACAAGTTTGCGAGCTTAAAGATCAGTGGCAAATGCGATAAGGGGCAAAACTGAGGAAACACAGAGGAAAAAGGCATATAGAATCATAATTAATAGCCTCATATAAACAGATAACATGGAAATTGGCTTTTGGAAGTGTTGTAAGTGAACGCTAGGGCGTAATGCGTCAAGGCAAATTCACTTTGATCGATGTTGTTAACGTAGCGTACGCTATTATGTGAGTGATCTCCTTCATTCTGCATTGAAAGACGTCTCTGGGCACTTTTCATTCAGGACAAATTAAAAACCCAAAATGAATGAAGA
Organism: Kryptopterus vitreolus; assembly: GCA_030449085.1. Taxonomy (NCBI): domain Eukaryota; kingdom Metazoa; phylum Chordata; class Actinopteri; order Siluriformes; family Siluridae; genus Kryptopterus; species Kryptopterus vitreolus. The sequence goes on along the minus strand of JACRUU010000027.1, from coordinate 23,158,612 downwards.
AATTGCATTGACCTTTTCCTCAGCCGCGCTCACCGCTTGTAATGTTAAACTAAAAGAGGCGATAGTTGTGTTTTATTTACCAAAAACACCCAGCAACACCAATTACACCTAAAAACAGGTATGAACTCCTCACTATAACCTAATCCTATCACCAAGTGTATATGGAAAGCAACCAAAACCGGAACATAATTCTTAAAGGGGCCACGTCCCGTATTTACCAATTAAAACAACCACTAAAAATTGACATAGAAATGATTTTTTTTAAATGAACGAATTAACAAGAAATGAATCCTTCCAGAGTGAAATAAATATAAAATAATTCAGCATTTTATTTTGTAGAGAGATTGTATAAATGTTACGTGAAACATGGAAATATAGATATATATAATATATATAGATATATATATATATATATATATATATATATATACATACACTATATATACACATATATACATATACATACATATACATATATATATATATATATATATATATATATATATATATATATATATATATATATATATATATATATATATAAAACTGACCTCAGGTGTTTTTTTAAATGCTCAGCAGCTACTGTTGTACCGTTATCGTATTTATAAAAAGGGTCAGGGCCTCGCTCATGGGCTTGAGATAGGAACTTCCGATCAGAAGACCAATTTCTTAAACAAAGAGTTTTTTTCTTCCTCCAGCAGGGAAGAATCGGGAGGCTTAGTCAAATTCCCAGCGCTGGCAGCTTGGCAGTGGTGGGGACGTGAAGTCACAGCCCAATCTCTTAACCACATCTCTTTACCACTTCCCCAGTAGGTCACAGACAGACATGACAGACATGGCGTTAGCGCACTTCCACTTATTAATGCTATGCTACACTTAAATCGATCCGAGACTTCTAACCATTTCTTAAAATAAAGAATAAAAACTGATTTTATATATATATATATATATATATATATATATATATATATATATATAAATCAGTTTTTTAATCAGTTTTATATATATATATATATATATATATATATATATATATATATATATATATATATTTTTTTTTTTTTTTTTTTTTTTTTTTTTTTTTTTTTTTTTGCTTTTATATGTTTTTTTTTTTATTTGAGGAGGAAAGCTGTTTTTCTCATGGTTGGGCCAGAGAAATGTTTACTCAGCTATTCCAATCCCCCAACACACACACACACACAAACACTCAGTCACACACATCTCTGAATTCTCCATCCCTTTTTTTTTTTTTTTTTTTTTTGCTCGGCTTGTCCTTCATGCATGGCTGATGACCTGTAATCTCTGTCCCATGGAAATACTTAGAGTCAATCAAGCACTAATTTTCTCTCCCTAAAAAGAATTCGAAGCAACGATGACGCCGCGTTATGAATAAAAGAAGCAATTATGGCGTCGGCCTGTAGCATTATAGGCTTTAGTGGCCGGGGTAAATAAGGGGTAGCGGAGCTCACTGGCTTTGTGTAAAAGGGTAAAAGAAAGCGATATGATAACAGTTCTTACACGGACGACAGGCTTTTTTGCATTTGCATCTGCAGTATGATGTATATATTTTATAATTATTGTTTTATTCAATTCTGCGATCATATTTGTTCTTGAATGATACTCATTCAATAATTATTTACAGTAGGATTTTTATACTCATTCATTGTTATTTAGGGCACGGTGAAAAAGTGGCTGTTTTAATTGGTAAATACGGGACGTGGCCCCTTTAAGAATTATATTCCGGTTTTGGTTGCTTTCTATATAAACTGGTGATACGTTTAGGTGGTTTAGTGGTTAGCACGTTCGCCTCACACCGCCAGGGTGCGGGTTCGATTCCCGTCTCGGCCATGTGTGTGTGGAGTTTCCATGTTCTCCCCGTGCCTCAGGGGTTTTTCTCTGGGTTCCTTCCCGGTCCAAAAAAACATGCAAGGTATGTTGATTGGCACCTTGGAAAATTGTCCCTAGTGTGTGAATGTGTGTGTGAATGAGTGTGTGTGTCCTGCGATAGGTTGGCATTCCATCCAGGGTGTATCCTGCTTTAATGCCCATAGACGACTGAGATAGACACAGACTCCCCGTGACCCGAGGGAAGATCGGATATAGCGGTAGAAGATGAAGGAATGAATGAATCCGGTAAAACCTGTATATGGGGGGGGATGTTTACATTTAGAGCATTTGGAAGACACTTTTAACCAGAGTGACTTAGCTCATTCATACAACTGGGCAGTTGAGGGTTAAGGCCCGAGCATGGGGCCATCCAATACATCCCATACTACCCATTATACATTTTGCAGCATATGAACATGCGAAAGCTACTTTCTAAAGCAATCTATAAGACAATAGGTGTTAATAGATGCTCTCTCTCTTTCTCTTTCACACACACAAACACACACATATATATTCTTTGTCTATCCCCCTTCGTCAGATCATATCCACTGCACCATGGAAATGAGCGACACGATTAGAAAACAATTTATCCAAATCCTCCAGTGTTTCGCTCACTGTTTACATTTTCCCAGGAAGGCACACTGGAGTTCGGTCTCCATGGAAACTAGCGCCAGCCAATCCAAAGTGTTCGCATGTCGCGTCATGTGACCACTCCCCCCCTCTCGCAGCCTGTTGAGAGACGCATTGAATTCGGTCACCGAGTTGCCTGCTGACTGAGGTTTATTGAAAGGAAGAAAAAAAAAAAAGAAAAAGAAAAAAGGGGGGAAAAAAAAAGAAACACGAATCGTTGAGACGGAAAAGCTCCTTAGATCCCGTAAAGAGGAGGAGAGAGAACTTTGTCAATCGCAGGTCTTTGGCTTTTACTCACTGAAAGGGTAAAAGATCATGAATTTCCTTTCATCTACAAAGCACTTTTTCTTTTTTTCTTTCTTTCTTTTTTTTTTTTACACATTAAAGAGACGGCCGAATAACCAGCGAGAGTCGAGGGAGGATATTTGCTTTTTGTTCGAGCGATTGCGGCTGGCCCGGCGTTAAGGCCCGCCTTCCTTTAATCACTAACTCCGACCGATAATCATTAAGCAAACGTGTGTGAAGAGCGGGCCCTTTTTCGGACATGCCTTCAAGTTAAGTAAACGTGCTGGAAAGCAAAGGACACCCCCGTCGGTACTGAAACATGACGGCATTTTTTTCTGCTTAAAAAGGAAGAAAGAAAGGAAGAATGAAAGGAAGAAACAGAGCGCCATTCTCTAGCGCAGGTTTCTTGGCAGGGACCAGGTTCCTGCAGATATTATCAGAAGCTTTGAGGGTACCTGTCCACATCGATCATCACATTGAGCTTTCAGCGCGATCTGCCTCGCGGTAATTAGAGCGGAAGAATGTAGGCACGGGACACGTCCTCTTTTTCTTTCTGACTCCCACACGCGCCCTTCACTTCTCCACACCTGATTACACCGGAGAGTACAAAGAAAAAGAAAGAAGAAGAGCTTAGACTTGGAGTTTAAACAGCACCAAAGCAGGACTAATAAACAAACTAATCAATATAATCTCAATAAGAAATAGGATTATACGATAGTTTGCATGCATTAAAGTTCTTATAACACTATGTTTTTCTTTTTTTAGTGTTTTCACTGTTTGACAGACATGCGTCCATTTTTAACTATAATTAATAATATGAACTTTTAAAGAATGGCATAATTCATGGCTTTAAAAATAAAATAAAAAAGGAACTGTGTATGTGTATGTTGTGTATTTCCGCCCACTACCAATAGAGGGAGACAGAACGGCTGCTACATGATTATTGAATGAAATTGGTGCAGCAAAGTTAACCCAATAGGACTTCTGGTATTTATTTTTGAGAATCAAAGGTGGGGACGGGGGACGGGGACAGGGGGGACGAAACCCAATCGATTTTCTCCGTGAGAGCGATTGCGTCTATCTCTCCTGTCATTTGTGAAGAAGAAGAAAAAGAAGAATGGTGTTTTGTTGAACTCCTGGACCCGGGCCTGTTAGTTACTCGCTCACTTTTTAACCAAAAGTGCCCTAAAAACGTCTTGTCAAATACAAATACAGAGCCGTCCCGCCCCCCCCCACCCACCCACCCACGCTCTACGTCCTTGCACACAATAAAAAAAAAAAAAGAGAGACAAGGTTCACTCGTCTTTCCAACTGTTTGCATTGAAATTCAAGTGATGTTGAAAACCCTCCTTTTTAAGTCATACCTGCGCTGCAAACCCCCCCCCCCCCATGCAACGCCCCCTCCCCCCCCCCCCCTCCCCCCGTTCACCAGGTGACCACTACAGGAGGAATTCGAGTTTTCCAGAAGTCGAAGCGTAGCGATAAACTTTGTTAAAAAGTCGGCCTTTTGTTCGCAGCCTCTCTATTCCTCCAGTCACAAGCTACGGGGATTCGGCGTTATAGAGTTCCTCAGCAGGTAGATCCATGCCTCCCTCTCTCTCTCTCTCTCTCTCTTATTTTATTTTATTTTTCCTCTTTCTTTTCAGACTCCCTGTTGATCTGCATTCATCAGGCACATCAAAGTGTAGCCCAGGATGATTCTGGGCCTTCAGTCTTCTCGGCCCCTCCTGGCTGATTCTGCTCCTCCTCAGGAGGTGCACTCCTGAAGTCTGCTTAATCAATGCTTTAAGATCTCGGAGCCTCGTTGCTTTAGTGAGGAGGGAAAAAAAAAAGGAAAAGAATATACAGGCCAACCCCACACGGCATCGGCGTCCTACCGGATGCCGAGCCGATCCTGTTTCCGCTTGATTGACAGGGTCGATTCAGGGGCTCTTATTAGGGGGAGGGGGGGGCTTGGATTCCGGCCGCACGAACAGGTGAGTAGTGTGTGTGAGATGGACCTCCCAAGTCATAAGTAAATCTGATGCAACGCTTTGTGTAGTCAACGCTTCCGAACGTCCCAGACGATGCTCCGTTATACATCAGAAAGCGCTTTATTTACCAACCGCAATGAATAAATAACAACTAGCATTATTTATGTAGGGAGGTATAACAAGATCTCTCACAGTAAAATATATTGGCATATAGCAGAGCTAAAAAAAAATAGAAAAAGTGCTTTTCTGTTTGCATAAATAAAAGATTAGTAAAATAATGCATTAAAAAATTAGAATAATAATAATAATAAATCTTTAATAAACTGCTTTTGGACTGTATGTTGAAACATTTACATTTTGCTTTTCGACTTCAACATACAATATCAGCAGCAATACTTTTATTAGTACCTTTAGTAGTGGTTTAGCGGTTAGCACATTTGCCTCACACTTCCAGGGGTCGATTTCTGTCTCGGCCATGTGTGTGTGGAGTTTGTGCATGTTCTCCCCGTGCCTCAGGGGGTTTTTCTCCGGGTTCTCTGGTTTCCTCCCCGGTCCAAAAACATGCACGGTAGGTTGATTGGCACATTGGAAAATTGTCCTTAGTGTGTGAATGTGTGTGTGTGTCCTGTGATGGGTTGGCATTCCATCCAGGGTGTATCCTGCCTTAATGCCCATAGACGCCTGAGATAGGCACAGACTCCCCGTGACCCGAGGGAAGATCGGATATAGCGGTAGAAGATGAATGAATGAATGAATGAATGAACTGCCCCATTCACATTAAACCCGACTGAAATCATAAATGTTTTCATTTATTTCCCTCCCTAGTACTTGAGATTCACTTTTCAGGATGGTAGAAGAGATCCCAATGCTCCCGAAGCTATTAAGACGGGAGAGAACTTTGGAATTTTATTCTGCTAGTCCAATAACTGCTGCAAGGGGTAGCGCTGGTGTCAAACTACTGAATGGAACTTACTGGAACTACTGGTGTCGAACTACTGGTTGGGAGGTCGTTTGTTTAAATCCCAATGGCCTGTTGTATAAATTAAATAAGTATGAATTGCATTGCATTGTCAGCACAGCGAAATTGTTCATTCTCATATTCACGCCACGATACAGCGCCCCCTGGAGGACAGAGCATTGAAAGGACCCAGAAACCCAGAATGGCAGCTTGGCGATACCGGGGCTCGAACCCCTCGATCAGTAATCCAGCGCATTAATCACTGAGCCACACCCACTCCCTACCCTACTATAAATGTAAACAAAGCCTCCAGTTATTGTTAGTATACCACTGTCGGTTCACTAGATTAAATGCGCCTAGAGTAGTAATTAAATACAACGCTACTGATACTATCTACAATAGTCGCTCTCTTTGTTTATTCCCATATGCCTGGTGTTAAACGTACAGAATGCGTTTGGGAATAGCGCAATAACAGATCTCATATTTCATGCTTAACCCGCGCACTAGTTAATATGTCAGCCGTGTCGGTATTACTTAGGAAGCCTATTTAGTGTGCGGGATGTGGTTTAGACACAGGTCTGGATTCGTATCGCTCCCACATTTTTTGCGCCAAGAGACCATATTAGCTGTTGAATTAAATCCACGGACCCTCTTAATATGTTCATTTTACAGACATAAATCTACTTATTAATGTGTCGGGCTCATACTGAAACGCACGCACCGATATATATATATATATATATATATATATATATATATATATATATATATATATATATATATATATATATATATATATATAAACGCCATGGTCCAGGGTTCAATTCCCGTCTCGGCCATGTGTGTGTAGAGTTTGCATGTTCTCCCTGTGCCCTCAGGGGCTTTTCTCTGGGTTCTCCGGTTTCCTCCCAGTCCAATAAAGCATGCAGGGTAGGTTGATTGGCACGTAGGGAAAATCATCCCTAGTGTGTGAGTGTGTGTGTGTGTGTGTGTGTGTGTGTGTCCAGCGATGGGTTGACATTCCATCCAGGGTGTATCCTGCTTTAATGCCCATAGACGCCTGAGATTGGCACAGGTTCCCCGTGACCCGAGGGTAGATCGGATATAGCGTTAGAAGATGAATGTGTATATATGTATATATATATATATATATATATATATATATATACTATATATATATATATATATATATATATATATATATATATATATGCGCTAATTATGCTAATACGATTGCGTAATTGTGATTTGTTGCCCAGTGTTTGTGCCCAAATAAATAAACAAACAAACAAACAAACAAATAACTAAGTAAATAAATAATCCCATTTATGCTTCATGCAACCTTGGTGGTCTTGGGAACCACCGGCTTTGAAAAACACTGGCTTTTGGCTACTTGCCGCTGACACGTTCAGATCAATTTGCACAGTGGATAAGGTTACACAAGAAAATGTTCTTTTGTACGTAGCTTACAGCAGCTTTTATTTATTTACTTACTTATTTATTTATTTTTTCCTACCAGAAAGGGGAGAAATCGAAAACGTTTTTTGGTTGAACGACAAAATACAATTAAAAAAAAAAAAAAAAAAAAAAAAAAAAAAAAAAAAAAAAAATAAATATATATATATATATATATATATATATATATATATATATATATATATATATATATATATATGATTGCTATTTACAGCATTGATCCTGCGTGTCGTTATAAGAATTCTGTTCTGGAAGCTTTACTGCGCTTAGGCAGTGTAGGAGTACTGTATATCACACATTAGGGGTTCAAGAATAGGCAACAGCACGGAGACGGATTTATGTAACGTTCCATACGCGCAGCTACAGCCAGCCTTCGCCAAGGCAGTTAAGATATACAAAACACCTCAGTCGTAACGTAATGTCCACAGCATGTTACTCCGCCCACCGACACCACTTGGCATGCTGTCACATGTTTACTGTGCTCCATCAGCAAGACGAGTGCTCTCGAAAAACCCATTCCGGCCTCACTAGAAGCTCTCTGGAAAACTTCAGCTTCTTTGCCATTAAAATAATCAAGAAATCGCTTTGAACCTCCGACAAAACACTATTGTTTACGAATATCTTTGCTGCATATCATGCACCTTACAACGTTTACACATATGTGTACATCAGCAATGACGGATGTAGGTGGAAACATTATATTTTAATAGTATAAGATCTCTCAGCTTCAATATATTTATACTAACTATTGTCCTATAAACATTAAATGTGAAATCATACCACACTAAAATAATAATAATAATAATAATAGTTTTGTTTTCCATTTTTCTTTCTAATAGTACTTAGGAAATAGGGAGTCTGTGTGTCTATCTCAGGCGTCTATGGGCATTAAGGCAGGATACACCCTGGATGGAATGCCAAACCCATCGCAGGACACACACACTCACAATCACACATTCACACACTCACACCAGGGACAATTGTCCAAGGTGTCAATCAACCTACCGTGCATGGTTTTTTTTTGGTCCAGGGAGGAAACCGGAGAAAAAACCCCTGAGGCACGGGGAGAACATGCAAACTCCACACACACACGTGGTCGAGACGGGAATCCAACCCGGACCCTGGAGGTGTCAACCGTACCCACTATATATATATATATATATATATATATATATATATATATATATATACACACACACACACGTGTGAAAACTGTATGTGTTTCTATGTAAACACTCGATAAGAGAGTAGAGAGACAATATTTCGATTCCTCTGTACGTCTTGTACACATTGACAAATAAAGGCCTTGAACGTCCCTAAAGACTGTTTATCCAAATCGCTCACGTAATGCTCTTATTAGGTTTCTTTTTACGGAAAAGAGGGGAGGGGGTAGCTCAGTGGTCTAAGATCCGGGTTCGAGCCCCGGTACGGCCAAACTGCAGCACTTGGGTCCTTGAGCAAGACCCTTAACCCTCTGTGCTCCAGGGGCGCCGTATCATGGCTGATACCCTGCGCTCTGATCGGAGCTACCAACATCAAGCTGGGATATGCGAAGAAAAGAATTTCACTGTGCTGTAATGTATATGTGACCAATAAAGGATATTATTATTATTAGTATTATATTATTATTAATCCGAAATAATATATTAGAATCCGAAATAATCAGCAATCAGAAATAACCGACAAATTTCAAACCTGTTGTTCTGAATACTAGTGAGCCTCTATACCTCTGTAGTGCACTGGGTTTCTGTGTCTCGTGATCAATAATTCAGCACCAGCCTATTCAGCTCCTTTGCAAATCAATTAAATCCCATTACAGGCCTTTCTGGCCTTCTTGGCTCACACCGCTACTCATACAGCATATATTTATCATGGCTCTGAAACGAATCCGCGGCAGTAGCTAATTGCCGCGTCCTTGCCCGAGGTTTGCACAGGTGGCACCAAAAAAGGCAACCCGCTGAAAAGCCTGCACTGTGCGAGTGGTCAGGTATGAGCAGGAAAATTCCACCAATGTGCATCTCATCCTGAGCCAGGTAAAGCTCACAATCCTCGAGCTGTTTCAGCCGAGTTTGGTTTGGCCAAAAGCCTGCAGGCTTCATGACTCTAAAGCCCATCGTACAGCAGCAATGGCTTTCCTGTTCCCACCACGCTTTGAGGAAGGGAGAGATGGACTGCAGTTTACTTTCTACCAACGCTCCAGGCCTCGGTCCATTTCCTTCAACCTGGTGCACATTACGAGAGCCGGGTTTCATCTAGAAAGAGATTTGTGTTCTAAGTCTGGTTTGGGATGGATGGATGGATAGATATAGAACTATACTATAGAACTATAGACAGACAGATATATAGATAGATAGATAACTATACTATAGAACGATAGATAGATAGATAGATAGATAGATAGATAGATAGATAGATAGATAGATAGATAGATAGATAGATAGATAGATAGATAGATAGATAGATAGATAGATAGATAGATAGATAGATAGATAGGAGAACTATACTATAGAAGTACAGACAGACAGACAAACAGACAGAGACAGACAGACTGATAGATAACTATGCCATAGAACTATACTATAGAACTATAGATAGATAGATAGATAGATAGATAGATAGATAGATAGATAGATAGATAGATAGATAGATAGATAGATAGATAGATAGATAGATAGATAGATAGATAGATAGATAGATAGATAGATAGATAGATAGATAGATAGATAGATAGAGATAGATAGATAACTATACTATAGAACTATAGACAGACAGATAGATAGATAGATAGATAGATAGATAGATAGATAGACAGATAGACAGATAGATAGATAGAGAACTATACTATAGAACTATAGACAGATATATAGATAGATAGACAGATAGACAGATAGACAGATAGATAGATAGATAGATAGATAGATAGAACTATAGACAGATAGACAGATAGATAGATATAGAACTATGCTATAAAACTATAGACAGATAGACAAACAGACAGACAGACAGACAGAGACAGACAGACAGATAGATAACTTTGCTAAAGAACTATACTATAGAACTATAGAACTATAGACAGATATATAGATAGACAGATATATAGATATATAGATAGATATAGATAGATAGATAGATAGATAGATAGATAGATAGATAGATAGATAGATAGATAGATAGATAGATAGATAGATAGATAGATATAGTACTATACTATAGAACTATAGACAGATATATAGATATATAGATAGATAGATAGATAGATAGATAGATAGATAGATAGGTAGATAGGTGGATAGATAAATATAGAACTATACTATAGAACTATAGACAGATAGATAGATAGATAGATAGATAGATAGATAGATAGATATACTATAGAACTATAGACAGATAGATAGATATACTATAGAACTATAGACAGATAGATAGATATAGAACTATGCTATAAAACTATAGACAGATAGATAGATAGATAGATGGTTTTCCTCTGTTGCTTCAACTTGAAGACTGATTTCTTAGTGTCCATTCAATAGACTTATTGAATGCGCCCTGTGCGCCCTGTATTGGATTGGCATTCCAACAATAAAAAACAACAACAATTTTTGTCAGGTGTGTGTAATAAAAGAATCCACCTTAAGAGCAGATTAAGAGACATTATTTTCCCCATAACATAATATAAAAATGATGCGTAATTCCTTAATAATGTCAAAAAAAAAACCCATGGAAGACTTAAACAAACGTTTGTGAGTTACTATTATGGAAAGAGGACGAGGAAATGTGTAAATGGTTATTATATATATTATATGTAGATGTCATTCGTCCACGTAAACCGGTAGAGTGCGGCAGACGTGACGCGTACAATGCACAAAAGGTGTTATTATTATATAACACAGCGTTCAAAACAGTCAGGTAGGTTGGACAGGAGGCTCGGATTACAGTGAAAGTACGTAGCGTGGTATTCTGCGGCCTAGACGCTGCCTCGAGCTGACTCATGGAGTAATAAGGAGGGGAAAAATGATACGGAGACAAGACAAAGGCAAGAAAAGTCCCATTCCTTAAAGCTTAGACAGCTTTCATTTCGATCCACACGCTTCTTTTCCTTCCTTCTTTCATCTTTCTTTTCCTATCGTTCTTTATATCCCGCTCTCATAAAGGTTACCGAAACGTAATCCACCCCCCTCCCCCCCGTCCAGGCTTTTCTGCACTACCCACCCCGAAAAAAGCGACTACCCTAAATAATTCATTCCCCAAATTGATTCGCACCATAAATACACCGCAGAGCGAGGCAGGGGACGGCGGAAGGCAGGGGACGCGGTTTTGCCAGAGCGAGGGCTCGGCTTATCGGCCCCGAGCTCCTGGGCAATTAACGCCGCCCGCCATCAATCACGTGTCCGGCGTTTATATTTACATTTCCCTATACTTCCTCCCTTTCATTCGCTGCCTTTTATGTGGGCGCGCTTTACAATCATTATCTCTCTTCCTCTTTCTCGTTTCCCCTGGGAGTTATTCAGATGTAGCTTGTCTAGCTTTTAAACGGTGGAAAGATTTATACGCCGTTATCGCTGAAGGATTTCCTCCCGTTCTCCAAAGACACTTTGACGAAAGAATAAAGCGCACGACTCTCGCGATCTAATGCGCTCCCGAGTGCTGTTTTGAAGAGCGTAGCCCTAAATAAGGGCGAGAAGTTTCTTAGTCAAAGCTCTCAAGGATACAAGGATTCTTATGCAGGATGCAGGTCGTTACTTTAAAAGCCTGTGCGCTACCGGTATACTTTTATAATTACTATAGTACAGATAGTTTAAACGTCTAAGGCCAAGTACTGCTGCACTGAAATCTACGAGTGTGTATTTTATTTATTAATATTCTGTGCTAGGGGGCTACGGTGGCTTAGTGGTTCGCACGTTCGCATCACACCGCCAGGGTCCGGGTTCGATTCCCGTCTCGGCCATGTGTGTGTGGAGTTTGTACATGTTCTCCCCGTGCCTCAGGGGGTTTTCTCCGGGTTCTCCGGTTTCCTCCCCCGGTCCAAAAACATGCACGGTAGGTTGATTGGCACCTTGTAAAATTGTCCCTAGTGTATGAATGTGTGTGTGATTGTGAGTGTGTGTGTGTCCTGTGATAGGTTGGCATTCCATCCAGGGTGTATCCTGCCTTAATGCCCATCGACGCCTGAGATAGGCACAGGCTACCCCTGACCCGAGGGAAGCGTTAGAGGATGAAGGAATGAATATATCTTTTTTTTTCGCATTGTCTAGGATATGCAATAGAACCATATAGACCCTTAATGGGATGCAGTCCTTTCACCCTAAACACACACACACACACACTTATTTTCCAGTAAGCCATATCAAATCAAGACACAAAGAGCCTGGAAGTGGAAGAAAACTGCAAAGGACAGTGAAAACGCCATGTTCATTTTATTTCATAATGATGCAAGATAAATAGCACAAAAGAGAGGAAATGAACATAGGGAAAAGAGAGATGAAAAGAGAGAGAGAGAGAGAGAGAGGGAGGGGAGAGAAAGATGATCCTTTATGTGCATTCCATAAAATGTACAGTGAGTGAAATCTACATTGTTCATCATGTATTGAGATTGCCTTAATTAAGTTTTCATATTCATAGCTGCGATAAGTCACTTTAATGGCCGCTACCATCTGCCCATTATGGTCTGCCTCTGCCTCTCTCTCTCTCTTTCATATCTATTCATCTGTCTCTCTCTGTGTCTTGCTCCATTGTCTCTGTTTCGTCTCGTTGGCTCGCTCGCTCTCCTTATTCCTTATTCCACATGTCGAGGTATGAGATGTAGAGGATGTGATATTGAGCCATTAAAGGAGAGAGGTGAGGTGGGTGTGGCCTCTGAGCGGAGACCACGCCAGAGAACGGTAAAAGATTTTAGTTTATAGTCAATGATATTTTACTGCTACTGTCAGCTCTTTCAGCTAATCAGTTATTCTATGGTTTTCTCACTCTCTCTCTCTCTCTCTCTTTCTCTTACACGCACAGCCATTTTTTCCCCCTTCTTTTCATCTTTATTTATTCAAGGCTGGGCCACGAGGGGTGTCGCGACAGTTCTAGAGTAATCATTTACAAACATTCTCCAGCATAAGGGATCGCCTTAGCATAAAATGCGGTATCTCACGAGAATCACAGCTTCAAAAAGACAGATCATATTGCCAAAAGTATCGAAACAGCCCAGCCATTTCTAAGCATACGCGATTCGTCGCCAGTCGAAGGCGTTTACGATTGGACCGGAGATGGTAGCGAGTCATTTATGAACGACGAGACTCGGAAAGTGGATCTTGAGCGGACTTCTACAGAGCTCTAACCTTTAACCGTTAAACCACTGAACACCTTTGCTATGAATTTGGCCTATTTTTCACCTTACAGCGATACCCGAAATCACCATAACCACACTCCAACGTTGATTTTATTGATGAAAAGTTCAACATCTCCACCTCCAGCTCCGCCTCCTGCCTTTTTAATACGAGGCAGGCCGATGTCTCTGAACCGTACGGCATCGCAGGTCTCGCCACAATCCTCTAAACGTCCTCCTTTTACTCTTACATCACACCCTTCTATCACAAATCACTCCTGCAACTCTTCTGCACACACCTCTCCATTACTTTGCACTCTTGACCCCTGGTAGACGCAAGTTGAAATAACTATCCATTTTGCTTTACGAGCTTTAGAAATAATAAAGAATCAGGAAATCATGCCATTTTTGAACAGAGATGAAAGCACAAGCCCATAAAAACTGTAGCCCATTTTGAGGTTGTGTTTATATATATATATATATATATATATATATACACACACATTTTTAGCCCATTTTCTCTGTCTTCATGTGTGTGTGTGTGTGTGTGTGTGTGTGTGTGTCGAATGATATATGAGAACCTGGTGCTGGAGATGTTCTCGCTTAGCCTCATATCATTTATGGGTTATTAGTTGCCCTAGTGTGTTACTCAGAGAAACAGCAAGCAGGGTTGGTTTATGTCCTGTGTTTTTTTTTTTTTTTTTTAATGGCCTAGACCTACATTTCCTTCTCTCTCTCTCTCTCTCTCTCTCTCTCTCTCTCTCTCTCTCTCTCTCTCTCTCACTCTCACACACACACACACACACACACACAAAGCACCTCGACTACCACAACAACAACAGTACATTTTCTTCTCTACTAATCTAATTATCCAAAACGCATAAAAATACAAAACAAAAATCCCTCAACCTCAAATTTCTCTATGCAAACACGCATGTTGAGTGAGCAATACTGCTGTAGTCATTTATTTGTACTTAATTTAACAATATATAGTCCTCCAACAGCTTGAAGAGCTTCTTTGGCTAAACCATCGACCTAGAAACATTCAGTAGTCTCTATGGTTTAACATAGGCTACTATCGAGTTAGCTAGCTAGCTAGCTACATTCAAGTTTGAAAATGTTGTTGTTGTTGTTTTGTTTTTGGCCCATCAAAACCATCTAGCTGTATTTTCAAACTTACATTGGTACCTTGCAAACTTTACGTGACATTTTGGAATGAAACTTTAGTACTTAAGACTGTGGATAATAGCAAGTACTATTAACATTAGCATGCTGCTAACAAGCTAGCTTACATGAATTCTAAAGTTGATGAATGTTTTCTTTAACCTAGCATGGTGTTGTAACCCTCCTGTTATAGGCCCAATTCATAAGGAGGGTTTACACTGGAAAAACAAAACAAACAAATAAATAAATAAAATAGTTGAGTTGAATAATAAAATTGATGGCAGTATTAGTGTTTAAAATGAGCACATTATTCTATTTTAAATCCGTCACTTGTTTCTAGTGAAATATTGCTCGAAAGGAGTTAACGTTTACTTGCCTTTTTATGTTTAATTTTCTTACTTTAAGATTTATAGTCTTTGCTTTATATCATTTATGTGGCAAAAACAAGATATATTTTCTAGAAATAAGCTTTTATTTAAAACAAAAAGTGTAGTTGTGAGAATAAACCAGATAAAAGTAACTAACAAAATGATGCGTTCAAATTGAGAGGCTTTTCCTTCGAGTCACTTAATATACATATACACACACACAATTGTTTCGCAACATGTCGCACTAATAAAAAAAGTGAAACTGAGCGTGAAAGAAAACCGCTGCAGATACGGATAACGTTTCACCGCCCGGCATAAAAGATTTCGCTTATAATTCTAAAACTTGTCACCGAGTGAAAAAAAAGAAAAAAAAAACATATCACTGTTATTGAGCTGACCCTACAAGTCAACATTCATACAATTATCCGGCTTTATTCACATGCAAATTGCATCGAGCGACAGCAACACAGAGCATCTTTCATGCGAGGTATAATGAAGGGGCATGTGAGGGAGCAGCACTGAAAATATGATATCTGTTACACACACACCACACACACACACACACACACACACACACACACACACACACACACACACTATTCAAATCAAATCTTTTATCCGATGCTGGCACATTTTTATTCTTACGGGAGTGGTCTCTTCCACAAGGACAGTGCTTCCCATTCACAGGGCACGGGGGCTCATTTAATGCTTTGACGAGGATAGAAATTATGCAAATCACATGCTGTCGCATGCACATGTCTGATTTCAACCCGACTGAGCACCTATGAGAGATTCTGGCACCATATTTTAGACGCTATGCTCTACCATAAGTAAAGGGACGTTCATCAAGGAGAATTCATCCCCTTTGTTGCACCAAACTTGGGTCCAAGGGCACAAAACTTTCCTGGTTAGACTTCTGGTAGACTTTGCAGTATATCCAGGCTAAACATTTTTCAATACATAACAATATTTAGAAATAAATACTTTAGAACAATACACATGGGATTTGTTCACTGAACAATATATTATACTGTCGATACGGCTGTATAACAAACAAACCATCAAATCAAACCATTTATACATTCATCCGATCTTCCCTCGGGTCACGGGGAGTCTATGCCTATCTCAGGCGTCTATGGGCATTAAGGCAGGATACACCCTGGATGGAATGCCAACCCATCACAGGACACACACACTCAAAATCACACACACATTCATATACACTAGGGACAATTTTCCAAGGTGCCAATCAACCTACCGTGCATGTTTTTGGACCGGGGGGGGGGGGGGGGGGGGACCAGAGAACCCGGAGAAAAAACCCCCTGAGGTACGGGGAGAACATGCAAACTCCACACACACATGGCCGAGACGGGTATCCAAGAAGCTTTTATTATCATTCCAGCCACATATAGCTGTTAAAATGGTTAAATCACGCATCATAAACTGCAAATATGTCTTGTGAAAGCAGGACGGAGAAAATTTCCAACCGCTTTCCCAAGACCCTTATTCTGGCATGTCGCAGGTCCCAATTTTCACCATTTAATAATTACTCTATGGAGCTAATTAAGCCACAGCGGACCATAATATTCTAATTTAAGGAAATCAATGAACACCAGGATTTCTCTCTTTTTTTTCCCTTCATTTGTAATTCAGTCAAACGTAGCCATTAGTATTCCAACGGAATTGGAGCGGGGAATGAAGGCTTTATGAAGATTGACCTTTCTTAAACAGCTGATTGATATGGTAAGACTCGGCTTAAGCTAATTTTATGGATGAGACATCATTGGAATGGAATATAGTATATTGTGCACATTGTAATCCTATAGTTTGCGTTCATTGTGCATTGTGTTCAATCTGCACGGTAATAGATAAGCATTATATATATATATATATATATATATATATATATATATATATATTATAATGGCACAGTGGCTTA
>JACRUU010000027.1:23131622-23136622 GCA_030449085.1 Kryptopterus vitreolus | reverse complement strand
ACTTCATCAATAAGTTGTATGAATCCTTGCCAAACCGCATGGATGCAGTCCTTCAAGCTCATGGAAGTCATACAAGATATTAAATTTGGATCTCACAGCACCAATACTTAATTTGCTGACATATTTTTGTATTTGCAGTAAATTTGTTCAATTTCTGTATAGGCGACAAAACTTTTGTCTTGCCAAAATTTGACCTTTCTGTTTTGATTAAATGATAAATCTTTTTTCTGTGAAACTAATTTATTTCAGTGCATTAAACATCATTTGGGAGGGTTTTAGCTGTTCATACGAGCTATTTCTAACACCAATTGATTAATTAAAAGTCAATAATAGCAAGGTTAATAGCAGGTGTTTCTACAAAATAGATAAGCATAATATATATATATATATATATATAAAATAGCTCATTTAAAGCCCATAACAACTTTTCTGACACAAAGAACAGACACCCTGATCCAGGAGCAGTTATCCGACAAGGATAACAAGATTCGGCATCCAAAAATCCAATTTTCCAAAGTGGCCCCATGTCGCACCATTTCCCCACAGAACCCTTTTGCAGAGCAAAGCACGGATTTCCACATACGCAGCCCATAGCAGAAAACTCGTGCTAAAAACCGACAAGTCTTGCACATTCACCCCGAAGTCACCGGCACCTGATGATGTCGCCTCCGGGGGGGCAGAGCTTGACGGCAGAAAGCAAACACAAACCGGGTATAGATCAAGGTAGCCCTTGGGGAAAAACACGTTCTCCATCACTCACCCTTTCCTGAGCACCAAATGACACATTTCACAGACATTTAAGGCCAAAAGGACATACAGGGAGAGGGGTAATACAAGTTCCTAAGGCGAAACATAGACAAGACTTTCTTGCCTGAACATGGCAAAAAGTTGTAGTGGGGATTTAAGCCTAGGAGGGAATACCTTAAATCACGAATTCACATAAAAAATACATAAACACACACACACACACACACACACACACACACACACACACACAATCGCAAGTAATCGCACAATTACAGTGTATCATAAATGAATACTTTTCATCTTTCTAATACTATAACAGATGTTACAATTCTATACATTTCTCTCAAAATCCCTTCCTTTAATAAAATGATCGATTATTTAATATGTATTTTACTCTGGAAATTATTCCTTTAATATGGATTTCTTGTTCATTTCATTGTTACTGTTTTCAGTGTAAAATATGGGACGTGGCTCCTTTAAGAATTCTGTTCCGGTTGCTTTTCCCATAAAAAACGGTGATACGGTGTATACGGAAGCGCATTGCGTTCAGAAAAATGTGCTTTATTATGTAATACGGGATTTGGGAATGCGATGCGCTTGCATAAGGTTCCATGCGGTAATATACGCTAATATAGTGAGGAGATCGTACCTGTTGTGAATGCGCAGCTAGTAGGTGTTTCGTTAGTGGATGCACTGAAGTTTCTTTATTCATTCGTTCTTTTTTGTTCTTTGTTGTTTGGGTTTCGTTCATTCGCATATATATATATATTACTAGATATATATATATATATATATATATATATATATATGCGTTTGTCACGCCTCGTTCAGCACATTTCCGTGTTTTCTATCGCAGGCCCGCTACACCGATAACCATCTTCTGTGCCCAACGTAACCCCCCCGGACTTTTCCATCGAGAAACCTCTCCAGAAAGTTCGACAAACAACTCTTTGCAGAACACAGCAGCTGTTTGGCTAATCATTAAGCCGGAGTATTTTCATCCGCCGCTCCTTTCATCTCTCTCCAGGAATTCTGACGGCCTCTTTCATGCTGGTGCAATTATTCCTTTTTAATTGTATGAAAATGACACAGTTCATATGGCAGCTCTCGTCAATAAATACAAATATCAATCGTTAGGAATTTGCTTTCTCGGCCGTGCTTCTCGTTAACGCCCTAAGTAATCCTATTAAAGCTTATGAGAGATAATTCAATGGTGATGATGACGTTCCGGCTATTCAAAAAGTTAGACTTAGTGTGTTGTAGACAACAAGGATACACATTAGGATACAAATAGTGTGGCTGTATGGGATGTGTGTGAGTGTGTGTGTGTGTGTGTGTGTGTGTGAGGTGTAGAGATACAGAAAGATGGAACATGGCGGACAGTGAACTGTGAAGATTATCTATTACTGGGGGGAATTGCTGGAAAAGATGCAGTAATGACCTCCACATGTGAAACAAGTCTAAAAACAGTTAATGCTGCTGGGATTCTCTTTTGCACCCGTACACTCCTTACACCCCCCGGCTCTCTCTCTCTCTCGCTCCTTCTATAACTTTGTATGTCTCTTCCTCCTTTCTCTCCTTTCTTATCAGCTGCTTTCCAGCCTTCCCCTCTGCAAGGAAAGAGAATAGAGCTGTGTACAGTCTGGCTAAGCAAACCGTTTCCATGTGTTTAAAGACTAAGCCGTCCTTATCGAGATTTATGAATGAACGAGCGTTAAACAAGAGCAGTGGTTCAAAGGCCAAAAGACTTTCCAACAGAATTTCCAACAAATGTTTACACACATATTAATAGTGTCTTCCAAAGGATGTCTTTTTTTTTCCCTTTAGACATAAATGCCTTCAGTCATTCATCTTCTACCGCTTTATCCGATCTTCCCTCGGGTCACTGTGCCTATCTCAGTAGTCTATGGGCATTAAGGCAGGATACACCCTGGATGGAATGCCAACCCATCACAGTGCACACACACACATTCATACACTAGGGAGGTGCCAATCAAACTACCGTGCATGTTTTTGGACCGGGAGGAAACCGGAGAACCCGGAGAAAAAACCCCTGAGGCACGGGGAGAACATGCAAACTCCACAAACACATGGCCGAGACAGGAATCGAACCGGGACTCTGGAGGTGTGAGGCGAACGTGCTAACCACTAAGCCACCGTGCCCCCTTAAATGCCTTAATGGAAAAATATATGATTATAAACCCATTGTGCATCTGTGAATGGACAGTCCGTTAAAGCTTCCTGTACTTGACTAACAGGACCTGAACCCGGAGCTTGGGGTGTGTGTGAGTCTCTTTTCTTCTCACCATGGCTATAAAGTGTGACTATTGATTTACTGTAGCCTTGAATATGTCCGGCCGTTCCTTTTCTGACCTTTTTTTTGTGTGTGTGTGTGGGGGGGGGGTTGTTGTTGCTGCCCCCACAGACCTGCCACTCACTGGATGGGTTTGATTTTCCACCCCATTCGCTGTAAAATCCCAACGGGTTGTTTTACCCCCGTTTTAAACACCGGCATCGAGAGCCACGGTGCGCTCGATGGTGTGCATTTTTTCCCCCACCACCGTTCAGTTGGACGCACGATTAGGTAATTCAGTACTGCATTTTACTTTATTATATCTTGTATCTTGTATCTAATGTGTGTAAGTGTTGCTGTATAATTTACTGGATTTGTACTTAACTTGCGTTTATCAACACTATGTCACATCAGTACACCTGGGTATGGACCAATTAACCAGATGCTTTGCTTTTCGAGTGTACTATACGTCTACCGTTGATGTGGAAAAGTGCAATATCGTTCAAGTCATTCCTACATAAGTCTGTATGCAAAGCAGTAATGTCCAAAATGATGAATAAATATAGCCCTCAGCTCACATTAAACTCTATGTATTGTCTCTCAGAAGGATAAATAAGTGTGATAAATGCATAGGCAAGAAGGTGCTGTAGTTAATAATCATATACAGTCATATACAGAAGGTGCTGTAGTTAATAATATATGATCTGTATAAATAAGGACACCTTTTGCACATTTGCACACACTTTAACCTTGCCGTATCTCCCACACATACCATCCCTTTATATTTTTTATTTGTATTTTTACTTTATTCTTCATTGTTATTCATTTATACACACGTAAAAAAAATTCGATTTATTTATTATATTGCTTATACTATTTATTTATTACTTTTTCATGTTTATATGTCTGACGGTAGCAATAAACATTTCGTGCTCTTTATGTATGCGCATGTGACAAATCAAATTTGAATCTGAATAAGGGTATTATATGTATGTGTGTATGTGTATATATACTATATATATATATATATATATATATATATATATATATATATATATATATTAAGGCTGTCAAAGTGAATGCATTCTTTGTTTGCGAATGCAACGCGCTTCCGTATAAGCCTACAAACGTATCACCAGTTTATATGGAAATGCAACCGGGAACAGAATTCTTAAAGGAGCCACGTCCTATATTTTGCAACTGAAACGAAGAATAATTTCCATAGTGAAATAAACAATTTTATTGAAGGGAGAGATTTTGAGAGAAACTATATACATAGATTATTATTAATAATAATAATAATAATAATAATAATAATAATAATAATTAGAGTATTAGAAACATTAAAAGTATTCATTTATGGTACATTGAAAATTTATTAAATATGTTTTTAATTTATATATATAATCATTAAATTATTATTAAACTATGTATGTATATATATATATATATATATATAGATATATATATATATATAATATATATATTATATATATATATGATTGTATTTATGATACAGTATAAACAGAATAGATGATAAACAATGATAAACATACACAGTATATACATTGGTCTGTACATGCCTGGAGACGCTCGTCATCTTCTGCGATGGAAATGTACTACGCAGAGAAATCCTAAATATGTAAGTATGCTTCTCTTAACAATGCGTCTCGACCCTTTATTCTATCTTTCCGCCCCGGTTCTTCACCGTGCCCCTTGCTGCCGCCGGAATCCACTTGAGGGCAGTGTGACAAACAAAACCGGGCCACCTCACACCTTTCTTACTGCTGATTAAGAGGAGGACGACGTGGAGGGTGCGTGGGAAGAGCACCATACAATGAACAAAGTGATAAAAGAAAAGGTAGAGTCAGAGATGGAGGTGTGTGAAGATGCAAGATAAGAGGTGAGAGAAAACGATAATCGGGCGCCGAGCACTGTCAGGAGTGTGTTGGATATATAT
>JACRUU010000027.1:23109122-23124122 GCA_030449085.1 Kryptopterus vitreolus | reverse complement strand
TGTTTTGCACTGTAAGAAAAACAACAACAACAACAAAAAAAACAACCCGAAACAAAACAATGTTCTCTGAAGAGTTTTGTCAGTCAATATCCCCTTCTCAACAACGGACCCCCTCCTCCCCCCAACCCCCCCCCCACCCCCTCATCCCCCCACACCGAAACCCTACACCAGATAACACCTGTTCCATTGTGTTGAAGAACATTTCACTGCGGCCTCTCAGACATGCCACAGAACTCCACACTCCACGTCTCCTTTCCCTCCCCGACCATCTCTGCCTCTTCCTTCAGGCTTGTCTTCCTGCCTCCTTCTTTCTTTCCGCATTTATTCTCCCTCACACTGTGTAGGATGAGGAACAGAGAAAAACTAGCTTCCCCCCCCACACACCTTCACCACCACCCCTTCCCCACCCCATCCACTCTCTCGTTCTCTCATTCGTTCTGAAAGCATGTCTTTGTGGCTCTGTGAGCAGCTCCCTGTCTGTGAACACAGCTTCAGCACTTTTCATCAGCAGATATTTGAAATCTAACTGACCCTATTCATGCCGTGCCAGGCCTGTTCACTCTCAGCCCTTACCAATGCCACATAACAGAGAGAGAAAGAGAGAGAGAGAGAGAGAGAGAGAGAGAGATCTCAGGAATCCAGCAGTGTCGATTCTGGCCACAGACAGCTGGGCCTGAGGGCCAAGGGCACTTTTGAACCGAGCTGCTATGCAGCAGATCCCATCTGCTCTCTCATGATGCTGTAAAACGATCTACAAATTACCGAAAATTCCACAATCCACAAATTACACATGCCAAAAATCCACAGGGCCATTCTTATACGGGGGTTATAACTTTACATAGAAAAGCTATTAATATGGATTGAGCTTCATTCGGGTTCCCGACATCTTCAAATATAATGGGCTGGTCATGTTTGTGGTATAATTGGGGACACTGTGGCTTAGTGGTTAGCAGGTTCGCCTCACACCGCCAGGGTCCGGGTTCGATTCCCATGTGTCTGAGGAGTTTGCATGCTCTCCCCATGCCTTAGGGGGTTTTTCTCCGGGTTCTCCGGTTTCCCCCCGGTCCAAAAACATGCACGGTAGGTTGATTGGCACCTCTGAAAATTGTCCCTAGTGTATGAATGTGTGTGTGTGTGTGTGTGTGTGTGTCCTGCGATGGGTTGGCATTCCATCCAGGGTGTATCCTGCCTTAATGCCCATAGATGCCTGAGAAGATCCGAGGGAAGATCGGATATTTCGGTAGAAGATGAATGAATGAATGAATGAATGTTTATGGTATAATGGCATATTTAAATCGCATTTAATCAAAAACAGCGAGATAAAGTGAGGAAAAAAAATAACAAATAAGTCAATAAATAAATAGTCTGGGCTGCTCCAAGCCACCAAAACAACTAGAATAGAACGTACAGGAGGATGAACTCGAATGTTCTGAAATGTAATTCCTTTATTTAGCGTCCTACGTTTTTTTGACATGGTTTTGAAATGGATTTAGCGATCTAGTGTGTGAAGGACATAACTGTTAATACTACAATACAGGTTTCGTACCCCCTCACCCCCGTATGTCCAGTGAACCCTCGTGCCGCTTGGAGTTTATGTAATGAGTTTATCATGGTAACAAGTATTGATTGTTTCCTTGCCCTTAAATAAACAACCTGAGATAATCACCCAAACCGGATAGATCAAGATTTCAAAGGGTCGCATCTTTTTTTTTTTTCCCTCGCTGTAGCCTCAGATTCAATATGTTCTTCTGTTATTGTAGTTTATCTGTCTCAAGGTTTGGCAGGTTATTCATTCGACGAAAATGATAAAAAAAAAAAAAAAAAACAACAACAACATTTTGTCAGATAAAACCCCAAAATTGGAGGTGCTAAAACTGTATAGGAGTAAACTTTTCCCTTCACTGTTCCAGCTCGACAATGCCCCTGGACACAAAGCACATGGGTTGGAGTATTAGATGTTGCATGGCCTGCTATAGAGTCCTCAATCATAGCAATCAGAATGCTGACCGGACCCAGACATCCTTTACCCAACATCAGTCAACACTTTCTTAATGAAATCTTTGGGCTGAATGAGTAGAAATCGCTTTAACAACACGTAGGGGAAGAAAATCAGTGGCTGTATTCCATTGGAGGGCCGAACCCGGACCCCCCGGCGTCCATATCCAAATACCCAAGTGTGACATATTCGGATTAAAGTTTAGTTTAGAAAACGGCCGCTACACTTGTGAAGTGACGATGATGACAAAGACAATGATGATAGATGATAACTTTTATAGATAGATATTATAAAATATTTTAGGATAAAATATTATATAGATATATGAGATATATATATATATATATATATATATATATATAGATATATATATACACATATACATATACACATACACATACATTCATTCATCTTCTACCGTCTTATCCTATCTTCCCTCGGGTCACGGGGAGTCTGTGCCTATCTCAGGCGTCTAAGGGTATTAAGGCAGGATACACCCTGGATGGAATGCAGAACCCATCGCGGGGCACACAAACACACACACACATTCACACACTAGGGACAATTTTCCAAGGTGCCAATCAACCTACCGTGCATGTTTTTGGATCAGGGAGGAAACCGGAGAACCCGGAGGAAAAACCCCTGAGGCACGGGGAAGAAAAGAACATGCAAACTCCATGTGCACATGGCCTGGCCGAGACGGGAATCGAACCCCGACCCTATATATACTATATACAATATATACTGCCTATATATACACTTTAGTAAAAGCTTCAAAGACTGGACGGCAGACCTGCAATAACACCTGATGCGGTTTGCATTAGACTCTATGAAGTAGTTGCCCTGACCGTTACACTAATACGCTTTATACTAAAACAGGAATGCTTGGATGCGAAACACACACGTTTTATAATAATAGCCAGAAAAGCACAGAAGTGTGTGCGTTCAGGATATGCGCCTTGGCCGTAAAGCCTTCAAGCTGGACCACATCACACACAGGTGCCTTCAAAGACGAAGAAGAAGAAGAAGAAGGCAAGGCTTATTTGTTAGTCAACTAATAAAATAGAATATTAAAAGCGCTTCCCATGAATCCGAGAGCTTGTGAACACAACATCAAACACAATGGAAAGTATTATTTTGTCTGTTGAATAGATGAAATTCTTTCAATTGATGAAAAAAAAAAAGAAAAGATGGAATGCCAAACGTTTACTTGCCGGAAACATGAATATAATGATGTGGGGAAAAAAGTGCTGGGGGTTTAGCAAAGACGAAACTGACAGCGCTTTCTTGGGAACTCTGTAGGCATTATTGGAACATTTTAATGGCCACACATACAGAAGAAAACACTCGTGGTTTTTTCCTTGATGCAGAAAGGTTTTTATATTATCATCCGAATCATTTTTTGTCACTTTAATTCTTGCTTTTGGGTCTCTACAGTAATATAATTCATTCATTCATCTTCTATCGCTTTATCACGGGGGAGTCTGAGCCTATCTCAGGCGTCTATGGGCATTAAGGCGGGATACACCCTGGATGGAATGCCAACCCATCACAGTCCACACACACACTCACATTCACACACACGGGACAATTTTCCAAGGTACCGATCAACCTACCGTGCATGTTTTTGGACCGGAGAACCCGGAGAAAAACCCTCTGAGGCACGGGGAGAACATGCACAAACTCCACACACACATGGTTGAGACGGGAATCGAACCCCCGACCCTGGCGGTGTGAGGCGAACGTGCTAACCACTAAAGCACAGTGCCCTACAGTAATATAATAATAAAAGCAAATTCATATTCATTTTTTGAACTCGCAGCGATTGAAAACTGCATTTCCGTCATGTGCCAATGCGTTTTTCATATCCGACATATATGTTTATCTTTATTTCCAGATGGCGAATTACGGTTTCGTGAATTATTTATGACGGTAAATAATATTTCGCACGAGGATCTGATTGTAAATGCCTTTAAACATGTTTACTGCAGAGCTCTACTCTGCTTGGAGGCAAACATGTCCTCCAGGCTCGGTGCGGATATGTTCTGAGTAACATGTCCTCTGGAGCATAGTGGTTGACAATTTTATTGCTGTTAATAAAACAAGCAAGGGAGTACTGGGCAATCAAATTGACATCTTTAATTAAAGTGGCAGCTTAATTAAAAATCCAATTAACTGTGAAGCCCTAATGAATAGGAGAGGGGGGAGAAGGGGGGGATGGGAAAAAAAAAACGCCAGGTTTGACCTTCAGGATGAAGAAAGACATTTATTTCAAATCGGGTAGCAATTAACAAATGAAATAAAAATTTGGGGGGAATTTGGACCGAAACGATGTTTGCTTGGCCTTAAGTTAATCGATTGGTTCCGAATGTGGTTATTTTAAACAAATTAAATAAACAAACATATACATAAACGGAAACAAAATAAGGAAAGGAAAATGGCCCACATAAAATGCATTTCATCCTAATTTTTATGTCAGCATATAAATCAAGAGGTTTTTTATTGTCATTTTAAACTATATATATATATATATATATATATATATATATATATAGAGAGAGAGAGAGAGAGAGAGAGAGAGAGAGAGAGAGAGTCAGTCATCTTCGACTGCTTTAACCGATCTTCCCTGGGGTCACGGGGAGTCTGTGCTATCTAAGGCGTCTATGGGCATTAAGGCAGGATACACCCTGGATGGAATGCCAACCCATCGCGCACACACACACACATTCATACACTAGGGAAAATTTTCCAAGGTGCCAGTCAACCTACAGTGCATGTTTTTGGACCGAGAAAAACCGCTAAGGCAGGGGAAGAAGAATGGCTGAGACGGGAATCGAACCCTGGCGGTGTGAGGCGAACGTGCTAACCACTAAGCCACCGTGCCTCTAAATATATATGTATATATATATTCATATTGTCATATACGCAGTAAATTACCGACATCCTATTAAGAGTCCTATTCTTTATTTATTTATTATGTAATAATAATAATAATAATAATAGCATTCTGCCACATTTTGCCTAACCTTGCATATGTCTTCAATCAGTATCTTTTATCCGGTATTTGAAGGTCCAATAAAATGTCTTTTTGTTTTTTTTTTCCATACCCGGTGCCGTTTTGATGTGGACTATCAGGACCCGGTAAGTCTAATGGAGGCTTGGAAAAATCAACCACTTAGAAGCAGCGGAGGAGAATCAGTATGCTCGGCAGCTGCGCTACTCTGTTCTCTGCAGTAATTATTTAACTAATGACCACGCTAATTGTGAGCAGGGTGCGTCCCTGGACACCTGGGAAGCGAATATCTCAGTTGACACATTACTGATCAACAGTAAAACTTGCTTCATAAGCATGAGAGCCATCAAGCGCGGAAACCGAGCCTCTGTCGCCTCGTAAGTGCTGACGTGGGCATCAGAACAACAGGTTATGTGCTGAGTTGTAAAACAGACATCTGGAGTGTGTTTTTTAAACACCTTGCATTTGCCTTAAAATACGTTCAAATTTTGTACACATTTCATGTCTGTCTGTCATGTCTGTCATGTCATGTCTGTCTTTCGTGTCTATCAGTCATGGCTGTCTTTCATGTCTGTCAGTCCGTCCATCTGTCTATCGATCCATCTATCTCACTGCCTGTCTGTCTAACTCACTGCCTGTCTATCCATCTATCTGTCTGTCTGTCTATTTATTATCTAATAGATATCTAATATCTAATTATCTAATATCTCATTTGACACATTACTGATCAACAGTAAAACTTGCTCCATAAGCACGAGAGCCATCAAGCGCGGAAACCGAGCCTCTGTCGCCTCGTAAGTGCTCACGTGGGCATCAGAACAACAGGTTATGTGCTGAGTTGTAAAATAGACATCTGGAGTGTGTTTTTTAAACACCTTGCATTTGCCTTAAAATACATTGGAGCTTCAGAAATACAAATGTCATGGGGCCAGAATAAAATGTTTACAGTGCTTTAGGAGGAATATTTGGATGAAGACCAGACAATGGAACATCACGCTTTGGTGTGTCGATTAAATCCGAAATACTGAGAAATTACGGAATATCAGATGTTCCGTTATAACGTAATTGCGCTAATGAAGATGATATTTTGGAGGTAGTGCACAGAAAGGTCTTGTTCCGCTTGAAACGAACACAATAGCACTGTGCATGTCCTCCGCAACGCTCTTTCGAGCAGAATTATAATATATAATTATTACTTTTTTTTCGGTATATAATTAGCATTTTAAAACTTGGGTGGAAATAAAGAACTATAAAATGGATGGTTAAATCTTGATTAAAAATCATTATTAAAAGAGAAAAAACAAACACAAAGGGAAATCTGAAAAAAAAATACCCATAAAAAGTTTTTTTTTATATTTTTTCCTTCTAATTAAGTAAAAATCAGATATGCATTAATTAAACCCTATTGTATATATTTTTTTAAGTATTTTTTAAACAATTATTTCAGCATTGCCATACTCCTAATCATGGCACACCAACATATATAATGAGCATAAAAACAACAACAAAAAAACAAACAAACAATACACACACACACACATTTCCTCTTATGGTAAGTATCCTTTAGGTCCCTCAGAATGACGCGTGTCTGTATCTAATCTGTTCAGAAAACAGAATCCACTTTCTGTTTCTGTTTTGTTCTTTTGATTGTTTTTTCTCTGGGGGTTCGGTTTGGTTTCCTTATTTGTATCGCACTGAAAACAGAATCTTATTCTATTGCTTTCTAACATACAAATGTGCTTCATTGCCAACTCCCTAATTAATGTGTTTATATAAAGTATAAAATGTGGATAGCAGGTCATTAGTCATTAAAAGACATTTTCAAGATTGTACTTGCATTGAACAGATTATAATTTTATACACAATTCATATCTGTCTGTCTGTCTGTCTGTCTGTCTGTCTATCTATCTATCTGTCTGTTTGTCTGTCTGTCTATCTATCTATCTATCTATCTATATATCAATCTAACTCTCTGTCTGTCTGTCTGTCTGTCTGTCTGTCTGTCTGTCTGTCTGTCTATCTATCTATCTATCTATATATCAATCTAACTCACTGTCTGTCTGTCTGTCTATCTAACTGTCGGTCTATCTGTCTGTTTGTCTATCTATCAATCTAACTCACTGTATGTCTGTCTATCTAACTCACTGTATGTCTGTCTATCTAACTCACTGTCTGTCTGTCTATCTAACTCACTGTCTGTCTGTCTGTCTATCTATCTGTGTCTGTCTGTCTATCTAACTATAGCTCTCTCTCTCTCTCTCTCTCTCTCTCTACACACACAATATATAATGATATATATATATATATATATATATATATATATATATATATATATATATATATATATATATATATATATATATATAATATATATATATATATATATGTGTGTATCTGTATGTGTGTGTGTGTGTGTGTGTGTGTGTGTGTGTGTGTGTGTGTGTGTGTGTGTGTGTATATTGCACCTGACATCAAGAACAATTCCTAGTACAGTGAAGTGCTGAAGTTCCTCCAATAAAACATTGTTTTTTTCCCCCGATTCTGTTTCTGACAAAACTCATGCTGAACTTTGAAGTCCTTCACCGGACCTCACCACAGCACTGCTCCGTGTCGTAATTTGATTCGCGTGCGGGGAATTTAATAATAACGTAGGGCAGATAAGCCAAAAAAAAAAAACGAAGAGGCTGGAAAAAGCGAATGCTTCGCCCACAGGAATGCCACGAACTACGGGCCCATCGGATGAACTCGCCTCGAATCAAAGTCTTTTATGTGCACGCTTTGAAGACTCGTTGCAGTGTGACATAGCACAATGACTCCTTCATTAAAGTCTCCTCCACATGTTGCTGTACGGTTATTAAGCGGCTGAAATAACAGATCGGATATCAGTTCCATAGCAAAAGTAAACAGGAGTGAAATATGTTCGAAGAGTACGGCGTCACATGAAACACATATAGCAGGAAGGTGGTGTTGCTTGCATGTAGGAAGTGTGGCTGGAACATACAAACAGACCCCTGTAGAGTTTGCTCAAACTACTTTTTTCTCTCTTTTTTTTTTCCTCCAACATTATTGAATGCCAGATTAAACTGTTCTTGGCACGAGTAAATAACACGAAAATGTTCAATGTTCGATCTGAACCATAGTATTTTTGAATTTAAAGATATCTAAAGATTTGTCACTGCGTTTTATATCATATCTTTTCAGCAGTGCAAGAAAATGCGTTGTGTTTTGATTATTGCAATTAATAAAATAATAAAAAATAAATATAAAAATGATCACATATACATAAGAAAAACGATTTATAAACATTTGTGAGCATAAGAGGTGCATGTGCTTTTAAAAATATCCCATTCCACATTTAGTGTGTGTGTGTGTGTGTGTGTGTGTGTGTGTGTGTGTGTGTGTGTGTGTGTGTGTGTGTGTGTGTGTGTAATGAGATAGAGAGAAAGGGAAAAACATTATTAATTAGTTAAGCATCTATTTTTAAAATTTATTTGTATTTAAAAAGCTTTGATTACCCCTCGGGGGCACGGTGGCTTAGTGGTTAGCACGTTTGCCTCATACCACCAGGGTCCGGGTTCGATTCCCATTCTCGGCCATGTGTGTGTGGAGTTTGCATGTTCTTGCCGTGCCTCAGGGTGTTTTTCTCCAGGTTTCTTCCCGGTCCAAAAACATGCACGGTAGGTTGATTGGCACCTTGGAAAATTGTCCCTAGTGTGTGATTGTGTGTGTGTCCTGTGATGGGTTGACATTCCATCCAGGGTGTATCCTGCCTTAATGCCCATAGACGCCTGAGATAGGCACAGACTCCCCGTGACCCGAGGGAAGATCGGATATAGCGGTAGAAGATGAATGAATGAATGAATGATTACCCATCAGAAGAGGAGGGGTGTAGCTCAGTGATTAAGGACCTGGGCTACTGATCAGAAAGTTTGGTGGTTCGAGCCCCGGTATTACTGAGTTGCCACTCTTGGGTCCTTGACCAAGGCCCTTAACCCTCTATGGTCCAGAGGGAGCCATATCATGGCTGACCCCAGCTTCCAAACCACAAGCTGGGATATGCAAAGATAGAATTTTCACTGTATATGTGACAAATAAAGACTTTTCTATTCTATAATACAGAACTGGGACTGGAGCAGAATAAATATGGTACCTGGTGCATTATGTAAATAATGATAAAATGATTTTATCAGCATTTGTTATGTCTGAGATGCAACTTAAACAAGTAATCGGTTTGTGTTCGTGTCGCCGTTTGTGCACAGAGATAATTATCGCTTTGGTAACGATAACGTGCGGTGAAAAAAAAAAAAAAAAAAAAAAAAAAAAACGCAGCAAAATGTCAAAAATCACGGAATAAAAGAACTTCGCTTCGGCGTTGGTGGTCGTTTATGCTTAGCTTTTCCCACATTATTGTTGATCTCGGAAAGCGTCAGGAAAATGGCGCTATTGTGTTTCTCGCCGAAGCAATTTCTTTAAAAAAAAAAAGAAAAAAGAAAAAAAAAGAAAAAAAAAAAAAAATCTGACACTCATGACTTAAACATTGTTGCTGAAATAAAATATGATTAACACTGTGTGGGCTTCGAAGAAAACGTTTGTGGCTGCGGAAAGCTGCCGCCTCAGCATTGTCTCTCGCTACGCGTCAATGGCTTTTTTGTTTGGGCTGCTCGGCGAAGAACAAAGGATTCGGTTGTCTCTCGTCCAACAGCTCCACACATTCAATACGCTCTCTAGTGTCCTCGAAGCCCTTGAAGGCTCGGATCGTCGAACTCGACGGATTTTTAGGCATAGACTAGCATTCGACAACTCGCGGAGAATGTTATCCGCATGCTGGTTACTCGTGCATGCAGGTACTAGTTCCTGTCAGTCAGGCTCTGGGGCTATATTAAATTTCCCCGTGCCGGAGCGTTTGAATGGGACTTGATTAATAGGTTTAATAAAGTGAAAACAATGGCAGTAGCCAAAATCACTCGACACGTATCGCATATCAAAGTAATGAGCCCCGGTGCCGTGTTTACAGTTCTCAGATTCCAGCCAGAGAGAGGGAGAAAGAAAGAGAGAGAGAGAGAGAGAGAGAGAGAGAGAGAGAGAGAGAAAACCCGGACGAGCTGTCCATGCAATAGTTGTATAAGCTAGTGTGGGAGAAGAGAAGACCTGTGTGCAGTGAAAGAATGTCCTTGTGTCCGTGGTTAATGATGCCGTACATGTGGCGCAGCCTAGCTCTGAGCTACGTGCTAAATTGCTAGCGCGTTGTTAATTTTCGTTTTTTCGACCGTGTTGGACACTAGAGCGGAGGAGGGAAAAGTCTCCAAGGGGCGGCAGAGAGATAAAATAACGAGGCTTGCGGAGGGCAGCTTTCGGATAACCCTGAAACGGCGAGACAGTGAGAGAAAGAGAGAGAGAGAGAGAGAGAGAGAGAAGCCCTTTGTTTTCAGGAACAGAGTAGCTTCTTTGCTAATGTTTTCCAGATTCCTCAGATGTTTGTGTCAGCTTGTTTGAGATCAATGAGACCTTTACTTGGCACCAAAATACCTCTTCGTTTCACCCACCAGCTACAAAACCTACATCCTGACTCGGATGTCGCACTAATGATGCCTTTACGAAGGCCCGAATACATGTGCTAAGGAGGCGTATGCTGTAGCTAAGTGGCTAAGGCAAAGGTCACGAGTTCAAATCCCAGCCCAACGCCGAAGATGCTAACTCTTGTGCCGCGTGAAGAAAAGGCTGCTTAGGTGTATTAATGAGATCATTGCATGTCACTCGGGATACGGACATCTGCCCAATGCGGTAAATGTCAAATGCTAGTTTAGCGCACACTAGCCATACGCCCTATTTCATTTGTAAGAAAGCACCATCACTACCAACAAAAAACAACAAGCACAACATCTGTTGGTGGTGTTGTTTTTGTTGATTTGGCCATCTTCCAATCTGTCCACTAATATGAGCCTGTGATTCTTCTTTATAGCGAATGCTACAGGAACCTGATGTTGTAGGCCACAGGTGTCAAATTCATGGCCAAATATGGCACTCGGCGTAATTATTTTTGGCCAGCGAGAACATATCAAATGTGTATTAGAGCTGGCCAGCCTATATATATATATATATATATATATATATATATATATATATATATATATATATATATATATATATATATATATATATATATATATATATGGGGGCACGGTGGCTTAGTGGTTAGCACGTTCGCCTCACACCGCCAGGGTCCGGGTTCGATTTCCCGTCTCGGCCATGTGTGTGTGGAGTTTGCATGTTCTCCCCGTGCCTCAGGGGGTTTTTTCTTCTCCGGGTTCTCCGGTTTCCTCCCTGGTCCAAAAACATGCACGGTAGGTTGATTGGCACCTTGGAAAATTGTCCCTAGTGTAATGAAATGTGTGTGTGTGTGTGTGTCCTGCGATGAGTTGGCATTCCATCCAGGGTGTATCCTGCCTTAATGCCCATAGACGCCTGAGATAGGCACAGGCTCCCCGTGACCCGAGGGAAAGATCGGATAGATCGGTAGAAGATGAATGAATGAATGAATGAATGATTAATATATATATATATATATATATATATATATATATATATATATATATATATATATATATATAGCATACACCGCTTACACTACAAAAATCCCAGAATGCTTTGTTAGTGCTTCCCCCAGTCAACAATAATTATTGTCATGTTTACCATTTGCCTTTTGTTTTTATACTCTCTCTCTCTCTCTCTCTCTCTCTCTCTCTCGATCTATCTATATATATATCTATATATATATATATATATATATATATATATATATATATATATATATATATATATATATATATATATATATATATATCTATATATATATATATATATATATATATAGATATATATATATATAGACTCCTGACAGGTAAATAATTTATCTTGCCTGAGGATGTCATTTTTGTCAAGTGCCACCTAGTGGACGAGTGAAAGCAATCACAAAGTAAACAGCTTTAAAAGTAAAAAAGCTTCTGTGATTAAAAAGTTACACTACTTTATTACATTTTGAATAGGGTCGTTTTTCGATTACATTTCCAAAGTAAACCCTCATAAACATTGTATATAAATATGCATGTATTGTTTATTTGTTTATATGGTCCGGACCAGGGCTGGTTGAGGAGGGATCATTTAATGTACCTTAAGCAATTTTAGCTGAAGACCTCTGGTGTGTATATATATATATATATATATATATATATATATATATATATATATATATATATATATATATATATATATATATATATATATATATATATATACACACCAGAGGTCTTCAGCTAAAATTGCTTAAGGTACATTAAATGATATATATATATATAACCGTAATGCTGATGTGGCCCTCGGTGACTGACCAGCACAAACATGTCACTGCAATGCATTTATGCTCACCACAGTGATAAACAGTGGGCAACTTAACACAATCTGGCCTCACTGGAATATAGCAAGTACTAAGGATCTTAAGATGTATAAATATATCGGATTAGGATTTTTATGCCTTATTCTTGGATGATGGAATAATTGAACAATTTGGTGATTAAATAGAATTTTGTATAAATTTCTAAATGAAATCAAATAAACAACACGACGCTACCGAAGCGCCAGACGAAATGTGCGTCTCTTCATAGAGTTTGGCTTTTATGGAAAGGCCTTTTCATATTTGGTGTGATTGGTGATTCCGAGAAGCGTCCTGGAGAACGGTTTCA
The DNA here is from genome assembly GCA_030449085.1 of Kryptopterus vitreolus. Taxonomy (NCBI): domain Eukaryota; kingdom Metazoa; phylum Chordata; class Actinopteri; order Siluriformes; family Siluridae; genus Kryptopterus; species Kryptopterus vitreolus. The sequence continues at coordinate 23,111,377 of JACRUU010000027.1, read as the reverse complement.
GCCGACTGATCCTGTAAATGGAATAGCAGCTGTTGTATTACACGGGGCTTTCGCCGGACCAAATGTGTGCGGTCGCGCTTTTATTTACGAAACCCGAAGATACAAATAGAACATTTTTGACCGTGCACTCCATGTTTGTGATAACGCGGAATCGCACTTTGTTATGCGTCCCTTCTTGGTATTTAAACGAATGGGGCGTTTTAGGCCCTTGTTGTTGATAAAAAAAAGAAGGAGGAAAAAAAAAACTCTCCGATGATTTCCTTTTCTTTTTTTTTTTCCTCCTCCTCAGTCCCAACGCCTTCATGTATCAGCAAAAAAAAAAAAAAAAAAAAAAACAGGAGCTTCTCCGATTTAATGCACTGGTGTATTTGCATTTAGATTACCCCTCGGAATATAGGGGGACTGGGAATTGAATGCGGCGAACAGAATAAATATGGTGAATAATGCAGCATACATTTTAAATGAATGGAGACGTTGGCTTTTTCCAGGGCTGACGCAGAAGCCTCTCGGGTGCCTGAAAACACAGCGAGTGCTCAACTGTGTGACACAGCAGAGGAACAAAGAGAATAAGCGACAACACTTATTGTCCTTTCGGATCACCCCCCCCCCCTTTCCCTCCCTTTAATTATGTCATATCCCTTCATCAGTGAACGAGCCAGACTTATATTAGGCATGTGTGTGTGTGTGTTTTTTTTAAACACAATAATGAATGTGTTTTTTCCTTCCATCCAGCTTAAGACACAAAGTCAAATATCTACAAGTCATTATGCTAATCTTGGCCTATTCATCAGTCACTCGGGCACAGTGCAGCTTATTGTATGAGCGATCATTTCCATCGACTGCAAGATGCATCCGGCTCGATCAGGTGCTCATCGCGTTGGGAAAAAGGAGCGCCTGGAGACCGGCTAATCTCCAATCTGTCTCGTCTAAAAGTACTCTCTGCACATCTAATGGGCCTTTTACCATTCAGCCCCGGAGATAGAGAGGCAGAAAGAGTGAGAGAGTGAGATAGGTGCACAGTACAGAGCAGAGCACCCGCCCCCCTTACTTCCATCAGTATTCCTGTCAGCCTGGAACCTGATCGTGCAGAGGACGGACAAAAAAAAAAAAAAGGAGTCCCGCCTCTCAATCCACTCTCTCTTCCCTTGTTCCCGAGTCCCGTCCTCTTTTGCCTCACCCTCTCCCTGCCTTCATGACCCCTCCAGCATGTTTTATTGAAACAAATTGAAGGTCCCTTCACCAGCTGCACGTTAAGCAGTTTCTAGAGGTCGAGGCCAAAAGGGAAAAAAAAAAAAAACACACACATGATTAAAACCTGCGAAAGGGTTGGAGGTGTGTCAGCAAGCGTCTACTCAATCAGCACAGGCGAAATTATAGAGCACGAGGAGATGCCATTCGCTGCCGGGACAGGGGTGGTGGTGGAGGGGATAAGGAAGGGGATGGAGGTTTTGGTGACAGAGGTTTCGATGGGGTTTTTATACACAACACATCTGTCTGTCTGTTTTGGAAAAGTATTGTTCAGGTTTTTTTTTTTTTATCTCTAGGTGTAGGAAAAATGTATTTTAGCATGAGATAGTAGATAAAAAGAAGAATAGGAGAAAAAAATAGAAAGGGAAAAAAATTAGAGTGAGAAAGAGATAGTGAGAAAGAATAGCACACCTGCATGCTCCACACCTGTGTGCTGGTCTATTTATACTTTATAAATAGACCGTACTGGCCATTTCTGCGCGTCGATGGGATGCCGTGTCACGGAAACGACGCCGTTTATGAAATGTGGAGGTTTTATAGGACACTCCCCCCCCCCCATATATAGCCATGGCGTGGTCTATTAATCTGTTTAATCATCAGGGTCCATTGATAATGTTAAAAGCATACTGTATATACATAACTTTATATTTAAAAACTAAATATTTGATCGAATATTTAGCCAACTCTGGATTTCGATATATATATATATATACACACACACAAGGTGAAACGCATATGAATGAGAATTGCATATGTCTTTTCTATTTTTTCCAAAAATAAGACAATAAATAAGCCAGCGAAACAGGGATCGGCACAGGAGGTCATTGCATGCAGCGTTGGAAAAACCTAACCCTTTTATCGTTAGCACGTTTTACGTGCTTCGATTTATTGCCACTTAGACACAGGTGCATCATTGCACTCAGTTGGTTAACTGAGCGTATCCAGCCACCGAGCACCCTTCCACAACCCCCCCCCCCCACTGTGTTTTCCCCTTCATCTACGCCAAT
>JACRUU010000027.1:23091622-23106622 GCA_030449085.1 Kryptopterus vitreolus | reverse complement strand
AGGCAGGATACACCCTGGATGGAATGCCAACCCATCGCAGGGCACACACACACTTTCATACAGGAGGGACAATTTTCCAAGGTGCCAATCAACCTACCGTGCATGTTTTTTTTTTGGACCGGGGAGGAAACCAAAGAACCCGGAGAAAAACCCCCCTTAGGCACGGGGAGAACATGCAAACTCCACACAGACATGGACCGAGACGGGAATCGAACACCGGACCCTGGCGGTGTGAGGCGAACGTGTTAACCACTAAACCTCCCTAATAATAATAATAATAATATATAACCAAATCGAACCCTGCCCCTGAGCAAAAAAAAAAAAAAAAAAAAAAAAGAATACTACTAATAATATTCTACATTATGAGAGAGCCCAAATAATTGACTGTATTGACTTATATCACATCGATCATAATGGGAATCTGTCATTATTAGGAATGGGATTGGCACAGGGAGGCTTTACTGTAAAAAATGGCCACTGTATAGGGTGTATTTCTTGAGGGAAATTAAATGTTGTGCGTGTCCTGGAAACTTATCTCCTGACCTTCCCGCACTGACGAAAGTCACGCTGCCCTTCCACCTGAGCAGAGGAATAAGGGCCCGGCAGGCAGGGAGGGGCGAGGTGTCTGAAATTGAGTTGTTTGAACTGTCAGCTATATCAGCGTGCGGAAGAAAGGGTCAGGACATGATGGTGGCATTACTAGATTGCTCTGGGTGTTGCATAGGTTTATCTGTGCTGGCTCCGATTGCTTTCCTCACACCGACCCCCTCCCCTCCCTCCCTGTCCACGCTCGCACCCCACTCACCTCGCTCCCTCCCTCGCTCTCATTTGTTTCTGCCAGACAGTCTCAGAGATTGATACCGACCTGCTACTAGAGAGCGCGTGGCTAATTTTAGCGCACCCCCCCCACACATGCGCCCGAGCCTGAGATGAATCGAACAGAACCCAGAATTCATCTCTTAACACCAGTCAATAAACGCCGTCATCCGCCGTGCAGCTGCGCCAGTGTAAATATGCGATTAGAGCGAATGAAAAGGCGCTCTCGAACAGCCCCAGCCTGTACTGGGGTGAAAGCGAGCATGCTAGTGGCTCAGATGGCAAGTTAAAATGGAGCACAAAAACAAGGCCGTGAAGACGGAGTGTGAAAAGATTTGAAACATGTGGGTTAACAAGCCCTGGTGTCGAAAGGCAACAAGAGGCTGAGTACACTGTATTCTGCTGTACTGATGATTCTTTAGAGCAGGGATCAACGACCTCGTTGAACCCAAAGCGCAACTTCATGGAGTCAAACAAAGGAGTAGCAATTTGACACACTCCTCTGAAAGAACAAATTTGGTTATATATTATTATTATTAGGGGGGGCACGTTGGTTTAGTGGTTAGCACGTTCGCCTCACACCTCCAGGGTCAGGGTTCGAGTCCTGTCTCGGCCATGTGTGTGTGGACTTTGCATGTTCTCCCCGTGCCTCGGGGGGTTTTTCTCCGGGTCCTCCGGTTTCATCCCCGGTCCAAAAGCATGCACGGTAGGTTGATTGGCACCTTGGAAAATTGTCCCTAGTGTGTGAATGTGTGTGCAAATGTGAGTGTGTGTGTGTGTGTGTCCTGCTGCGATGGGTTGGCATTCCATCCAGGGAGTATCCTGCCTTAATGCCCATAGACGCCTGAGATAGGCACAGACTCCCCGTGACCCGAGGGAAGATCAGATAAAGCGGTAGAAGATGAATGAATACACACATACACACACACATACACACACACACACACATATATATATATATATATATATATATATATATATATATATATATATATATATATATATATATATATATATATATATATTCTATGAATTTCACTTTCACTCCAAGTCTCGCCCTCTTATAAAATTATTGGTTATTTAATATTTTTTTTACTGTGCAAATTATTATTTTAATATTAATTTCTTGTTAATTGCAATGCTACCTTTTTTACTGGTTGTTTTAATTAAAAAATATGGGACGTGGCCCCTTTAAGAATTCTGTTCCGGTTGCTTTGCCATAATAAACTGGTGATGTGTTTAGGCTATACAGACGGAAAAGGAAAATGCTGGGAATGCGATGCTCTTGCGTAAGGTTCTATATGGTAATATGCCTTTAATAACCTTTAATAACGCCTTAATAACCTGAATTATTATGAATGATTAATGCTCTATGTGAAGACACTGATTACATTAATGATTGCTCACAGTAATTATCAACAACGACTTGCATTGGGAGGGGTTGGACCTGGTGCCCAAAGTCACCGTGTTGGTGACGCCTGATTTAGACACTTCATTCATTCATTTAGCAGACTGTCTAAGAAAAAAAGATAAGAAGTAAAATATCTATCTATGTCGCCTGACACTGGATTGTGTTTGTATTTATGGCGGTATAAGAAATAATACCGGAAAATAGAATGTAAAAACGATTACGACAAACCACATCAATAAATCCATTGCGATAAAGGACATCGCATTCTATCAATCTAATCATCTATTCAAGTTCATGGAAACTACTCGATGTGTCAGTTTGTGTTTGTTAATCATTTTATTGTCATTCTTTGTTGTTGTTGTTTTTTTGTTTGACAGAGATTCAAGATACTGCGAGTACAGGTGTCGGGGTGGTGACATCAGCAATTTCACATCTGCTTAAAGCATTAGGGTTATTCGTCGGAGGCAGACTGCTACTCTGCAGAAAATAAGGGTGTATTATGAGCTCAGGAGATGCTTCTGTCAGAGCTGCTTTGCGTAGACAAGCGGGGGGAGGAGAGGGGAAAAAAAAAAAAAAAGACCCCGATGTAAAAATGAGTCATAGAGCGTACATTGCTCGGCTTCCCAACAACCTCTAATGTAACATGGCATGTGTCGGAAACGCCGCGAAAGCGCCATGAATATACTTGCAGTGCACACAAGTCGCTGAGGAAATGACTTTTCCCTTCAAGTTATCCCGTTCGGCTGCATTGGCTGTCTGTCTGTTTGAATTAGGTCACTGGAAATAGCCGTTTGCTTTGTAGAATACGATATAGGCTACTCCATACGTCCCATTCCACTGCATTAATTAGCGATCCCGACTAGATTCACCTGGAACCTCGGACCAAATGTATTTATTTATTTGTTTGTTTGTTTACACTAGTTTTTGTGTGTCTTGTGCATGGGATTATTTCATATTCAGGGAAGCAAAATGCAGTTGAGGGGCACGGTGGTTTAGTGGTTAGTACGTTCGCCTCACACTGCCAGGGTCCGGGTTCGATTCCCGTCTCGGCCATGTGTGTGTGGAGTTTGCATGTTCTCCCCCCCGTGCCTCCGGGTTTTTTTCCCCGGGTTCTCCGGTTTCCTCCCGGTCCGAAAACATGCACGGTAGGTTGATTGTCCCTAGTGTTTGAATGTGTGTGTGTATTGCGATGGGTTGGCATTCCATCCAGGGTGTATCCTGCCTTAATGCCCATAGATGCCTGAGATGGGCACAGGCGGCTTCGGTGGTAGGATTTGAACCTGTGATTTTTCGGTCCTCAGGTCAATGCCTTAACCACAGAGCTCCCAACCCACACCAATGTGCTGTAATATAGTAAAGTAGCACTGACAAAGTTTATTTGAAACAGTTACTGTTTACAATTTTATTAAAGGAAATTTTCAGCTTTTCCCAATATTTCCTCATATTGTTTCCAATATTTCCAAAAACACCTGCTGGGCTTTCACAATAACAACATGATTTTGACCTCTGGGGCCAAAAAATATTTGATAATTTCTCTCTATTTCTCGCTATTCTCTCTATTTATTCCATATTAAAAATATCGTGCTGATAACGATCTAATTCTAATCCGTACGTTACTTTCAGCGCATCGTATGAAACTCTAACCATTGCACATTCCCATTCCTAGCATAATAATATCATATATAAACCAGAAGGATTACCACAACACTTGAAAGAGCCCCGCTATACCTGCTTCTACTCCATTCTAGACAATATAACGTCGGATTATATATAACGTGATAAAGCACGAAAGCAGTATCTTTACGTCCATCGTAGCACATTAGAGACCCTACGGAAGCCAATCCACTTACACTATTAAGTTTAATCACTAACCCCAACAATGATAATCCGGCTTTACGTTCAGGGAAATAACTGGGTTTAAATGACCCCTAAAATATGAGCGAGCTCCAGTTCCCATATGGCTTAAGCTTCATCTTGATCACTAAGAGTTTGTGACAGCGGTGATCGAAATTCTTTTAACAAGTCTGTCACTGACGCATACTTGAGTGGACTTTACTCTAAGTCGTTATGATATGAAAGAATTCCGGGCCCCCTTCCAGCAGGTATGACCACCAACACACACACACACACACACACACACACACACATATATATATATATATATACATATATATACATACATATATATATATATATATAGATATATATATATATATATATATATAGATATATATATATATATATACACACACACACACACACACACACACACACACACACACACACACACACACACACACACACACACACACACACACACACACACACACACATACACATAAAAGCATGTGGATTTTCAGGTTGACAGGACTGGGTAGAGGGTGGACAGGTGGCTCCAGTCTCCCAGTGAGCAGCGGCGGCTTTGTAGCTGTCCTGTCTAAAATAATATCGCTGCTGCTTCACACAAAAACCAAGTCCAAGCACACAACCTTCTATAACACAGCAAATACCTCGCCTTCAGTGTTCAGGTCTGGAAGGTGAGCTAGCCAAAGTCAAATACATATTCATTCATTCATTCATTCATTCATCTTCTACCCCTATATCCGATCTTCCCTCGGGTCACGGGGAGCCTGTGCCTCTCAGGCGTCTATGGGCATTAAGGCAGGATACACCCTGGATGGAATGCCAACCCATCGCAGGACACACACACACATACATTTATACTCTAGGGACAATTTTCCAAGGTGCCAATCAACCTACCGTGCATGTTTTTGGACCGGGAGGAAACCGGAGAACCGGGAGAAAAACCCCCTGAGGCACGGGGAGAACATGCACAAACTCCACACACACATGGCCGAGACAGGAATCGACCCGGACCCTGCCTGTGTGAGTCGAATGTGTTAACCGGTAAACCACTGTGCCCCCTAAATACATATTACATAAAAATAAATGCTTGCCCTTTCTTTAGTTCTTTATCTAAGCAAACTACCACACAAAAAAGATGCCAAAGGTTTGGCTGTCAAGCTGTAATAGCTGTATTCTTAGTCTTTATGTGTTTAACAGCATAAACACACCGCTGTGAGAAAAACAAAAAAGAAGTAGGACAAGGAGAGGGAGGAAAACGATTAAAAAATGCTATAGTACAGGTGATTGACAAGACAGAAATTGGTGTGGTGTGAAGAACAGAGAAAGAAAAGAGAATTATTGTCAATACTAAAAAAAAACAACAACAACACTTTCCTTTAAATTATAGTAAGAGGGTGTGCAGCTCATTGGTGTTGACTGGATGTTTCCCATGTTTCTTTTAGCACACCAAAATCACACCGGCCGCCTTTAAACACTTGTACTGTTGAGCTTTAGCTTTATTTGTCGGGACACAAGCGGTTACTGTTTTAGTCAATCAGTGTCTGACCTTTCTAAGAGATTTATCAATAGCGATGTAAAGGAACTTGGGGTGGAAAAATCCCTATGGATACATTGCAAGGAATTCTATTTGCATCGATCAATACACGCAGCTGGGAAACAGGCGTTAAAAGATCAGGCCTGGACATGAAAACGAAAAAGCAGCGCTGGCATTTACAGGTCCAAATTCATTGCAGTTCATTTTGTTTTGTATAGCGCTTTTAATAATGGACATTGTCTAAAAGCAACTTTACACAGCTAGTAAAATCAAACCATCCAGTGATCAATCAATCCATCCACACATCTCTTTATCTGTCCATCTCTCTCTCTCTGTCTATCTAATCATGTACAAAACATTAACATTACTTTTTCCATTAAATGTACACAGCCACAGGCAATATAAAATGAGAGATACTCTTAGATCCAATTCTAGTCTAAATCCTTTACGCCTCACACCTCCAGGGTCAGGGGTTCGATTCCCATGTGTGTGTGGAGTTTGTGCATGTTCTCCCTCATGTCTCCGTGCCTCATGGGTTGTTTTTTCTCCGGGTTCTCCGGTTTCCTCCCGGTCCAAAAACATGCACGGTAGGTTGATTGGCACCTTGGAAAATTGTCCCTAGTGTGTGAATGTGTGTGTGTGTGTAGCCCTGCGATGGGTTGGCATTTCATCCAGGGTTTGTCCTGCCCTAATGCCCATAGACGCCTGAGATACCGGGGTTCGAGCCCTGGAATTGCCAATATGCGAAGAAAGAATTTGTAAAATTCTATTCTCTCTCTCTCTCTCTCATATATATATATATATATATATATATATATATATATATATATATATATATATATATATATATATATATATGCCGTTACATGTAACTAGTCACTCTGCAACACTGCACACATATACATATCAATAAACAGTGTATCTACATGCTGCCTCTATATGTCTTCTATACAAAACCCCAAAAATGTGATATACTAAAAACGTGGTGAAAATTGCTGCGGTTGCAGGACACACAGTGAGAAGAGTCTCGCAAATCCACCAAGCCACCCCCCCCCCTCCCCCTCCCCATCTGCCCCACACCCCGAGAGGTTTTCCACCTTTTGCACAGCCCTCTGATCGGCGCTGCAGCGCCTCGGGTCTTTCTTCATTCGCTGCCGAGTAACACCCAATAGGCTCTGACAGGAACAGGCGAGCCAGCAAGTCTTTCATCTGAAAAAGGCCCTCATTAATGAGAGAGAGAGAGAGAGAGGAGTATACACACGAGCTGCAGCACCTAGTGTCCATCCTGCCTACCTCTCCGACACACATGCACAAATACTCCGCCCGCACTGCTTTTCGAATTGATGCCTTCGGAATGTATGCAAGCTCTCGATCAATGTGCCCGACCGGACGGTACACTAATGACGTGAGAACGTCGACAGGTGAGCGGGCGCGCTCAAGCAGCTGGATAACAAGGCCGGGGGTTATTAGTAAAAGCTTTTCAGTCGCGCATGACAACACACACATATGGACTAATGGGGCTTTTGATTAATACATCCACTGAGCAAAATGCTGACCAAATCACAGTCGGCAGGTAATCGCTGTTTAACGACTGCCGGTGTAATGCAGACCCTTGAAAGTGAAAATCAGTTTCTATACAAACGCGCTCTTACGTGCTTTTCTCATAAGGGCGCGCGCGTTATAACGCACGGCATTACAGTACAGCGCAGCCGCCTAGTGCTTTTGATTACATCGGATTTAAAAGCACAGGCCCGTGATGGGGGAAGATGAAAGGAGTTAGGGAATGGTTAGCACTTTTCTTCTCCCTGTCTAAACCAAAGACAACAAAAGCCCCATTGTGTGCGCGCGTCAGGTGCATTATACCGGCAACGGCACCAAGTTAAAAAAAACATTTCGCAAACAAGGTTTGTCTTACCTTGAAAGTATAAAATATAAAAATAAAACTGGATGTTTTTTTGTTGTTTTTTTTTTTTTATATAGCACCGATTAGACTGAGAATTTGCTGGTATTAAAGCACAGGAATGATCCCACATAGCATTTAAGTGTTCTTTTTTTTTTCTTTTTTTTTTATGCACCATGCTTATGCTTTGATTCGCCACGGCAGGAGGAACATCAAAGCAGCGAAAAATGTTTTTTTTTTTCTTTTTTCTTTTTTTTTTTTTTTTTTTTCTTTTTTTTTTTTTTTTTTATATACCTTTAGATGTAAGTACTTACTCCTCCTCGCCGTTCCAAATAGGTCATTGTGAAGTTCCCACAAATGAAGTCCATTTCACACAGACACATCTGGGGCAATTAGAGCTATTTTAAGCAAAAGTTCAAATGAAAGATCAGAGCCGCGGTGAAGAAGGATTATGCTTAATTTTTAGTATTTCTTTTTTTTTTTTTCCTAATACACCTAAGCTTTTTCATGCTCTAGTGCTCTTTTGATTGCTTAGAAGAAGAGTTTTGCCATTTTCGGCTGTTAGAGGAGAAGAGATGTGAGACGGGGGAAAAAGAGAGAGAGAGAGAGAGAGAGAGAGAGAGAAAGAAATGAATAGGTTTCGGTGGGTTGGTAATTAATGTGTACTGTGTCTCTGCAGCCTGTTACCTGGCATGGTAATCACTCACGTTGCTTCTCCAGCGCTCCGATCTTCATCATCCTCAATATTAATAGTTCTCATTATATGAAAATTAGTTTCAGTGCTGAATCACCCTGGGGGGGGGGGGGGGGGGGGGGGAGATGGAGGGTGGCGACGATAATATTTTAATCAAACGTAATGCATTTCGGATAAGGAACGAGCGCGGCAATAATACCGCAAAGCAAAAAGAAGCAGAAGCGTGCACGCCAATGCATAATGCTACATTTCTCTCTCGCTGGAATAGCGAAGATTGGCTTTAGTGGGTGCTTCAATGTTTGGGGTTGTGCATGATTTAAGAAGGAAGTAGCATTTCGACGGCGTCCCCGGAGAAAGCCATTAGAGTAATGCCGGCAATAATATCTGCTTAACTGTGTCTTATGGAAATGAAGCATTATGTCTACCGTGATCGCAGCGTCCGTCTCCTCGCGTTCACTTTTAACCCACAGCAGCAGATGCGATCGTCGCTTTTACTTTGTTTAAAGAATGAAAGAAGGTGGTCTTTAGACGAGTGGCCGGGACAATTCACTGTTCTGTATGATTACACCCTGTGTGTGTGTGTGTGTGTGTGTGTGCGCTATCGATTCATTTCATTGGCATTATTTGCTTCATGACTAGATACAGCCGCGCAACTGTTATCAGAGGCCCTCGCATGCGGCAAAATTTCATCACCTAAAAAAAAAGGTAATAAAAATCCAAACAGAGGATGGATATCATTCCGTATCGTTCATCTGTTCTCTCTATCCTATTCAGCGCGTAAAACCTCATAAAAACCCAGGCCTGTATCATTTCCATTCCAGGCACGCGCGGTTTATGCTATCAATCCTCAATTTCACACCGAAGACAAAAAAGCAAGAGGGATAAGAGGATTAATTGGTATATTCTCCTTTTTTTTTTTTTTTTTTTTGGCTACCAGTAATGCTCAGTGTGAATGTAGATTCGTTCATATTTTGCTTTGCTGCGAAATGATTACAAAACACAATGTATGTATTGTTTAGGCACACAATCGTGGTTTAGAACGTTCGCCTCACACCGCCAGGGTCCGGGTTCGATTCCAGTCTCGGCCATGTGTGTGTGGAGTTTGCATGTTCTCCCCGTGCCTCAGGGGGTTTTTCTCCGGGTTCTTCGATTTCCTCCCGGTCCAAAAACATGCATGGTAGGTTGATTGGCACCTTGGAAAATTGTCCCTAGTGTATGAATGTGTGTGTGTTAATGTGAGTGTGTGTGTCCTGTGATGGGTTGGCATTCCATCCAGGGTGTATCCTGCCTTAATGCCCATAGACGCCTGAGATAGGCACAGACTCCCCGTGACCCGAGGGAAGATCGGATAAAGCGGTAGAAGATGAATGAACGAATAGGAATATGTGCAAGAAGAATATAAAAAAGGAATATAAAGAGAATATGTTATAATATGTGGCTCAGTGGTTTAAGGCGCTGGGATACTGATCAGAAGGTCCGGGAGTTCAAGCCCCCTGTATTGTCAAACTGCAATTGGACCCTTGGGTCCGTGAGCAAGGCCCTGCACTCTGAGAATTTCCCTGTAGGAAAAATAAGATAGATTACCATCCTATAAAAATTGCATTTTTCATTGTGCGTCTTTATTTGGAGATATACAAGATTCGTCCAAATATTGTCGTGGGGCATGTTTGGAACAGACAAGTATGTGAAGATTTTTGTCTCAGACTGTGTTGTGAAAAAAACAAAACAAACAAACAAACAAACAAAAAAAAAAAAACTCTCTTCCTGGTTGCAACTCATTGGAATGTCCTGGTGTCATGTCCATGACTTCTGAAATCCGCCGTCCTTTCCAGATCAGACGTCTGAATGGCATCGAACAATGCAATAAGGTGCCAAGAAGCTCCAGCAATCCATCATATTAAATCAGTTTAGCACGATGATTCAATTAGTGCATATGTTCAAGCTGGCGTTTGCCAGTCTCTTCAATCTAGGAGTTATTAAATGCCCCCACCCCCCCCCCACCCCCCCCCGCCCCCGCATGGTTAGGCACAAAGCTGGGACTTTAGATAGAAAAGACCAAGAATAGATAGTACACAGGTCTGACAGTGGCGAATGTTGCTTTTACTTCCCGAGTCATACTAAAAATAAATAAATAAATAAATAAAAATATCATGACAAGCAGGGGCACGGTGGCATAGTGGTTAGCACGTTCGCCTCACACCGCCAGGATCCGGGTTCGATTCCCGTCTCGGTCATGTGTGTGTGGAGTTTGCATGTTCTCCCCGTGCCTCAGGGGGTTTTTTCTCCGGGTTCTCTGGTTTTTTTCCCCCCGGTCCAAAAACATGCATGGTAGGTTGATTGGCACCTTGGAAAATTGTCCCTAGTGTATGAATGTGTGTGTGTGTGTGTGTGTGTGTGTGTGTGTGCCCTGCGATGGGTTGGCATTCCATCCAGGGTGTATCCTGCCTTAATGCCCATAGACGCCTGAGATAGGCACAGGCTCCCCGTGACCCGAGGGAAGATCGGATAAAGCGGTAGAAGATGAATGAATGAATGAATCATGACAAGCAATAATATAACAAGCATGGCAAAGACGGGTGTCTATCCGCAACGTTAAATAAATTCCCGGCACGCGGGAAAAGCTCAAACACGCCCGGGCTCGGCAAATCAAACGAGCAAATCTTATTAAACGGTGTAATTACTTCCAGCAAACATTTGACCAAGGGTTAATATTATTTTTTTTATCCTACTACTACCAAAAAAATAAATCAATAAATAAAAGCTACTCATATAAACGCAGATAAAGCCATAAGAAACCTCCCAGACAATAATGATAAAGCTGCCTGGCAAACTTAAAAGCGTATTTCTTTCTTTCTTTCTTTTTAATGGGGTTGATATATCATTTGTCAAAAATAAACAAACAAATAAATAAAAAATAGAACGTGATTAAGGATTTCCTCTTCTTACAGACAACCGGCTGCGCGTTACACCGACAGTAATGAGCAGAACGATATACCTCATTAAAAGTAAAAGTTTGCCTCGGTCAGCAACCTCCCACATCACCACCGGCAGCTCGGACCACTAAAATCAATTTGCAGGAATAGCCCCTCTTCACCGGTGCCATAGATCTTTCGGAACGTAATGTAATTCTGCCATCCAATAGGCACGTTCTTTTTTTTTCCCCCTTCTTCTTTTCTTTTCCTTTTTCCAGACAGGGGAAGAATTAGCTCTGTTTAATGGATGGGTATTAATCCCTCCAAGTCACAACAAAATGAAGTAATAATGTGGTCATTAATATTTCAGGCTCAAAATCAAGAGAACAGTAAAAGGTTCAACAGAGCCAAAGCTAGGACTTTCCATCATCACTAATGCTGGACATGAGAGCGAGAGAGAGAGAGAGAGGGAGAGATAGAGAGAGAGAAAAAACCCTTACCTAACCAGAGTTGGCAAGAATACTGTACTGAAATCCAGTGAAACAAACATTGACTCATTGGTTTCTTAAAAAAATCTATAATGCTTTGTTTTTTGGTCGTATTATTTATTGCACTTTGAGTAAAAACGAGTTTGTTTCAACTGCAGAAAGACGCCTAATTAGCCCGAGCAAGGCTAACAAGGTTTGATCCTGTTTGTATATGCGGCCATTACGTTGAAAACGCACCGCCGCATAAATACGCAAAAGGTCACGTCGAATAAGCGAGGTCTTGCTTCGTTCGCCCCGCGAACTAAATACGTGCTTGGCAGGGGCCGAAAGTTCAGCCCGAAGTAGTTCTCCTGAGCAAAAGAAAAGCCACTAAGCCAAGTGCAAACATACACAAAGCACATCTTCTTTATTAGTTTCCACTTGGTTAAACACAGAGGTATGGCATTCTATTGAATTCCCCTCTAAATAGACTTAATCCTCTGAGCTGGTAGGACTTCAAAAAAGAAAGAAAGAAAAAAAAAGAGAAAGAAAAAAAGCCTCCTTCACTTTTAATTAGAAATACAGTGCCAGTTTGCGGTAGCGATGCTCTGGGAGCCTCGTGTTCACATTCCACAGGCGTATAATTCGTCTTGGGGAGGTGTTTTTTTTTTTTTTTTTAGCTTTCGCCCGACTATAAAACATTGTTATTGACATACGCATTTACTCGAGCCCCGTGGAGAGCGTCGCTAGGAAGAGCGATAGTGATAAACTTGTCATTATATAGCCGTCAACTCATCAATACGGTGCATGAGGTTCCCCTGTCACTTTCTTTAATTATCGTTCCTTTTATCCGTCATAAATATTGGCGTTTTTCGCTTCTATAACTTGAGTCTTCTCCAGCAAGGAGAGTTATACACGGTACAGTGTTTAGTGATGTGCCCCATTACGTGCTAAATTTCCTGTATAAATGTGTGTGTGTGTGTGTGTGTGTGTGTGTGTGTGTGTGTGTGTGTGCGCGTGTGTGTGTGTGTGTTTTGTTCCTACACGTCTCTTATTATGTAAATGATTGCCTTCCAGGATGTCCAATGACATCATCCCTATCACGTTGGACTCGGCTCACGCAGACCCCTAGCGGTGGAACGACGCCACTGCAGAAACGCTGCATTATTTAGATTACATAGTCCTCAGTGACGGAAAATAAATAAATAAATAAAAACGGCACACAGTTCCTAAAATGTATATTCGTTCGATTACGGGCCCAATTTCATTCTAACATCTAAAAAAAAGAAAAGAAAAGCAGGATAGACAGATAGAAGAGAGAATGAGTGAGATTCTCTTAATATGCACATCTTTAGTATGCATATGTGCAGTGTTCAGCTGGCCTGCACCTGTGTCTGTGTGTGTGTGTGTGTGTGTGTGTGTGTGTGTGTACCCCTCGTCTACCCACTCAGTCTTTAAACAAAGCACCAAAAAATGCAAAGCAGTCTTTTGTTTACTCGGAAGATGACTTAATCTAGCCAGACCCCTTATTACTAGTTTCTCTGTGGCTCCAGGATTTGGGCCAGGAGCTCTTTAGAGAGAGAGAGAGAGAGAGAGAGAGAGAGAGAGAGAGAGAGGAGAGAGGGGGGGGGCTGGCTCCAGTATAGTTCAGTATGCTTGCAGTGAGCCAGGAGCTTGTAGAACAAAAGCTTTCCAGCACTACAGCCCTTCACTGAGAGCCAAGTCCACAGCATGCACACCATCCAAAAAAAAAGAGAGAAAGAAAGAAAAAAAAGGGGGGGGGGACTGCGGGGACCTGAGCAAATCTACTGACATCCGAGCTTAGGCCATTTAACTCCAAATGATACACCAGCTCGAGGCTCGGTTAAGTGCTGTGCTGTAGAGAAAGGACTGTAGTGTGTGTGTGTGTGTTTGTGTGTGTGTGTGTGTGTGTGTGTGTGTTGACCAGCATCACTAACAGGTGTACAAGTTCAACCAATGCCATGCTTGCTGTTTGCATTATTTATTTATTTATTTTAAGGAAGACTGTCATGAAACACTATAGGAACAGACAGATACGCATTTAGCCGAAAGACGAGTTTGGAGGTTTGTTTTTCGATGCCGTGCGCAGGTGCGACGGGAGCGCGCACGAAGAACAAAGAGCCGCGCGTTCCCGTCAACAAGCTCGCGTTCCCCGTCAAATGCACGAGACATTTGGGCAGAATGTGTGGTCTTGGCGTTTTTGGTGCAGCAGGGAAGAAGACATGTTCCGAAATAAGGCTAGTGTGTGCACGAAGCAGGGGAGGAGGGGGTCAGGGAATCGCGATCGCATGCCATTTTTTTTGGATGAAAAAAAAAAACATCTCTCCACCTCTCTCTCTCTCTCTCTATCTATCTATCTATCTATCTAGTGTGTGTGTGTGTGTGTGTGTGTGCGCAGGTGTGGACGCAATCTGTATTAATCGTGTCAGTGTTTTGATCACGATGCACATGCGCATTGCATCTAACAAGTCTTTATGACTGTTTTACATCGTAAAGTTGCAAAGTTGCGGGTTCACCCCCCCCCACCTCCTCCTCCTCCTCCACCTTTCGAGGGCTTGTGCAGAAGAAAAACACTCTGTTGATCCGCTCCCAAACTCGAAGCGCAAAGAGCCCCGCCCCTCTCTCTCCGATCCTTCTCCAGGCTTATAACCAGCAGCATTGCGCGCACCCTGAAATACCCAAGACAAGCACTGGACCTGACTACATCTGTACAGCCGTTTCAGTCGTGGGGGGGACGGAGTATTTAATATTGAACCCCCGTTTTTCTTTTCTTTTCCGTGCCCAGATCGGTGGCACCGTCGCGTCGCGTCGGGAGTCAAAGAGTGGTGTAAAAAAAAAAAAAAAAAAAAAAAAAAGCGAGATGGATTTTTTAAACCACAGCTACTTAAGCGCGCGCACGTCCTACGACTACACGTTCAACTTCTGGAACGACTATCTCGGCCTGTCCACGCTGGTGACGCAGAGCAGCAAGCGCGCTCCCGGCGGCGGGGCGAGCCCCAACTCCATCACGGAGTCCCTGAAAGCCACACTGGGCCTGGACGACTCGGCGTCGTGCCCGTGCGCCGCGCACTTGGACTACTGCTGCTGTTCGTCATCGTGCTGTTCGTCGTCCTCGTCGTGCGGCTGCTGCTGCCCGCCCGCGAGTCCGCCGCCGCCTTCCCTGCTTGAGCTGAAGGAGCGCTTCTCGGGGCTCGGGCCGTTCCGCGGCCACGGCGCGGGGATCGTAGGGCACGAACGCGACGCTGGCTTCGGAGGTGGTGGTGGTGGAGGAGGAGGAGGAGGAGGAGGTGGATTCGTGGCGTTCGACCTGTTCGGCGCGGACAGGAAGGTGCGCAAGACGGTGGCGGCGCGCGTCAAGCAGGAGCCCAAGATCTGCGTG
>JACRUU010000027.1:23071622-23086622 GCA_030449085.1 Kryptopterus vitreolus | reverse complement strand
ATCGGACTCCTCCTCACCGCTTCCCCCAGTATTGGGCTCTGATGGATTTGGCCTGCGGTTCAAACCCGAGCATAATATCCTGCAATGTGTGAAGCCTTTTCACCAACTGATATAAAGAAGCACTTTAGTTCTCACGTCCTTAAAAAAATCCTTATTATATCATCACGTACGCTCGCTGTCAAACTACAACCGGGTAACGTTGCATGGTGGAGATTCTAATCGACGTGCTCTGACTCGAGAATGAGGAAGAATTGATCTGTGGTCCTTCAGGAATACGTTTGCTCAGCGCGGCTTTGTGTTGCTAATTGTTTTCACCAGATCATTACCAGACCAAAAGAAAAGAGGAGTAATAAGTTAGACACTGCCAAAGCAATGATGATGGACTTGCTAAACCTCCGGCGAGCTGCTTCTCACGGGCAGCGCGGAAACGGCCGAGACCCTGCGGAGGGGTAAAATTGGCCCGCAGCCAAGCGTGAAAAGCCATTCTACAGCGCGGATACGGAGGATCTCTCCGCTTCGCGAACACTTTAGTCCCCGTCGGTGAGATTATTTCGGCATGTGGCAAAGGTCGTGCCTGAGGCTGATGAGATTTTGATCACATACAGTAGATTGAATAACATATACAGGGGCGTTGTTTTGGGGCCGGCACAAAAAACACGGCCTCTTTCACGATGTGTCCGTTAAACGATCAACAATGTGAAAAAGTACAAATAGACCAGGAGACCATGTTTAATAGCATGTTATGTAGGATATTATGCATCGTATATCATATAATATATATATATATACTATATATATATATATATATATATATATACTACGAGGGGGAGTCAAAATGCAACACATTTGTAATACATTTTCTATATATAAAAATCACATCACTTTATTTTTTGACTGCTCTCTCGTGTATATGTATGTGGTGTGTGGATATATATAAGATATATATATATATATAATATATATATATATATATATATATATATATATATATAGTAGTGGATCGTGCATTTCAACCTAGGCCTTCATTGTGCTCCGTCTGATATGGTTAAAACCATAATATGAGATATTCTATATAAAGGTTGCCATTATTGTGTAGACACAATATGCCTGTACTGAATAGCAAACAGGGCGAACTACTGCAGCTCCAGCCGCGACCCACATAAGAAACATCAATAATAAACTTGCATATATTTAGGAAAACAGCAGCATTTTACTCAACCAAAAAATCGGATTGTTTGTAAACAAAATCCATCCTCCTCTCTTTCCTCCAAACCAGTTGCTAACGTGAAAGAGGAGAAATCCTCTTCCTGGTCGTGACAGGCGATATTCGGATTTGTCCAAACTTTCTTAACAATGTCCGGCTTTTCTTGAAAAGTCCGACTTGAAAATGGCCTTGGAAAGTAAATTCCCATTTTAATCTGTTTTTTTTTGTTTTTTTTTTTCTCTCGGTCAGCCATTAGGGGGCGATAAAAATAAATTGGAGCCAATCTAGACTATCCAATCAACGGCTCTGAATACAGTGACGTCAACATACGCCTGCTAGAGGGCGCTGGTGACACCAACTCAAAATCTGATTGGTTGAAGCAGCAGTTTCATCAGTGTTTATTCTGTGTTAGAGGTGCTGCAGAATGGATTGTGAAGATTTCTCTGACTTTGACTCTGCCTGGCAACAAATGATGGCTGAAATGTGATTGGTTTAAATGCTTTAATATGAAAATACATGTCTGGAAGCTGCACAAGCATCGGAAAAGCAACGAACATTTGCTTATGGCAGATATGAAAGGAAGCGAATAGAGCCATTTGGAATTAATTGAATAAGTACTGATGGACAAAATATAATAAGTAATATCAGTTTGTGATTCAGATATTTCTTAGGCCAGCAGCCTTGCACTCCCTGACGGCCCACCACTGACTGTATATAACTTACAGTAAAAACGTTCCGGGTTATAAAGAATATAAAATCAGCAGCTAAACAGATGTAAGATGCCTCCACCCAACACTCTTAATGCATTTTCTATAAACCCTTATGTCCACAGCGGTTCATAACCCTGTGTATGAAGGACTCCAAGGAATGTAACTGCATCCCTTCCTATCTGTAAGACCAATCCACGGGGTTCCTCGGCGTCACCGAGTGCGAGTGTATGGTTCCCATTTTGAATATTTTTGCTCTTTATGAATGATTCATTGAGTGGTGGCTACCTAGCCAAGGCAAACTTCCTGCAGAATATCACGGCACAGGATGCTACACAGAAAGTGACGCGTGCAAGTCACAGGATAGAAAACAGACCGGGGGGGGGGGGGGGGGGGGGGGTTGGGGGGGGGGTTGTAGTAGTAGTACTGTCTGTCTCTGAAGCATTATGCATATTATGACTGCTTATACACTTTCTTATCGGTATAACTACTACAGTACTGTGCCAAAAAGTTTTAGGCAGGTGTGGAAAAGTGTAAACAAAGGATGCATGCAAAAATGGAAGTGTTAATTGTTTACTTTCATCAAAGAATGAAATGCAGTGAATGAAGAAAAGAGAAAGCGATATCAATACTTGGTGTGAACACACTTTACCTTCAAAACAGCAGTAATACTTCTAGGTACACGTTACACACAGTGTTTATGAAGGAACTCGGCTGGTTGGTTTGTTCCATCTTGGAGAAGTAAACACAGATCTTGTGTGGATGGAGACGTTCTCACATCCTTCTGTCTCTTCATGGAATCCCACACACACTCCATGATGTTTGAGATCAGGGCTACTTCCAGTTCTTCTAGTTCTAGTTCTCACTTTGCATTTTGTATATTGACAAAAATCATTATTTATATTTCGGAACGCATTCTTTATTTACACCATTTGTTCCACACCTGCTTAAAACTTTTGCACACAGTACTGTATATTATTTTACATTTATGATTTTATCCAGAGCGACTTACAACTGAGCAAACTGAAGGTTAAGGGCCTTGCTCAAGGGTCCGCTAGGGGTGGCGGTGGGATTTGAACCTGAGATCTTCCAGTCCAGAGTCCAAAGGAATACACACTATTTTAAAAACAACATTTTTGTTTATGATGGCTGGTGGAAAGCACTGTCTAAAATAAAAAAAAGGTATAATATATATATATATATTATATATATATATATATATATATATATATATATTATAGATAGGATAGATATATCTAATGATTAGATATAAATATACACACATATAATTACATGTAGGATTCTATCTATATATATATACATATAAACACCACATATACCCACCCTATATCACAGACATATAGCCCCACACACCCCCATATATATTTATATAGACTGATCTATCTATATCTATATTATATATATATATATTATACCATATATATACACACACACATCACACCACACACACACATACACACATACCACATATAAAAACACCCAGATTTTTTTCCCTTTCATTTGTTGCCCATCTGTACTCAACTGTTGATCCGGTTGATTCCACCAACCCGCACTACCACGTCGCTCCAGCAGAGGGCAGCAGAGTCTCCGACGCATTCCAAAGTGTTTTCAAAAGGCGATGTTGCTGTGATAAAGTCATGCAACTAATCCTTTCCTGATTTCGGTCATGAGTCGTGAGAATCCCTGCTGCCCGGCCTTTAAGATCAGAGGCGCGCCGCGTCTACCTGCAAATCTGTCCTTTAATATGACTCTGCCTTTGATAAGTCGCTCGCCGTGGTGCTCTGGCGGCATCACAGGCATCATCTGTAGATGCGCATTTCTCTTTGATCGCAGGTTATGAAGTGGACTAGCTTTACTAAGAAGATGCAATTAGTCCATCTTTCAATCTCCGGGTAATTGAAAGAAGGGAGGGGGGGGGGGGGAGTGGGGGGGGACGACAGACTGAAACACATAGGTCAAATCATTATTGATGCTAAATTATACCTACAAACCCCTCAGTAGAGTTGTCCTATTAAAAGGCAGTTGAGCATTTCAAGGACAGCGAATGGAATGTTCATTAGCAGAAACATAAAGCACACTTTAAAGCTTATTATTATTATTATTATTATTATTATTATTCATTAATATTTATTTAGCAGGTTCGCCTCACACCGCACCCCTCCAGGGTCCGGGTTCGATTCCCGTCTCGGCCATGTGTGTGTGTGGAGTTTGCATGTTCTCCCCATGCCTGATCAGGTGGGTTTTTCTCCGGGTTCTCCGGTTTCCTCCCCCCTCCTCCTCCAAAACCGGTCCAAAAACATGCACGGTAGGTTGATTGTCACCTTGGAAAATTGTCCCTAGTGTCCCTGTGTGTGTGTGTGTCCTGTAATGGGTTGGCATTCCATCCAGGGTGTATCCTGCCTTAATGCCCATAGACGCCTGAGATGGGCACAGACTCCCCGTGACCCGATCCCCGTGACCCGAGGGAAGATCGGATAAAGAGGTAGAAGATGAATGAATGAATTCCTGCCTTGGCACCGACTTGAACTCTGCGTGGATGGATTCTCTTATCCGACTACCAATAAAGTGAGGAATGTTCTCTTTGAAAGACTCTAAAGATCCATGTGGTTGTGGTTAGGACTCCAGGAACGACTAGCGTTAGTGACGTAGCACAGAGGAAATTACCACAGCTTCCTGTAGCCTTGAAAAAGCGTTCAGGTACACCACACACACACACACACACACACACACACACACACACACACACACACACACACACACACACACACACACACACACACACACACACACACACACACACACACACACGGGACACGTTTGTTCATTTCCGAAAACCCACACCGTTTTTGGCACGGGTACTTTGTGGAACGCAGTCTATAGAGGTTGTACTCGGGAAAAACAACAACAACAAAAAACAATTGATGTGTTTTTGTAGTAAATTAAACGTATTGTTTCGATTGAAGGCGGACAAAAATGTTTTGGAGTTGTTTATGGGCTGTTTTAAGACTACATCCATGCTAAGTAATGTATCTGAATCGCTTAGTACAGATCTGTAGAAAGACAAACAGCAGATATCAATATGGATTTCATTCATTCATTCATCTTCTACCGCTTTATCCGATCTCATCTCGGTATCTATATCCTATTATTCTCTTTCATCCTCCCTCTATGGGTAATATCTAATTCTATTCACAATAATGGGGGTCAGGGAGTCTGTGCCTATCTCAGGCGTCTATGGGCATTAAGGCAGGATACACCCTGGATGGAATGCCAACCCATCACAGGACACACACACACACTTCACACACATTCATACACTAGGGACAATTTTTTCCAAGGTGCCAATCAACCTACCGTGTATGTTTTTGGACCGGGGGAGGAAACCGGAGAACCCATGAGAAAAAACCCCCTGAGGCACGGGGAGAACATGCAAACTCCACACACACACACACACACACACATGGTCGTGATGATGGAATCGAACCCCGACCCTGGAGGTGTGAAACGAACGTGCTAACCACTAAAACCACAGTTTTATAATAATAATAATAATAATAATAATAATAATAATAATAATAATAATAACAGAATATAACAATGATTATAATAATACTTTTTATTATTATTATTGTTAATATTAATATTAGACTTTTCCTCTTCATATTTATAATATTACACTTTATATCATATAATTGAAATCTATTATTATTATTCGATTTTTCCTCCTTCATATTTTTTTCCCCCGTTTATTTTTCCCTCTTCATATTTTAAATGATTGTTTTTTTTTTGTTTTTTTGTCTCGTTTTGTTGAAAAACATTCTGTAGAGTGTAAAAAACGACGCACAATGTGCATTTATCTTATTGTGTGGCCAAATTTATTAAAAAAAAAAAAAAAAATGCTTTTCATTGAAACGTCTCTGCTGCCATCTAGTGTTTATTTGAGTTTAGTGCATAAGTATTGTAACGGTTGCAACCCTCTTGCAAGAGTCTAAGTAGCATTTGGCGAATTTCTACTATT
The DNA here is from genome assembly GCA_030449085.1 of Kryptopterus vitreolus. Classification (NCBI taxonomy): domain Eukaryota; kingdom Metazoa; phylum Chordata; class Actinopteri; order Siluriformes; family Siluridae; genus Kryptopterus; species Kryptopterus vitreolus. Next base: position 23,080,672 of record JACRUU010000027.1, on the reverse strand, counting down.
ATTACTTATTATATATATGTACTTATTACTACTATATTACTACTACATTATTTTATTATTATTATTATTATTATTATTATTATTAGTTATTATTATTATTATTATTATTATTATTATTATTATTATTATTATTATAATAATATGATAATAATAATAATAACAAAAAAAATGCAAAACAAAAAACAAATAATGCAATAACATTAATAATGCATTAATTTTAGTTTAGTTTTAGCATTAATAATAATGATGTGTAAAATTTACACATAATATTTATTATTAAAATTTAGCATTTACACTGTAAATAGATGTTAGTGACCTTCTTTTCAGGGGCAAAGCGGCAATAAAAATCCCAAGATCAAGAGACATATCCGAGTCGCCCGAGTATTCTCTGACTATTAAATCTACTGTCAGAAAACATGATTTTACTGTAGGTTTGATTGGGCGCTACAAAAAGCTCTTAGGTGTGAATGCGTGTGTGTGTGTGTGTGTGTGTGTGTGTGTGTGTTTGCTCCAACCCTGACTCAGGTCTGTTTATTTGTTAAGTATGCTAAAGAACAATACCTCTAAATATTACCATGTTTTCCAAACTATCACCTTTCTTCAAAATGCACTTTTTGTCAAATATTTTTTCCCCACCCTACTGTGCCCCTTCCCACAGAAAAGGGATGGAACATTGACCCCAGTGGAGTCATAATAAAGATATTTTCTTTAGTGGTTTAGTGGTTAGCACGTTCGCCTCACACCTCCAGGGACGGGGATTCGATTCCCGTCTCGGCCATGTGTGTGTGGAGTTTGCATGTTCTCCCCGTGCCTCAGGGTTTTTTTTTTCCTCGTCGGTTCTCAGTAGGTTTGTCCCCCGGTCCAAATACATGCACGGTAGGTTGATTGGCACCTTGTTCCTAGTGTGTGAATGTGAGTGTGTGTGTGTGTGTGGGTATGTGCCCTGCAATGAGTTGGCATTCCATCCAGGGTGTATCCTGCCTTAATGCCCATAGACGCCCGAGATATTTCTTAGCACGTTCGCCTCACACCTCCAGGGTCCGGGTTCGATTCCCGTCTCGGCCATGTGTGTGTGTGGAGTTTGTGCATGTTCTCCCCGTGCCTCAGGGTTTTTTTCTCCGGGTTCTCCGGTTTCTTCCCCCGTTCCAAAAACATGCACGGTAGGTTGTTTGACACCTTGGAAAATTGTCCCTAGTGTATGAATGTGTGTGTGAACGTGAGTGTGTGTGTCCTGTGATGGGTTGGCATTCCATCCAGGGTGTATCCTGCCTTAATGCCCATAGACGCCTGAGATAGGCATGGACTCCCCGTGACCCGAGGGAAGATCGGATATAGCGGTAGAGAAGATGAACGAATGAAGGAAACCATGCACATAAAATGTAATATGTGTAATATGACCAGGCCTTATGATAAAAGAGCATATTGTGAGAAGGAGAATGGGAGCTTGTTTAGGAATGGCCATTAGGGCCGGAGCCTGTGGTGCCACAAAGACGTAATCCCCCCCCCCCCCCCCCCCCCCCCCCCCCCCCCCCCCCCTCCCCTTTCCACCCCCCCCCCCCCCCCCCCCCCCCCCCCCGCCCCCCACCCCCCCCCCCCCCCCCCCCCACCCCCCCCCCCCCCCCCCTTTTGTACAAAATCGACAGCTGCTCTCCGCCAGGAACTACATTTAATATTACAAAATGGTGTTTTGACTTTCTGAAACCAAACGACACCATCCCATGTTACAAACGGCGCAAAAAACACCCGTGCGTAGACGTTACACAACATAAAAACACACAAGTTCTGATTACAAGAATACATTGATTTTTGGCAAGTCATCTATTTATTTGTTTTTGTCGCAAACATCAGTGTTATAAAGAAAAAACAATGTGTATAGCATTTTCAGGGGACCTGCTAGTGGAGTGATTAAACACACATGCGCTTTCTGCCCACCCCACCGGTAACTCAAAGCGCCACCTAGTGGACAAAAGAAAATAAGCGGAGTACTTTACTTTTAGGGAGTAATTGAAACGTGACATTGCTTATTACGCTTTGAATAGGGTCATTCGCAATCTGTAACCTATTACATTTCCAAAGTAACCTGGCAGCGAGTAACCGAGCCCCTCCATGCCCCCCCCCACTACAGTCTTCCTCCTTGAGTTTACACCGTTCTCTTTTCATTTCTAGCTCTCCACCTGTTCTTCTTCACCTACAGACCACCATGCAATGCTATCTAGCTACACAATCCCCTGCATCCACCTCGCTTTCCAGTTTCAGGTTGCGTCTCCTACACAGAATATAGTCCACTTGGGCACCGTCCTCCATTCTCTTCCACATTCCTCTCCTTAAGACCATCCCTCCTCGTCACCTCGCCAGTTCCCTTCACCAGCATGGCCATTAAAGCCCTATCACCCATCTTTCATTCCGAGCGACACTCTCCAGAATTGTACCTTCTCCTCCACCTATGATGTTCATCATCACGCCTTCAACTTCCTCAACCTCGACTTCTATTACAGTATAGTCTTTCTTCAGGATTACCCACACACCATTCCTCTTTCTATCTACACCATGATAAAACCATCCTCCCATGCCTCTATCCTTACCCCCTTTCCACTTCTAGTCTACCTTTCTCCGCTACATCATATCAGCGTCAACGTTCTCCAATTCGCCCACCCTAACCTCCACTCTCCTCCACTTCTCCTTTCCCTCAAGACTCTAGACGTCTTCCCCCTCTCCTTCTCGTCCTTTGGCCAACAGGAGTCCAATTTCCACTGGTACCCAATGATACCAAGGGCCTCGACCGATCCGCTATGGAAATCAGGTTTGTTATTCTCATGGATAACTTTGGACTCCCTTCCTAACTCAAGCCTCCTCGTTTAGCTTCAGAGTGCACCACCTTGTGTTATCGCTAACAGCTTGTTCCCTGAACCCATCCTAATGCTGTGAAACATGAGTAAGGAACATGTTTTGGGGCCTCTGACTAAATGGATGACTCTGTGGTCACTTAGGTTAATGAGAGAAGCCAGCGGACAAATGTGTCACACCGGGGAGCCTTTCAATGCTGCCCACATTAGGTCAAGGTCACAAGGTGGTGGTCTTTGTTATCGGATTTGTTACTAGGTCGTGAAAAACCCGGCGATGAATAACTTCGCTTGTTCTAAAGGAAACAACTATGAACACCAAAGTTCCGCAGGATCCATATGATCCGATTTATTCCATTCTTTTTTAAAGCGTCTGCTTTGCAGGGCTAAATAAATATCGAACAAAAGAGCGAATTTGACCTTGTTTTGGTTTGCCATCAAGACCGCAAGACTCTTGAATCTCGGAGCCTGTGGTTCCTAAGCGGCAAAAGCAACAGCTGCTGGACCATTTCTGTATCGCAAAATGGTGTTTTGACTTTCAGAAGCCATTAAACGAATACTGACGCCATCCTCCGTTACAGCACCTACTGCTTAATATAGCTTTAGCATACTGTCCGGGAGTAATGTTACACCATATGACCAAAAGTTGGTGGAAAATGGACAGTCGAACCCTGACATATTTTAGCCCACACTCTTCTGGAAGGACTTGCTGGTTTGGAAATGGGAGAAATCCATTTTTTCTGCACAACAATGCGCTAATGTGAATTGTTTATTGCCTTGTCCCGCGTTTCCTTTGCACATGTGATTTATTTATTTATTTATTTTTTCCTATTTTTCTCTTTTGTTTTAGCTTAGCGTTACGTGCATTTCCGTGACAATAAAGCCTATTTGACTAGACTTGAATGGGTATTTAAACTATATTACTTTATAACACACACACACACACACACACACAAACAAATAAACAAACAAAACCAATCTAATTACCAATGCCTCCACATTTATCCAGAGCAGTTAAGGGCCTTGCTCAAGGGCCCACTAGTGGCAGCTTGGCAGTCCTGGGATTTGAACCATTAACCTTTTGGTACCGTATAATAACCAAACGGAACAATTTTGACATTTTAAGCATTATTTTATCAAACTACAGTCCTTTCATTCCAATTCTTCCCCTGTTAACTCTGGAGTCCCCCAGGGTTCTATCCTAGGTCCTCTTCTATCAATTTTCTTTTTTTCTTTTTTTTCTCCTCCTCTTTTTTCTTTGCTACTTATTGTACAGTGTCTTGAAGTTTTGTGAAAGGCGCCTATAAATAAATAAATGTATTATTCATTCATTCATTCATTCATCTTCTACCGCTTTTATCCGATCTTCCCTCGGGTCACGGGGAGCCTGTGCCTATCTCAGGCGTCTATGGGCATTAAGGCAGGATACACCCTGGATGGAATTCCAACCCATCACAGGACACACACTCACATTCACACACATTCATAGACTAGGGACAATTTTCCAAGGTGCCAATCAACCTACCGTGCATGTTTTTGGACCGGGGAGGAAACCGGAGAAAACCCATGAGAAAAAAAAACCCCCGGAGGGAAAAAAAGAGAAACCCCCTGAGGCACGGGGAGAACATGCAAACTCCACACACACACACATGGTCAAGACCGGAATCGAACCCTGACCCTGGAGGTGTGAGGCGAACGTGCTAACCACCAAGACAGCGTGCCCCCTATTATTAATTATTATGATTATTATTAGTTTAAAAATAAATGCTGCTTGAGAAACACCCATGCTTCTCATATTTGTCTCAAATTGTTCTCATAAGGTCGAATCCCAAGTCGAACACAACCCACATCTAAAAACGTACCGAACATGTTTTAGCACTGACTTGACAGAAGATGGCGCCCTTGTAGAAATAGTGGCGCTGTAGTTCTATTAATAGACAACGTTAAACAGCAGCAACAAGCAAATCAGGAAACATTAAACTTTAGTATTTTTTATTTATTTTTTTTTTAAAACGGCTTTTATTTTTAAATCTATAACATTATTGAATGTATTCATAGGTTATTACAATGATGCATTGTTTCAATATTTCCTTTAACAGTGCGTTTTGTAAGCAACATTTCACTCCAAGTCTGTTCCCCATGGTCTACAAACAATATGCTTGAGTGGCGATGACTGGAGAAATGTACAAGTTTGGCCTTCACTATAAAAGAAAGCTAGCTGACCTCGAAAACACGCACACGAATACTTTTCAGAGTAGCGTGTGAGCGTATATAAATGCACCATATATATATATATATATCTATATCTATATATATCTATATATGATAATATATATATATATATATATATATATATATATATATATATAGATAGATATATATATATATATATATATATATATATATATATATATAGATATATAGATATATATAGATATATATAGATATATATATCTATAGATATATAGATAGATATATATAGATAGATAGATATATAGATAGATATATATAGATATAGATATATAGATATCATATATAGATAGATATATAGATATATATAGATATAGATAGATATAGATAGATAGATAGAGATAGAGATAGAGATCGAGATAGATAGATAGATAGATAGATAGATAGATAGATAGATAGATAGATAGATAGATAGATAGATAGATAGATAGATAGATAGATAGATAGATAGATAGATACATATACACACACACACACACACATACATGTTTAAAGGGGATTCCGAATAAACACAAATGCGCACCGCACACACACACACACACACCACACACACACACACACACACACACACACACACACACACACTTGAATAAGCACAAACAAATAATTTACATTTACACATGAGCAAACTGTTTGTTAAAGGACCCTGGTTTAATCCTAATCTCAGGTTACTGTATGTACACATGTTCTGTCACAAGGTTCTTGGGTTTCCTACCAAACCTAACAATGCACGACGGACCGGCTAAATCCAACGCCGATGTGCATGCGTCCGGATGTCCCTGAGCTCACAATAAAGCACTTCCTGTAGATGAATATTAATGTACATTTTTTTATTCATTTCTTTTCCCAACATTTTTGTTGATTTTAAAGGCATTTCGTTAACCAGGATCGCTGTGCTTGATAGTAGTGTCAGTTTTGCTATCTGTTCTAAATCTAGGTCACATTAATGATTCTCCAGAGGATTGGGAGGCCTGGTGTAGAGATATATATATATATATATATAGTATGAGAGAGAGAGAGAGAGAGAGAGAGCGAGAGAGGGACTAGAGAGAGAGAGAAAGGAAAGAAAAAGCGTCCTCAACAGTCTGGGTAAAAATAAAAAAAAAGAAGAAAAAAAAAAAAAAAAAAAAAGATATTCATGCTGAATGAAGAAATACATGGATGCAAATTAGATTTTTTTTATGAATTTGATGCTCCAGTAAAGTTATTATTTATTAATATAAATTAATTCTAAAATATAAATATAAATAAATTCATATATTGGGAAACAATTGTATTATTTCGGTTAAAAATGACCACTTTTTTGTAAAAAAATAAAATAAATAAAAATAAAAATTCATATTGAGTGAATGCATAGTTAGAAAATTCCATCATTATTTTGGAGGTGGTCTTATGTCAAATGCATTTATTTGACATTTTAATGAAAAGAAAACACAATATAAAAATACTTGATTATAAAGGTTGTATTATTAGTAGTATTATTATAGATTATTAGCAAATGAACAATGCTTGTTTCTAAGAGATCTGAAAGAATAATTTGGTATTTTCAGGAGGTAATAAAAGGAGATGAACGCAGACGTTTTAACGTTTCAGTACAAGTTCGCGCTGTGCGGAGGCGAGGCAGGAGCACACAGACAAACCTTCAGTAAGAGTTTGCATGCTTTCACATGACTGATCTCCTCCACAAAGGAGAACACGGCTATAAGAGAAACCAGATCTAAAGGCAGATCAGGATACTTGGCCTCTCTTTATAGAGCAAAAAAAATAAAAATAAAAATGCACCTCAAAGACGTCCTGCTGGGACTGAACATCCAAATATTTTGTCGACATATTTAACTTGTCAGTAGGAATGGTGGACTACTTTGTTGCAGTGATTATTTATTTATTTCCCTCCGTATATGGCTTATAGGTATATAGCAACTCAAACCGCCTGCTGTCTCCTACAAGAAGTGGATGTCTATATTTTGCTCATATATATATATATATATATATATATATATATATATATTATATATATATATATATAATATATATATATATATAAAATCAGTAAAAAAGTCACTCTTGTCAATTTTCCTTGTTTCATCATTCTCAGGCTTTGAAAATGATTTATGCTTTGTTAAAAATTATGTGTGTATACTCACACACACACACACACACACACACACACACACACCACACACACACACACACACACACACATACATATATATATTCTATTTCTACTGTTATATTTTAAACAAAATGAAATTAGATTCACACAATTTTGGCCAGGGTGAATTTCTGTGTTATGTTTTACTAGGATTTCCTGCTGTATAAAATTATATACAACAATACATATACACACACACACAATTTTTCACAAAGCATAAATCATTTTCAAACCTGAGAATGAAACAAGGAAAATTTACATTACTGAGAGTGACTTTTACTGATTTTATATATATATATATATATATATATATATATATATATATATATAATATATAGGGAACATTATTTTCCTACCAATAATACAATTTCTCACTGGTACTGGAATTTTAAAAGCGATTCGTTCACTAATCATCCTATAATATTTCTATTCATCTTATAGATATCAACTGGATAATTCTAATCCATCGTTTTTTGTATTCTTACAGATAAAAATAGTACAATACAGATAAACAAAATAGCAAAAAAAAAGCTTTAAAATTCAAGTAATAACTTTAAAAGTCGGCGCTGCCCACGTGAACCCGCGGATTTTGCCATTCATGACTTTCTTGAAGAGTCGTCTAAAAGCGGCGCAGGCTTTTGTCACCGACCCCTATGAATGTTAACGCAATATGGTCACAGCCTGGCCAAAGCTGGGGTGGGATTGTTTTCAGACGCTTAATTCAATTTGTCACCTCCATTCTGGAGGCCTCGAGTGCCCTAATTTGTGTTAATGAGGGGTAATAAAGTCATAGCTCCTCGCCGTATGCCAGAGGGAGGGCGAAAGAGAGAGAGAGAGAGAGAGAGGAAACAGAGAGAGAGAAGGAGGTCTCTTTCTCTCTACCTATCACTCCCTTTTCTTAGTCCCAGGCTGAGCACACCAATCTGTTGTTGTGTCCTCCCCAGCGCCTGGCCTCCATTGTTCCCCTTATTAGGTAGCTTTTGTTGTGTTAGTCCCGTCGCCATCTGCTGCGCTGTCGAGGCCGTAGGTGCGGGCAGGGGGCATTCTGGGGGGATAACACTCAACTCCCTTCACTTCTTGCTGCGCTACAAAAGAGCTGGCGTGTCCCCAGCTCCCTCTCCGGCCACCCTCACATAAGGGCCCTTTCAAACTTGACGGAATTAAGGAGAGATTGATGTTCCACCGGGCCGGGGGAATGCCACAGGAAGCATGGAAGGGTAGCAAGGCAGAGCGCTCTTGTTCACTCTAGCTCAGCTGGGTTTACAGAGAGATTGTTTAAGTGTCTGGGTGTGCGTGCGTGTGTGTGTGTGTGTGTGTGTGTGTGTGTGTGCGTGCTTATGGTAGTGCGAGACAGAGTGCAGGAGATTAAGGAAAGCTATTGTTAACATCAAGCCTGTTATTTAAAAAAAAAAAAAAAAAAAAAAAAAAAAAAAAAAAAGTTCCTGCCATGTGTCAGTTGTTAGACCGGATAAACGCACTTCAGGAAGCCTTTAAATGCTTAAATGTCTAAATGTTATTGTGCGAGTTGTCGACGCTTCATCCCCTGAAATGGAGAGGTCTTCATTTAAGCTCCCCCCCCGATCTGAGGTGTAGCTTATTTATACACTGTATAATGAAGGGTTTATTAACAAAGACGTGCACACACAAACACAAACTGCTTTCTAAGGGGGTCGCTCTGGCAGCATGATGCCACACACACACACACACACACACGCACACAGCAAAAGATTATGGCATTAAATAATCAAAAGTCCCTAATGATGATGAGATATTTAGGATGGTTATGAGTTGACAAATGTGTGTGTGTG
>JACRUU010000027.1:23056622-23066622 GCA_030449085.1 Kryptopterus vitreolus | reverse complement strand
TATATATATATATATATATATATATATATATATATATATATATATATATCTATATATATATATATAATATAATTATATATATATATCTATATATATATATATATATATATCATGTATAATAAAGATGTGTGTTTTTGCTTTCAAGAGGACTCTATAATTGTGCCCGGCTCTTATTTTGGTGTTGAGTTGGTTTGCCAGATTTGCGGTTAAATTTACGATTGTACACTTGCAGCCACTTAAAAGACATCTTTTAGCAGACATTCGTGTACTTACTCATGTCTGTCTATTCGAATTCAGCTTGGAAAGAAAGAAAGAATCGCTTCCTTCGTTTCTTTTCCTTCATTGCACACCTTAAATATTGCTTAATGCCCTATAAACGCCATTTACCTAGATATACTCTATACCCTATACCTCTCTCTCTCTCACTCTCTTTCTCTCATTTTCTGTAGGAGGGTGATTGCTGTAACAACAAGCTGCAGGCTGTAGCTTTGTTTTGTTCTTTTTTTTGTTTGTTTTGTTTTTTTTTTTAAACCATTGTTCTATTGTGTGCGTCCGACAAGCAACAGCTACCACACGACAGTGTGTGTGGGTGCAAATACCTCCGTGTGTCACTGCACATGGACAGTTCTGTTGTCCCGAGGTGACAGACAGAACGTGAGGGCAGCAAAGTGTCCGTGTATATTTAATGTCGATGAAGACGCGACAAGCACACTTTTCCCCTCTCTCTAGAACCTCCTCTCCATTTCTTTGACTTCTTTCGGCGCCCTTATTGTCAAAAGATTGAATAGATCACAAGCAGGGATTTGTGAGAAACGCATTTCTAATATTAAATAGGACAGTTTGTATCGTACGTCGTCGCGTCCATTTTTTGCGTCATGGACCTGATATAACGACGTCATGAGACATGACACCCTCGCCGTATTCGTCATATTCTTGTTTACCGTTGACATGCCGTCTTTCGCACATGCCGCTATTCCTGATTGTATTTTCGCCACTGTTAATATTTCACCAGATATTTTGTACATTGCAGCGTGTAACGCATCATGCAGAGGGTTTACTCGTCGGCGCTAATTTGCGTTTCGCGTATCTGTTTTGTCTGGGACGCTCTGCAATAGGTCGCACACAATGCACTTTATGTGGCTACGACGACTTGACCTCAGCACTGCGTTCTGTTATGTAACTGTTATGTTGTTTTATGCAGCATCAAGGTTCTGGAGAAGAGTTGTCTCCTTTCGCTGTTTACTGCGTCAGCTAGGTAGGGTTGAAATGACAACATGACATTGACTTGACTTGACATATACACACACACGCGCAGGGATTTATGATAAATGTATTTTTTTAAAAACAAACATACATACATACACATATACATGCATATATATATATATATATATATATAATAGATATATATATACATGCATATATATATATATATATATATATATATATATATATATATATATATATATATATATATATATATATATATAGATATATATATATATATTATATATATATATCATATATATATATATTCATTCATTCACCTTCCTACTCTTCTACCGCTATATCCGTGATCTTCCCTCGGGTCACGGGGAGCCTGTGCCTATCTCAGGAGTCTATGGGCATTAAGGCAGGATACACCCTGGATGGAATGCCAACCCATCGCAGGGCACACACACTCTCACACACACACACACACATTCATACACTAGGGACAATTTTCCAAGGTGCCAATCAACCTACCGTGCATGTTTTTGGACCGGGGGAAACGGGGAGGAAACCGGAGAACCCCGGAGAACCCGGAGAAAAAAAACCCCCTGAGGTACGGGGAGAACATGCAAACTCCACACACACATGGCCGAGGCGGGAATCGAACCCGGACCCTGGCGTTGTGAGGCGAACGTGCTAACCACTACGCCACCGTGCCCATGCCCATACCTATACATATATATATATATATATATATATATATATATATATATATATATATATATATATATATATATATATATATATATACACACACACATATACATACACACATATACACACACACAACCCTGGATGGAATGCCAACCCATTGCAGGACACACACTCACACTAAAATTGTCGCACTAGGGACAATTTTTTCCAAGGTGCCAATCAACCTACCATGCATGTGTTTTGGACCGGGGAGGAAACCGGAGAACCTGGAGAAAAAAAAACTCTGAACATGCAAACTCCACACACACATGGCCGAGATGGGAATCGAACCCGGACCCTTTTACCTTAGTAAAAGTAGCTGTTTACTAGAATCCTGATCTGATTTTGCTTGATGAATGACTTCCTGACATAATATATTATTATATCCATTATTAACACTCAAATGATGAACTAATTAGAAACTAGTTGCTATGACTACAGATGCAGCTAAATTACAATACAATTGTGAGTCATTCGTAAACTGTTCAACATTACACAATGTGGGTTACTTTAAACATGACAGTGATACTGTATGCATGTCATTATATTATCTAGTTACTGGTTGCATCAGAATCATTGAGAGAAAAAAAAAAAAAAAAAAAGAAAAGCTGTTGCTGTGGAATGTTACTGGTGAAAAGACGCTCCTTTGCTTTCTTTTTTTATTATTTTTTTTAAACACATTTTTGGTAGGTGTGGATGCTGTATTTTTTACTTTACACAGTTAAAATTGTGGTATTTCGTTTTTTAATTAAAATTTTATGGTTTTTTTGCCCAGCCCAGCACCCAGCACACACACACACACACACACACACACACACACACACACACACACACACACACACACACACACACACACACACACACACACACACACACACACACACACACACACACACACACACACACGCACACATTACTGTGGTTGTCAGTGTAAACAGCGATTGTCTGAAGTGCCAACAATTATTTGTGGTATGCCTTTGGATGCATTTGTGTGCGTGTGTGTGTGTGTGTGTGTGTGTGTATTTTAATATAATTTAAATCCAATAAAACATTTTTAATAGGTGCGGTGAAGATATTCTGTACTTAATTTTTATACACTAAAAGTTAAGGTATTTGGTATTTTATTTTAAAAGAAAATTTATATATTCTTGCCTAACCACACACACACACACACACACACACACACACACACACACACACACACACACACACACACACACACACACACACACACACACACATTACTGTGGTTGTCAGTGTGAACAGCGATTGTCCGAAGTGCCAACAATTAATTGTGGTATGCCTTTGGATGCATTTGTGTGTGTATGTGTGTGTGTGTGTGTGTGTGTGTGTGTGTTTGTACATGCATATTTCTTCCAGTCCACAGCGTTCATGATTTTTGGTCTGGGCTTAAAAGCCCTTGGCAGATTAACACAGCGATAGGAACTGCATTCGGGACCGGCCCTTTAATTTATGTACCTTCGCTTTTGCACCTGTTGAGCCTCCACAATGAGTTGTGTGTTTGCGCGTGGGCCAGCGTGGGCTCTGGAGGTCACTGTGCTTGCTCGACATTCGCGGGAATGAGGGATCGTGCACAAGCATTTTTCTTTACAGCTCCAACACATGGGGGTCTGTGTGAGGGGGGTTCTGGGGTGGCGGAGAGAAAGCGAGAAACCCGGGGGTAACTTGATAAACCGACCAAGACAATAAAATTGGGCAAAACAGGGCCGTCCCCTGGATCGTCTTGGTGTAGATACAATGCAGTACTACAAACTAATGTTTTGCACAAAAAAAGCTGCACAAATTTCGCCTAAATTGCAAACAAACAAACAAAAACAAACAAACATCCATACAGAAGAGCAGCCCAGGAATATCCCTGCAAGTGTTTCGCATTAACTCTTTTACCACGGTGAAGTTCCTGAACGAGAGAGAGAGAGAGTGTGAGTGAGACAGACTGAAGGGAGGAAGGCAGAATTATGACAGAGGTGCGTGGATAAGTGCTTCGGGTGTTAATAAAGATGTCAGGCGAGAACATCAAGAGACACAAAGTCTCATTTTCAGCCAAGGTGCTGCCCGGCAGATGTGCAGCCGTGAAACAGGCATCGGCCTCTGAGCGACTCCGTCCAGCTAACAGGCCCGGATCCGCCATTCGGCCCGTTTGAAGTGGGTGCCAAGAGGTGTCCGGACCCTTAACGATCACCAATTTATTACAACACCGTCCTGCTGAGAGCAAGGGGGTCAGAGGTCAATCCCGTGAGCCCCATAAAAAAAAAAACTCTTTCTCTTTTGCTCTTCTCTCTCTCTCTCTGTTATTCTCATAACATACTCTTCTCTATTCATCATCATTTTTTTTTCCCCCCTGTCTTTCCTCATCGTCTTTTTTTTTTTTTCTTCTTCCCCCCGCCACAGCCTCCGCCTACTCCAGGCTTTCCAGCACCTGGTTAGCACCTTGAGCTTTTTTTATGGCTATTGTCAGGGCATTTTCAGTGATTCATTTTACTTTCATTCCTGTTAAACAACACCATTCCATGGACAAGAACAGAAGAAGACAACAGTGATGCTTCCTGGTTAAACTGGTCCTGGAGATCTGTGGTGAGAATGCACTTTTTTTCTCTTTGAGAGGAATATATATATATATATATATATATAATATAATAGGAAGCTATTACAGGGGCACGGTGGCGTAGTGGTTAGCACGTTCGCCTCACACCGCCAGGATCCGGGTTCGATTCCCGTCTCGGTCATGTGTGTGTGGAGTTTGCATGTTCTCCCCGTGCCTCAGGGGGTTTTTCTCCGGGTTCTCCGGTTTCCCCCGGTCCAAAAACATGCATGATAGGTTGATTTTCCCTAGTGTATGAATGTGTGTGTGAATGTGTGTGTGTGTGTGCCCTGCGATGGGTTGGCATTCCATCCAGGGTGTATCCTGCCTTAATGCCCAGAGATGCCTGAGATAGGCACAGGCCCCCCGTGACCCAATGGAAGATCGGATAAAGCGGTAGAAGATGAAGATGAAGAAGGAAGCTATTACTTTTCTCTACAGCTGTGTGTGTGTGTGTGTATGCCTGCATTTTCTATTTCTTATTTCATATGAAGGTTCTTTTTGCTGCTTTTAGAGTTTTGATTCCAAATGCACATGTGAGCTCTGTGGTTTAGACATTGGCCTTCAAATCGCACCCCCAACCTGCCACTAGAGGGCCCTTGACCAAGGCCCTCAACCGTCAATTATACTCATGTCTATTTGCACATCGCTACTATTTGCACTTCGGGTAGATGGTAAAACTGCATTTTGTAGCTGTACTATGTCATGGCAATAAAGATCTATCTATCTATCTATCTATCCATCCATCCATCTCTCTCTCTCTCTCTCTCTATCAATCTATTTAGCAACATAAATAGATAGATATGTTGCTAAATAGGTTGATATATATATATCAACCTATTCAACAACATATCTGTCTATCTAGCTATCTATCTATCAACCTATCCGTCCACCTGTCTATCTTCTATTAATTAGCTGCTAAAGTTAATAGATATCTATCTGTCTGTCCGTTCGTCTATCCATCCATCCATCCATCTATCTATCTATCTATCTATCTATCAGCTTCTGAAGTTATTAGATATCTTTCTATCCATCAGTCTGTCTGTCCATTTTTTAGGTAATAATAAATAAATAAATAAATAAATAAATAAATAAATAAATAAATAAATAAATAACAGATGTAGGCGATTACCTTTACCTTAGATTTTTAAACCTTGAGCTCACACAATTGTACATCATGTCCCAAATACAACCTCCAGCCATCAATTTTTTCCCTCCTTTTTTTCCCTCTCTCCTCACTTCATTTTCTCTTTGACCAAGAAAAAGCCAAAATGTGAGATGAGCCGACTATAATTTTATAATACTCCGACCCAACTGGCTGTGGTACGAGCGCGCGGAAACCCGAGAGGTGCTGACGAATCCAGTGAATGATCTCAAGTGTGAATGGTTAAACAGGGCCACACGCGCGCTTGCGGTCGAAACGTGAGCGTTGGTTCGGGCGATATGGGTGTTACCGTCAATTTGCTGTAGCGCAACAATCCAAAAATCCACAAACGTTAAACCGCACATATCCACTAGCACTACTCTCCAATGAGGCCTCACAATGATGCCTCTGTGTGTGTGTGTGTGTGTATCAGGATGGAAAAAGAGATGGAAAGCGAAATCAAAGAGAATATCTGGCACAGAGATTTACAGCCCAGGTGAGATGTGAGATGTTTTCACTGCCTTTAACCAGTAAAATGAGCAAGAGAGAGAGAGAGAGAGAGAGAGAGAGAGAGAGAGATTTTTTACACATGGATTTATGATTAGTCGCTTGGCAGAGATCTATTTCCAAATTCACAGATTAACACGGCTGTCCCCCAATGAAAGATTTGAGGCTGGCCTACATATGTTTAGCCTTTTCAAGCTGATTGGCTCCTCTGAATCATCTTGCCAGTGACACGGATAAAATACGCCGTCCTACACGTTTCCCACTGACAGACGTTATTACAGCCTGACATGAGCACGGATTTTCATCCGCCGAGCGCTGGCACTAGAAGGCAGGATTTTGCTAAAGTTTTATTCGTCACATACACATACATACATACATGCAGTGAAATGCTTCTTACGACCGTCCAACGCGAAGGACAAAAAGAAATAGAGGGGACATATATAACAAATAAAAAACAGAAAAATCAAAATAAATAGTGTGTGTAAAAGAAGGTAGGATTTGGATTGAGAAGGATTATGTGTGTTAAAGTGTGTACACAGTGTTTGTACCGTATTTGTAAGTTATGGCGCTACATCAGCTTGCATGTGCGGAAGGTTTCCAGGAATGTGTTTGGCACCGCAGTCCAGGAAATACTGGGAAAAACTGTGTATTGTGTAATCAAACTGACTTCATAAATAATATGAGAGGATAAGCAGTGTGTGTGTGTGTGCAAAGTTCTACTCAGCATATCCTCATTGAGCTATCGCTATGTGGCCTGGGACATTGTCATGCTGTAAGAGGTTCAAGTTTAGGGGAAGAAGTAAGGTTGACCAAATACTTATGCCCCTATATATCTATATATATCTATATATATATATATATATATCTATAGATAGATAGATAGATAGATAGATATACACACAATATATATACACACACTGTATGTATGCGCATATATATATATATAGATATATCGATACATACATACATACATATCTATATAAATACATATACAACACATATACACATATATATATATATATATATATATATATATATATAGATATATATATATATATATATATATATATATATATATATATATATACAGCTCCAGACTTGTATTCTACTGCAGCTCCAGCCGTGACCCACATAAGAAACATCAATAATAAACTTGCAATATTATTTAGGAAAACAGCAGCATTTTACTCACCAAACAAATCGTTTTGTTTGTAAACAAAATCCATCCGCCTCTCTTTCCTCCAAACCAGTTGCTAACGTGAAAGAGGAGAAATCCTCTTTCTGGTCGTGACAGGCGAGATTCGGAGTTTGTCCAAACTTTCTTAACAATGTCCGGCTTTTCTTGAAAAGTCCGACTTGAAAATGGCCTTGAAAGTAAATCTCCCATTTAATCTGTTTTTTTTCTTCTTCTCGGTCAGCCATTAGGGGGCGACAAAAATAAATTGGAGCCAATCTAGACTATCCAATCAACGGCTCTGAATACAGGTGACGTCAACATACGCCTGCTAGAGGGCGCTGGTGACACCAACTCAAAATCTGATTGGTTGAAGCTGCAGTTTCAGCAGCGTTTATTCTGTGTTATGTGATTGGTTTAAATGCTTTAATATGAAAATACATGTCTGGAAGCTGCACTAGCATCGGAAAAGCAACTTATGGGCGTATATATATATATATATGTGGTGTTGTGTGTGTGTGTGTGTGTGTGTGTGTCATCACTATACATAAAAATAAACAGGAACAAAAAGATATCTGTGGCTATAATAACTAAAAAATACATGACTCTTTGGCTCCGCCCCCATCATGCCTTCCAGGATCTCAGGTGTTTTTTGTTTCTTTCTTGTATAAATCTGATAAAACTATAGAATATAGATTTTATAGAAATAGAATAGAATTAGAATTATAGATTATATAGAATATAGAATATAAAGATAGATTATAGAATATAGAACATATATACATTCATTCATTCATCTTCTCCCACCGCTATTCTATCCTCCTCGGGTCACGCTCTTCCGATCTTCCCTCGGGTCACGGGGAGTCTGAGGCATCTCAGGCGTCTATGGGCATTAAGGCAGGATACACGCTGGACGGAATGCCAACCCATCACAGGACACACACACACACACACACACACACACACACACACATATTCATACAGTAGGGACAATTTTTCCAAGGTGCCAATCAACCTACCATGCATGTTTTTTGGACCGGGGGAGGAAACCGGAGAACCCGGAGAAAAAAACCCCCTGAGGCACGGGGAGAACATGTACAAACTCCACACACACATGGCTGAGACGGGAATCGAACCCGGACCCTGGCCGTGTGAGGCGAACGTTCTAACCACTAAGCCACCGTGCCTCCAACTAAAGATTTTGTTTAGTGAAAAATAAATCTGTGACATCACGTGACATCACTGGCGAACGTAAATTCTAGTTCGCTGTTTTAATCATTAACCCCTCGCTCTCGGTGCTAATGAGTCTGTAAAAGATGCACCCAGTTCCTCCTCCTGATCATGTGACATCTGATCCGTGTGTTCCAGAAGTGACAAAGTTAACCTTTAAAGCTTAATGAAGGTGTGTCTGTATGCATGCACGCCTGTGTGTGTGTGTGTGTGTGTGTGTGTGTGTGTGTGTGTGTGTGTGTGTGTGTGTGTGTGTGTGTTGGAATGGATAATTGACCTGGAGCTGAGCCAAAGTATATCCAGACTTTTTGTTTTGCTTTGAGCTTGAAGAAGTAAGAGACGGATACGCTTGCTATCTTAATTCGTGGCCTAGTAATAATTTTACCCTACGTATTACCATTCACCCCTTCACGCAATCGGGAGGGTTATGAGTTCAATAGCAATAACACAAATCCAAGCGCTCATACTACCAGCAGATGGGGGAGCAACTTTACACTGTCTTTCTCCAGGTCTTTGTCTTTTTCACTCTGGAAGTACCACGACACCAAATACTAACCGGATGCGTCCGGAGAAAGGTACGGGAAAGCGCGAGAGAATATTTCATGTGATATAAAGCTGAACTGAAATACAATGTCTCTTTTTTGAATGAATATTGTCATTCGGTCCCTTTCAGGCCACGCCCACTGTCATCCCGACGCCGCTTGCTCTGTATCGACGAGGACGCCGTGGCGGTGGTTTGGATTTGACCAAACACTGATATTCACTTTCTGACGAAGGCGTATTTAAGCTTCGGCCCGAATGATATTTTTTCCTCGTTTTTTTAGGTGTAGACATATAAACATTATCATCTGATATATTACAAAATAAAAGACTATTGCCTATAAGTAAATTACTATAGTAATTCTATGTTAGAATGATATTTATACTAACATTTACGGCATTTGGCAGACATCCTTATCCAGAGCGACATACAATTGAGGGCTAAGGGCCTTGATCAAGGGCACACAAGTGGCAGCTTGGTGACGAAAGGGTTTGAACACATGATATTCCGATCCAGAGGCCAACCCTTTAACCACTAAGCTCCCACCTCCCCTACTAACAATATGATTAAAAACATTTTTATAGACTTAATTTTATAGATTAAAAAAAAATGTTATAGGCAGGAAAATTATTATTATTGTTCTTATTGTTCTTCTACAGTCGTGGCATTGTGAAATATCAAACTAAAGCACTGTGACTGTGTAGAAAACATTGTGTAGCAGTAAAAAAAAAAAAAAAAAAGACCCTTTATAAAGTTCAAAAGTCTTAAAAAGTTTTTTTTTTAATAAACAATACGGCTTAATTGCATTTCTGCGCATTCCAGAGTGATCGCTTTAAATCA
>JACRUU010000027.1:23024122-23049122 GCA_030449085.1 Kryptopterus vitreolus | reverse complement strand
TCCAGCAGAGAGAAGGAGGTCTTTAAGATTCCTCTCCAGTCTCATGCTTCTTAATACATCTGTCAGATCTTGTCAGGCCTTATATGACAAGGCAGCTCTTTCAGGCAGTAAAGTGCAATAATGTTCTGCAATTCCTCATATCCGCCTCTAATCTTAGCTAATGAAATTGCTATCCAACACCACATTTGAAGAGGACTTCACGATGAGACAGTCTATAATTGCTTGAAGAGTGACGCTATCCCCAGAGTCCCATCCATCATCTAATGTAGTTATTGCACTGGCACAGAAGAAACCCATTTCCTTGGTTCTTTGTTTTTTTTTTCTCTTATAACATTACTTTTTTTTTTTTTAATAAATACAACAAACAGATACATTTGGAGTTTTCTTTCTTTCTCTGTAAGTTTTCTTTCTCTCTCTCTCTCTTTTTTTTATCTTGTCACTCCCTTTGAGGGAAACTGTGTATTGTTTTATACCCTGTATTATTGTTCATATCATATCCAAATCCTCATATGTACAATTGAATTCTTCCTATCTTGATGATTCTACATACAATACTGAATAGTTCTCTATTCAGACGACGCCACGGCAGCATCAAATAAACCGTTCCGGGGGTTTATTCTGGGGCTCTCAAGTTTCCCCACAAACTACGGAGACGTTTAAGGGAACTGTCGGAGATTGGAAATGAAAAATGGAGCTGATCTTGGTTGTCCTGTGATAAAGTGCAGTTCCAAATGGCCGTGTGAGTCATGTCTTTGACCCCAGCCTTTTGTGTTTCTGTGCCTGGGGTCAGGAGATGAGTGAATCGACGGTTGTATATCACATGCAATTATGTATGTGTGTTTTCCGGAGCTCTCCACAAAGCATGTATGGGGAATCTGTATGGGGAATGGCATGGGTTCTGTTTGGGAAATGGCATGGGTTCTGTATGGGGAATGGCATGGGTTCTGTATAGGGAATGGCATGGGTTCTGTCTAGGGAATGGCATGGGTTCTGTATGGGGAATGGCATGGGTTCTGTATGTGGAATGGCATGGGTTCTGTATAGGGAATGGTCCAGAGCAAGCAATCCAATTAGGTTATAATATCGATTTAAAGTTTCTTGAGAAAGAAAAAAGACTTCTGAACAGAAGCTACAAACATCTCTATACACTTTTTTTTAAAACTCATTTTGCAGATATCATAAAGCAAATAAATTCCATTTGTAACAAAGGGATCCGGCAGGGATCGGGAAGGAATATACATATAGAAGAGCCTTTATTAGTCACATATACATTACAGCACAGTGAAATTCTTTCTTCGCATATCCTAGCTTGTTTGGAAGCTGGGGGTCAGAGGGCAGGGTCAGCTATGATACTGGAACATAGGGGGGTTAAGGGCCTCGCTCAAGGACCCAAGGGTGGAAGCTTGGGGATACCGGGACTCGAACCCCTGACTTTCCGATCCCTAACCCAATAACCACTTAGCTACGGCCCTAGCCCCGCTAGATATATATAGCTAGGATATATATATAATCTAGCATATATATGATATATATATATATATATATATATATATATATAAGATATATATATATATATCATATATATATATACACACACACACACACCACATAGACATCATATATACACACACACATAGACATATATACACACACCATATATATATATATAAATGTATATATATATATATATATGGTGATTGTTTAAGTGCGTGCCACAGGCACATAACATCATTAACAGGAAATGACTCTGTACTCTCTATTATTCTGGCATCTTACCGAACCATTTGAAGTACGAAAGATCGATGCGGAATACTTCGAAATCGAGCACGCATTCCCCGACTAGCACTGCTCACCTGCGTTAACTTTGAAACCTATTAATATTCATAATTCTCCAAATGTTTTTTTTTTTTTTTTTTTTGAACCCTTTCCAAAACATATCTGGCATTCATGCACGGCAGAAAGGGCCGCTTGCCAAAGTTCAATATCACTAATGCGCGCGTGTTATGTCCGATTGTAACGGCGCACGCGATCCATTTCTTCAGCGTACACAACGAACGCCACTCACGTTCGACGCCACTTGCCTTCCCTACGCTTATCCAACTCATACAACTTCCAAGTGCGATCTTCAGCATCTGCTCCAGCCATAAATAGATCAATAAGCGATTTGCATTCCTCTAGGCTACAAATGGTAACGCTAAGACCCCCCTCCCCTCTACATTTTATTATACTTGGAGAGATTATCTAAACTTGAGCTATGCCATTAAATTACATGGTGCGAAAATGAGATCCTTTGAGCTTCAGATCGCTCGAGCGGCGAGCTTGAGTGTCACGGGGGTCCGATGCCACGACGGTGCCCTGTAATCCATCCCCGGGAGCTCAAACGAACGAGACCTCGGATTTCTACTGTACCTGCCAGCTGAACCCTTTACAATGTTAGGAAGTTAAAAAGCATAAAATTCCCGAGGAGCCTCTCTCTACGGCTTTAACCATCCATTATAACATCAGAGCCCTCTGATGTAAACAAGCATGAAGGTCTCTGGAGGCAAGTGAGCTTTTATGGCACGCACAATTATGCCACTGCCAGTGACCCAGGCTGAGAGAGAGAGAGAGAGAGAGAGAGAGAGAGAGAGAGAGAGATGGCTGAGAGAGAGAGAGACGAAGAGCAGACGACCGAGAGCGGGGACCCGCTGTGACTGAGAGAGGTGAGAGAGAGGAGATGAAAACAGAGTTTTCTTCATGTCTAAGATTTTTTAGTGTATATATTTCCAATTGAGATACACACATTTGTATGCACACAGCTACATTCTCTGTGTACACATGAAGTGAGAGAGACAGACCACTGCTGTTTTCTTCATGTCTAAGATTTTTTAGTGTATATATTTCCAATTGAGATACACACATTTGTATGCACACAGCTACATTCTCTGTGTACACATGAAATAAAAGGGGCACAAAAGGTTGTCAACACATCAAAAATGGCACGCCATCGAATGCAAATAAATAGCGGCGAAATGTTTACAATAAAAGGTCAAATACACTTCAAATACTTTGTGAAATATAGGGAATAAAAATATATGACATATGTGAAATATACGTTACAAATCCATTGTGTATCCATTACACTTGTGTACTATATTATAAACTATATTATAACTATATAATATTCCAACATTGGAATATAGAGGCACGGTGGCTTAATGGTTAGCACGTTCACCTCACACCGCCTGGGTCCGGGTTCAATTCCCGTCTATGCCATGTGTGTGTGTGGAGTTTGCATGTTCTCCCCGTGCCTCAGGGGGTTTTTCTCCGGGTTCTCCGGTTTCCTCCCCGGTCCAAAAAAACATGCACGGTAGGTTGATTGGCACCTTGGAAAAATTGTCCCTAGTCTATGAATGTGTGTGTGTGTGTGTGTGTGTGTGTGTCCTGTGATGGGTTGGCATTCCATCCAGGATGTATCCTGCCTTAATGCACATAGACGCCTGAGATAGGCACAGACTCCCCGTCGAGACTCGATCTACTTTGAATCGCGTTAGATCGGATAGAAGGTCGAAGATAAGAGAGAATGAATGAATGATAAAGCGGTGAACGGTATAGTTCCTTAGAAGAGAAAGTATGAATGAATGAATGAACATTGGAATACTGAAAATGTCATTTTAAAAGAAAATGATCAATTTTGATAAATTGTTCTTTTTCTTAATAAGTGGTTAAAACGTGAGCAAACAAGCATTTGGAATACGCCCCTATCCAGAGCAACTTACAACTGAGCAATTGCGGGTTAAGGGCCTTGCACAAGGGCCCACTAGCAGCAGCTTGGTGCAGGTGGGGTCCAGAGGCCAACGTCTTAACCAGTACACTCCCACCAGTGATCGCCGCCTTCGATATCTTTATGGTGCTAATGATTTTACTCATTTTTTTTAGAATGGAATCCTTTCCAGCACGGTGGCACGTTCGCCTCACACCTCCGAGGGACGGGTTTCGATTCCCGCCTCGGCCATGTGTGTGTGTGTGTGTGGATTTTGCATCTCGTATCCTTCCTTAATGCCCCAAGTCGCCTGCGATAGGCACACGACCCGAGGGAAGATCGGATACAAGATGAATGAATGAATGAATGAATGCCTCCCCATTTTCTCTCAGTTCGTGAGCAAAAAGCCACAGGAAAAGAGTGCACGCAACGATACGGAAGACATTTCATCATCACTGATCAGGGGGACGGCGTTGCAGTGTGAGAGTCACCAGGCTTTGATTGTGCTTGATGTATAACGATTGCCATGGAGTACAAACACCATCATTATGTTTTGACTATTATACACTATTACTAAAGACAGCAAAGATAAGTCTTCATCAATCCCAATCATCTATATGAAACCAAACCCCGAGAATTTCCCCCTCCCCTCCCCTCCCCCTCCTCTCTTTGGCTTGGCAGAAACTAGAACCTCACCCCAAAAAAGAAACCCATTCTTCATTCGCTGGATGAATTCGCTTGTCAGAATGTCTGTGATGGCTTACTCCATATGTATAAGATCACTCCTCTTGTATTTTTCCTACTTTCTGTGTGTGTGTGTGTGTGTGTGTGTGTGTGTGTTTTTTTTTGTTGATACACACACAGCCGGATTGTGGGTCACGGGTCAAGGTGCTCTCCAGCGCAGAACATGTGTTCCTCCGTTGTAGTTGGAATGTCATATCATAATTTCTTTTCATTTTTTCCCCTCATCATCATCATCATCATCATCCGAAAATCATTATCGAGTCAGGCCATTTATCTTCACGTGAATTTGCGCAAGAAGACAAAGTGCAAAAGCCTGATATCCCACATGAAACGCATGAGTCGGGGGAAAAAAAAAGGCTTCATCACGAGGCAGCGTAATCCGGTGGTTCCCCACACGTTAAAAAAAAAACGAAAAAAAAAATCACATTGATAATAATGTACATTGCTTTTTGTTACACGGCTCCTTTTTTTCCATCTTTTTTTTCTTTTTTTTTTAGGAGAGAGATGGAGGTCTTGGCAAATCGAAAACTTCATTAGTTTGTCTAATCAACGCTGATCAAAAACGCTTTCTGAAGTTTTGTGCATATGGCAACAGTTCAGTTCATTTCCTCTCCGCTTTAAAGACAATATTGATTCTGTCAAGAAACGGGGCTCGTTTTTTCCCGCTGTTGTTCAAGAGTAAACCACATGCTTGTTTTCTTTTTCCCACCGTGCTGCTCCTTTACAACTCTAGACTTGGTTGAATGTCACTTTTACTGAAAACGCGCCTGTCATTTGTGGATGAGGATTATAATACAGATTATAATATAATACACACTATATAATATAATCGAACAGATTTTGTCGCTTTTGTCCCTGTAATGCTTCACGTTTATAGCATTTGGCAGACGTGCTCATCCAGTGCGACTTACAACTTAGCGATTGAGGGTTGAGGGCCTTGCTCTAGGGCCCACTAATGGCAGCTTGGTGGTGGAGGGATTTGAATCTGCGATCTTCGGATCCAAAGCCGTATCCACTGAGCCACCGCTTCCCACACTTCACTACGGGCATTTGGCATGCGCCCTTATCCAGAGTGACTTACTGTACAACAGTACAGGTTTTTGGATCAAGGGCCTCGCTTAAGGGCCCACTAATGGCAGCTTGGTGGTGGAGGGATTTGAATTTGTTATCTTATGATCCAAAGCCATAACCACTGAGTGACCACCTCCCACACTTCACTATGGGCATTTGGCATGCGCCCTTATCCAGAGTGACTTACTGTACAACAGCGAGGTTTTTGGATCAAGGGCCTCGCTTAAGGGCCCACTAATGGAAGCTTGGTGGTGGAGGGATTTGAATCGGTTATCTTACGATCCATATAACCGTATGGAACCTTACGCAAGCGCATTACGGAATAAATAGCTTTTTTTTTTGTGAATGCAAATGCGCTTCCGTATAACCTAAAACGTATCACCAGTTTAAATGGAAAAGCAACCGGAACAGAATTCTTAGAGGAGACACGTCCCATATATTACACTTAAAACAATAACAATGAAATTAACAAGAAATGAATAATAAGAGAATAATTAACAACGAGAGATGAATATTTAATAATCCATAATTTTATTAAAGGGAGAGATTTTGAGAGAAATGTATATAATTATAACATCTGTTATGCAGTCAAATTATTAGAAACATGAAAAGTACTTATGGTACATTGAAAATGTGGGGCACGGTGGTTTAGTGGTTAGCACTTTCGCCTCACACCTCCAGGGTCCGGGTTCGATTCCCGTCTCGGCCATGTGTGTGTGTGGAGTTTGCATGTTCTCCCCGTGCCTCAGGGGGTTTTTCTCCGGGTTCTTCGGTTTCCTCCCCCGGTCCAAAAACATGCACTGTAGATTGATTGGCACCTTGGAAAATTGTCCCTAGTGTATGAATGTGTGTGTGATTGTGAGTGTGTGTGTGTCCTGTGATGGGTTGGCATTCCATCCAGGGTGTATCCTGCCTTAATGCCCATAGACACCTGAGATAGACACAGACTCCCCGTGACCCGAGGGAAGATCGGATATAGCGGTAGAAGATGAATGAATGAATGAATGAAAATGAGTCATGAGTTACCTTACTGGCAATCATTCAATTAATCGATTGGCAGCCCTATTAAAAATAAAACCTTAAACCATTAAGCGGGATTGTAAAAATAGATCGGTATTCTAGATCGCGTTGTGCTTGTATTCTAACAACGCTCCTTCAATCATGGCCGTTGCGTCCTGTATCGTTCCAGGAGAATAAAACTAGAACTGGCCACTGATGGACGACTGGGTTAGGGCCAGATTTCTGGACAGGAATGGCTGCCCAGCCCTGGGACGCAATCCCAAAATGCTCTCTGTGAAGTAGCCACAGCTGCCGTGTCAGTCACCTGAGATCATTCCCGTTTCTTTCATCGTACAAGTGGTGGCTGACTTCTGAATGCTCATCCTGACAAATTGATTTGGATTCTGTTCTGACGCTCTCACTCCCGCTTGCATTCCCGTTTTTTGTGCTTGTCTCCGGGGCAGATTGGACAGAATCATTTTTAATTTTTTTACAAAATGTATACGATGTATAATAATCAGCCAAGACACGTAGCTATTAAAGCCTTAGGACACTTTATTTGAATATATAATAACTTGAAAAAAGTATATATAAGAATCAGTATATGACACAATACCATATAATAAACAAAGATTTTTGTGTTGCAGACAACTTAAAATTTTACACATTTATATATATATATATATATTATATATATATATATATATATATATATATATATATATATATATATATATATATTATATGTGTGTGTGTCTGTCTCAGGTGTCTATGGGCATGAAGGCAGGATACACCCTGGATGGAATGCCAACTCATCGCAGGGCACACACACACTCACACTCACACTCACACACACACAGTCACACACAATAGGGACAATTTTCCAAGGTGCCAATCTACCTACCGTGCATGTTTTTGGACCGGGAGGAAACCGGAGAACCCGGAGAAAAAAAAAACGGGGAGAACATACAAACTCCACACACACACATGGGCGAGACGGGAATCGAACCCGGACCCTGGACGGTGTGAGGCGGATGTGCTAACCACTAAGCCAACGTGCCCTCACGAGTCTCCGAACCTGAGTCGTTCGTTCGTTTGTCACGTGACTCCCATAGACGCTTAGCTGATCTGATTATCATAATCTGTTCTTCACTGCACTGTCATATTTGATTTACTGGAACTATAGACAAAATGTGTGCGTGTATTTCTAATCAAGAGAATGAAAAAGGAAAAAAAAAAAAGATCCGTTCATTTCGGACGAAGGAGATTCGAAGAACCGAGTCGCTAAAATGATCCAAACTTCCCACCACTAATATACATACAGTACATACAGTATCGGAACAGCATATATAACGCTTCCACTCATCACTCAAGGTTTTCAAGTAATTTAGGACAGTTCGTGTTCCTGTTCAAACACAATACCCTGGAGCAAAGTCAGAGCTCCATTTAATCCCATAGGTGTTCATTATGGGATGGGGTCAGGGCTCGGTCTAGAAGACTTGAGTCCTTTTAAACTAACCTTAGCAGACCCTGTCTTCTCGCTGCACACAGGAGAATTGTCGTATTTGGACGTATTTTTAAACCTTAATTCAAATGAAAGAAAATCAGCATGTACAAAAATGTATAATTATGTGATCACATATACAGTACGTCTATAACATGTATATACACTACATCAAAGAAGTAATCCTTAGAGACATAATAATGTGGCAGGTCTAAGGTTACCAAACTATTAAAAGTAATGAGGTAAATATAGCATCTGAGGATGTGAGGGATGTAATAACATGATCCTCATAAAAATAGAGATAGCGAATATGAATAGATAGTTAACTCGGATGAAGGTGAAGCTTAGATTGTCTTATAATAAATAGAAGGAATAGGAATAAAAGAAGGAAAATAGTGCAGGCATTATAAAGCAATGTGAATAAAAGACGATTAAATAGAATAGAAAAAAAAAAATATATATATATATATATATATATATATATATATATAGCTATATAATAGGTGGATATTAAATGGATAAAGTGCCAACGTGTGTAGTTTCCAGTGTAAGGCGACCAGCGTCCCTTTGTGCACATTTTAATTGTAAAGTAATGACGTTATATGATCTTTAATAAGGTTAATAGTGACATTGGTAACAACACATTCATCTACAGATACTAATATCCTATAGATAGGAAAAAGTAGACAAAAGTAAACCGTCGAACTAAACCCACTGCCAAGCAAGAGACCATGGATTAAAGGGTTAATGATTCAATGTCTCAGTGAGTGATTCATTCATGTTCTACCGGTCGCGTATATGCAAACACCGTAGGTACAATAATCAGAAATGAGGAATCAACTCTCGACTCGAGTCTTCTGGTCTGAATCATTCATTCTTTTGTCATGTGACTTCTATCGACACTATGCAGTGCATTAAACAAGAAGCAGAACTAATCTGAGTCGTTCGTTCTTTTGTCACGTGACTCCCATAGACGCTATGAGTGTTTGGGGTTTATTGAATTTAATCCAAAAAAAAAAAAGATTTGTTTTGACGTAACACGATTCAAAGAACCGAGTCACTTAAATGATTCCTAATTTGCATACAGTACATACAGTATCCCCAAGCAAAATCCCTGTGGATTAAGATTGAGATTGAGATGGAAAAGTGGGTCATTCATGAACGATTCGTCTTTAACATGACTCACTCTGTGAATGATTCGTTCATGCTCTACTGGTCACGTATGCGCAAAACCCTAGGTTAAATACAATAAACAGAAATGAGGAATCAACTCTCGACTCTTCTGGTTCGAATCGTTCCTTCCTTTGTCACATGACTCCTATAGATACTATGCAGTGCATTACACAGGAAACAGAACTGAACAGTTTGGCTGACGAGTCTCCTATTCTGAGTCGTTCGTTCTTTTGTCACTTGACTCCCATTGACGCTATGCTATTCTGATTATCATAGTATGATCTTAACTGCATTGTAATACTTAAATTACTGGAACTATAGACAAAATGAGTGATTGTTTGAGGTTTATTGAATCTAATCCAAAAAAAAAAAAAGATTCGTTTTGACGAACACGATTCAAAGAACCGAGTCACCTTAATGGTTCCTAATATGCATACAGAACATACAGTATCCCCAAGCAAAATCTCTGTGGATTAAGATTGAGATTTACAGCGTACACATGCGGCCAATGTAATTTCTCCTGCAACCTATGTAAAATAAATGCATACCAGTTTAATTGCCCCCCCGACAGACAGACATCTTTAGAACAACAAATACCCACACCCGAAAAGCATAAAATTGCCCCAAGCCTGAACGAATGCAGTCCTCCAGCAGGCCGTGCACATCTGCGGGCGAAATCCGACAGAGGGGAGAGAGAGCGCGAGGCTGAGTGTGAGAAACGGAGTGAATATCTAGATAATGCACTTCAGTAACAAGCTGTACAAGCTGCTCGTTTGGGAGACATTGTACTGTCAGTGTGTCAGCCTCGAACTCCAGCAGCAAGGGCTGAACATGTACCATATCCAGCTCATTTCTCTCTCACTTTCCCTGTCTCCCACACACACACACACACACACACACACGCACACATATACACACCAAATTCTTCTCCTGCTTGAGGAAATGACTAGATGTCATCCTTGACTAGTTAAATGATGATGTCTAAATCCACACAGCTGCCATCCCAGATACACTGCACAAGGCAGTGAGACACTTTCAGACCTTCTACAACTATCCCCTAAGAGTAGCTCTCGAAGAAATATCGTGTGTGTGTGTGTGTGTGTGTGTGTGTGTGTGTGTGTGTGTGTGTGTATGTGTGTGTGTGTGTGTGTAAAACGTCGTGCTTGTAGTAAATTACTTATAGAGCTTTAAGGAATTCAGAGACTCGCATCCTGAAGGGAATTTGCTGAAAACATAATAACACAAGCATATGTGCACAGAGAAAAACACACACACACACACACACACACACTCTCACACACAGGTCTTTAACTCACACCGTAGCATAATTTGCTTTATTGGCTCGGTAGGTGGCACATCTCCAAGCATAACATGTTTCCTCAGGTTGGAGAGCGCTGTAGACTTGAGCAGGTCTGGGGGAAATCTGAGAAGGTTGTAAAACATTAAAAAGTGAGAAGTAGTCTGGCCCAATGCACCACAAAGAGGCTGTGTGCGTTAAGTATGAGAATGAATAAATGAAGGGGGGAACGTCGTGTCATTTTCTCTGGGATTTTCCTCGTTTTTTTTTGGGGGGGGGGCGATCTGTATATCCCAACGAACGTTCCAAGCATAGTATATATAATATATCCAGTGCTTTTACTTTTATTCAGTAATTTAATTACAAAATAAAAGTAGCAGGGCACGGTGGGTGGCTTAGCGGTTAGCACGTTCGCCTCACACCGCCAGGGTCCGGGTTCGATTCCCGTCTCGGCCATGTGTGTGTGGAGTTTGGCATGTTCTCCCCGTGCCTCAGGGAGGTTTTTTCTCCGGTTCCTCCTCCCCGGTCCAAAAAACATTCACGGTAGGTTGATTGACTCCATGGAAAAGATCAAGGATGTCCCTAGTGTATGAATGTGATGTGAAAGTGTGTGTGTGTGTGTGTGTGTGTGTGTGTGTGTGTGTGTGTGTGTGTGTGTGTGTGTGTGTGTGTGTGTATCCGTGTGATGGGTTGGCATTCCATCCAGGGCTTGTATCCTGCCTTAATGCCCATAGACGCCTGAGATAGGCACAGACTCCCCGTGACCCGAGGGAAGAAAATTACAGTTAATTTTGAAAATGCTGAAGATTACAAATCCCAAAGACCACCACCTAGCACACACCACACCCCATCCACTAGCTCGTCAAACATTTTGCCCCCCCCCCCCCACCATCCCTTCAACAATTTGATTCTGAAGCAGCTCAGTTCCAAAAATATATCCCACTTTTTCCCAGCGCCACCTAGTGGAGTGGACAAATGAAAGCAATCAATGTAATCACTTACTTTACTTTTATAAAGTAATTAAAAAGTTACACTACTTATTACATTTTGAATAGGGTCATTTGTAAAATCTGCAAACCCTTTATTTACCATTGTCGTTCTCTCAGGTGGCAAAGGTGGCGCAATCAGGTGTAATTTGCACGTTCCACTTTTATAAAGTAATTAAAAAGTTACCTCACACGCGGAATCCGGAATAGGCGTTCGATTCAAGTAATCCCAATCTTCGGTTACATGTGTGGGGCGTTGCGGAGTGGTTAGCACGTTAACACCGCCAGGATCGGGTTCGATTCCCGTCTCGGTTCATGTGTGTGTGGAGTTTGCATGTTCTCCCCGTGCCTCAGGGGGTTTTCTCCTGTTTCTCGGCCTTTCTCGGGGTTCTTCGGTTTCCTCCCGGTCCAAAAACAAACCATGCACGTAGGTATGGTTGATTGGCACCTTGGAAAAATTGTCCCTAGTGTATGAATGTGTGTGTGATTGTGTGTAATGTGTGTGTGCCCTGCGATGGGTTGGCATTCCATCCAGGGTGTATCCTGCCTTAATGCCCATAGACGCCTGAGATAGGCAGGCAGGCTCCCCGTGACCCGAAACGAGAACCCAGAGATCGGATAAAAGCGGTAGAATAGATTAGAATGAATGAATAGAATACCTATAGGAAAGGTGAAGCCCTGGTGAAGATGTTCATGCCACCCACACCTAGGGGATTCCACGTGGCTTAGTGGTTAGCACGTTCGCCTCACATCCGCCAGGGTCCGGGTTTTGATTCCCGTCTCGGCCATGTGTGTGCCTCAGGGGGGTTTTTCTCCGGGTTCTCCGGTTTCCCTCCCAGTCCAAAAATATGCACGGTAGGTTGATTGACTCCATGGGAAAATTGTCCCTAGTGTATGAATATGTGTGTGTGTGATGTGTGAATGTCCTGTAATGGGTTGGCATTCCATCCAGGGTGTATCCTGCCTTAATGCCCATAGACGCCTAAGATAGGCGTCTCGTGACCCGAGGGAAGATCGGATAAAGTGGTATGGTAAAAGCCTGGTAGAAGATGAATGAATGAATGTAAGATAGCTATAGCTGTAGCAGGAAATCTTATCTAAAAAAAACTGATATAAAAACCGACCAAAAAATTATTCAATTAATTAAAAAAATAATAAATATATATATATATATATATATATATATATATATATATATATATATATATATATTATCATTGTTATTCTTCCAGTTGCCTTTATATCAGGCAAATAGAACTTTCTGCACTTTTTGCAAAAAAAAAGTGCTTTTTTTTCATATGATTTCCAAGAATTTGCGTAACTGCAAACTGCACTCTGGATTAAATATCGCGTCTTGTGATTGCAGAACCGAAATGGGATTAAAATCAAACGGCTGGAGATTTTCTGCTTTTTATTAAAAGAACGAAAGAAAAAAAAATCTTTTAAGGGAATAACCCATCTTACAATTCCTTTTAAGGAATTGCCGTATACTAATGAAAAGTAATAATGAATAGTTTTTCGGGTTTTCGTTCAGGATCATGTCGTGCAGTTGTTCCGAGGTGAGTGGATTAATAGAGAGAGGCTGTGATCCTAGAGCAGGAGGCTGGGGGAAAAGAGTAACTGTGATCTTGAGAGAGAGAGAGAGAGAGAGAGAGAGAGGGTGGGGGGAGGGGGGGGGGGATAGGGGATGGCCGAGGCCGGGCTATTTCCGGGGAGCGGAGGCAGAGCTTCTTGGGGGTTAGCCAGGGGAGGCGGGGGGGGGGATGCTTGGGATAGGGGATGGGAAGGTTCTTGGGTATGGGACTTTGGAGGGGGGGGAGGATATGGTTTTGGGGGGAGGGTGGGCTATGGGGGGGGGATACGAGGCGGATCGGGGCATAGACGGATATGGATATAGGGATGGGGGGGGAATAGGGGATATGGGAGGGGGACTTGGGCAGGAAGGATATAGAGGGATGGGGTGGCTAGGGGATGGGGAGGGGGGATGGGATGGGGAGGGAGGGGGAGGGGGGGGGATATGGGATATGGGACGGGATTTGGGGGGGAGGGGGGGAGGGGAGGGGGGGGGATGGGGGGGGGGTGGGGAGGGGGATATAGGGGAAGGGGGGATGGGGAGATTGGGGAACTCAGTATGCGGATAGATAGGGAGGTGGGGCTGCATGGCTGATCGGGAGGGGAGGGGGATAGAGGGGGAAGCTTGAGATTGGGGAGATGATAGGGATGGGGATGGGGATGGGGGGGAAGGGGAAGAGGGGGGAGGGGTGCTGATGAGGATAGAATGTGCAGGGCTATCCATAAGCCAGAGGCAAAGTTCTTGAGCCAGGATGAGAGGAGGTGGCACGAACCTGTTATAGAGGCTGAGCGAACAAGTCCGCGGTCCCGAGAGAGAGAGAGAGAGAGAGAGAGAGATAGAGAGAGAGAGTGAGATAGAGAGAGAGAGAGAGGGAGAGAGAGACTGGATTAGGGCTGCGACTCAATGCCTGCGATTCTCAGCAGACGGATCCATTGCAGGAACATCAAGAGCTGAAGATGATGATGATGATGGAGGGAACAGCAAACGTAAGGGCTACAGAAGAGTTGCGAACCCCATACAGACCGGATGCTAGGAAGAGGGGAAAACGGAGAGGAAAAAAAGGAGAGGTTGGAAATTGAAAGTGAAAACCCCCCATCCTAAACTGTCTCTACCACGCCACCCACCCCTACCCCTACCCCCCCACGCCCCCCTCCCCCTCCCCCCCTCCTCCTCCTTCTTTCTTCTCCTCCTCCTCCAGAGCCTCCAACTTCAGTTATTTCATAACTTCATTAAAAACAGATTCAGCACAAGGCCTAAGGACAGGAAATACACTCGCTCTCCCCTCCACACAAACCCGCATGTCTGTTTCCTAGAGCCTTTGGCAGGCGGGAGAACGTTTTGGATCGCATGCTCTTTGTCCCTGTTTCTTTTCTCGGCACCTTATTAGCCCGTGCAAACCCGTCAGGCGGGAGCACATTCAGTCACGATAGCAGCCGTTGGCCCCAAGCCATGCACTTTCACAAAGTCTATGTATAACGTGTCAAAGTGTGCTTACCTCTTAATAATGTAAACCTGAGCCACGACGGCTTAGAGGCAGTGCCAGATGGACACGGAAAGCACCACGCAGCCTTTAGTTCTTCTTCTTCTTCTTCTTTTTTTTTTTCCCCCCATCCCCCAGGCTCAGCTGCTCAACTCGGTCAGGAACCAATCACTTCGTTTTGTGACGGAGTGCCTGGTTGGGCGTCTTCCCTCACTTTTCTCAGGTGCGTTGATGGCCTCCTTGGAAGAGCGCTGATTGGTTTTGCTAGCGATCCCTCATTGGCATCGAGATTCGAGGCTCTCTTTTATTAGTAAATTGTTCGTAGCGCGTTGTTTCACAGGTGGAATCTGTTTAGGAACGAACATGACGCCACTCGTTTCGTTGGGAACGTATAGCTATCGTCATATTAGACACTAACCGCAAGACATCCACATGGGCATTCCCTCAAAACCCCCACCCCCACTTCCCCCCATGCTGTGTTTCAGCGTCTCCTGTTACTGGTTTAATGAGGAATTTGAGATAGTGCGGAGGCCTTAGGGCTAAGGCTGTCTCTACACATGATCAGGCGCAACTAATACAGTGCACAACTGTGCATAAGGAGTGCTGTGGTCCTCGTGCATAGCACTGCCAAAACAGGTGCTCCGTCTCTCTACCGGGCCTACCAGATGTCCCACACTGCCATCGTGGCAAGGATTCAGTCGGAGTCTGCAGAGTCTTTCTGCGGGGGAACAAAGTGGGAAGCCCAGCCAAGGTGGTCCTACATGGGTGTTTTTTTATTTTGTATTTTTTTTTATAGTTGTGTGTGTGTGTGTGTGTGTGTTGTGAAGCGGTTTAGTGGGTTTATTCTTCACTTACGCCTGGTACAGCGACTGATCTGGAATTGTGTGTGTGTGTGTGTATGTGTGTTTTTTTTAGTGCCCTTTTAAAGGCCATGTTGCGGGGTCCTTGGGGCAGCTGGGTGTTAAGTGCAGATGCTTAAAGGCATAACAATTTGATAATGGTTTTAAGCGGTACATAGCAGAAGGACGTATCGTTGGACGTATTTTTTTCGAGGTCCTCTGAAAACGTAGTAAAACGCTGGGAATATGAATACGCCAATGGACGTTTCAAACATCGGAAACGTTCATTCCAACGGGAATTGCAAGGTAAGAGAGATTGGATGGTGGGTGGAGCTAGTGTTGTCAAGTGGGAGGTGCTAGACCAGCGGATCAGATAATAATCCATTCCATTTAGATGGCGCTTTTCTAGACGATGCGACTCAAAGCGCTTTGCATTATGAGAGGGTGGAGCACCATCATCGTCGACGGCAGCCGTAGAGCTCCAGAACTCCCACTGCACCCCAGCTTACTGGTGTGGAAGAGACAGAGCGGTGAAGCCAATCAGAGAATTCGTATGCCGAGGACACGCCTCTACTCTGTTTCCAACGGCGTCCCGGGATTTTTAATGACCACAGAGTTTAACGTCTCATCAGAAAGACGGTGTTTTTTGACAGTATAGTGTCTCCGTCACTAGGACTCCACACAGACCACAGGGTAAGCGCCCCCTAGGGGCCAGACGATCACCTCTTCCAGCAGGAACCAGCCAGGAGGTCATCCGTCTGTCCAGGTACTAATTGGAGCTCAACCCTGCTTAGATCCTCCTTAGTGGGCAACCAGTCTTGGGCTACAGTGTGACTTCGTGTCATGAGTCCTAATCCCAACATCACAGCTTGGCCCTTTAGGAAGGCTCTTAACCTTTCGACTGCTGGATAACGGAGATACTCATACACCACACTGGATAAGGGCATCAGCCAAAAGCTGTGAATGTTTCTTTCTTTAAACTTTAAGCTGAAATACATAGTCACGCCTCTTGTAAAACTGTCAAATGTGTTCTTCACTATTGGATATTTCTTTCTTCTTGCGGTCCAGTCTATTCCGGATCAGTTCCAGCGACTGGACAGGCCATTCCCAGATCGATTACAAACCAGCCGACTGTCTTCTCTCTAAAGAACAGGGCTCACAGAGCTCGGACATATGTTTCAGGTCACGCTCTTGTTGTATGGAGAAGTCGGTTCCAATATGCGCGCAGTCCAGATGGGATCGCACGGTGTTTCGAATTATGGAACAGTAGCCATGTTGGTTCATTATCCCTTCCCCTGGAACATTCCCCTGCTTCGCAACCATTCCGAAGCATTTTTAACGGTGCGGGTGCTGCTAGCTTATTTATCTTATAGACGCTCTTCTATTAGAGCCAAATCCGTTATTGTTAAAAACAAAACAAATTAAAATACATAACTTATATTATGTATTATATTACGAATTATAAGTACTTACAAATTACAAGCACAGTTTAATACAATTCATTCATTCATTCATCTTCTACCGCTTTATCCGATCTTCCCTCGGGTCACGGGGAGCCTGTGCCTATCTCAGGCGTCTATGGGCATTATGGCAGGATACACCCTGGATGGAATGCCAACCCATCACAGGACACACACACACACTCACACACACATTCACATACTAGGGACAATTTTCCAAGGTGCCAATCAACCTAACGTGCATGTTTTTGGACCGGGGAGGAAACCGGAGAACCCGGAGAAAAACCCCCTGAGGCACGGTGAGAACATGCAAACTCCACACACACATGGCCGAGATGGGACTCGAACCCGGACCCTGGCGGTGTGAGGCGAACGTGCCCCAGTTTAATATAATATCAACTTTTAAACATATAAAAAGACAAATTTTCTTACATAAACCCATCTGTCCATTTATACCTTCAAGCCAACAAATCGACATTTCTTTGTAAATAGGTTCTCCTTTGTCGTTTAAAAGCATGATAAACAACCCATGCCCTGCCCCATTTTGTTTGCTAAGGCCATTGTTTGAAATCCAGTGTGAGCCATTTGCTCGGACCGTATAAATAGTAGCAAGTATTACCGGTCTGGTGAACGTAAGGTTGTGGCAAAGCGCCAGCCTCCGGAACATGCCAGTGCCAAAAGGGCACAGCTGACCCCACCCACCCACCCACCCGTACGCTCATACACACACACACACACACACACACATAGTCGCACATACACGCATTTGGATACATGGGTGAAATTCGTCGGCATGCTTTTGTTCTCGGCAGATTCGCTAGATGCGTGTGTTTAACGATTTGCCTCGCATTGTGCCCTTTCTTCCTTTGAACTATAATGCATTTGTGAGTTAAATACGGAGGTGTGACACATCTGCTCGGAGGATGACACAACGATGCATTGTTCTACCATAACTGCTGGACAACATCAGTAAATCTAGTCATGTGGTGCTCACGGATTTATTTATTTATTTTTATTAATGTTTTCATATTATGTTTGGTTAATAAACAGTCATTGAAATAGCACAAAGGTGGCACGGTGGTTAGAACGTTCGCCTCACACCGCCAGGGTCCGGGTTCGATTCCCGTCTCGGCCATTTGTGTGTGGAGTTTGCATGTTCTCCCCGTGCCTCAGGGGGTTTTTCTCCGGGTTCTCCGGTTTCCTCCGCCGGTCCAAAAACATGCACGGTAGGTTGATTGGCACCTTGGAAAATTGTCGCTAGTGTGTGAATGTGTGTGTGAGTGTGTGTCCTGCGATGGGTTGGCATTCCATCCAGGGTGTATCCTGCCTTAATGCCCATAGACGCCTGAGATAGGCACAGACTCCCCGTGACCCGAAGGAAGATCAGATAAAGCGGTAGAAGATGAATGAATGAATGAATGAATGAAATTCATTCAGGAACTGCACTAGTTAAATGGCCACAAATGTTTTAGCGTCAGACCGAGGCTGCATCTCTCTATTCGTTTTACTAGATCTTAGTGCTGCATTTGTGACATTCATGACTTTCTGCAAGATCGCTTACAGGATTACACGGGCATTCAGGGACCCGCATTAAGATGCTTTAAATCGTACCTGTCTGATTGCTACTATTTTAAATCCAGAATATCATAAATAAATTATGGGGGGTGCCACAAGGTTCAGTTTTAGGACCGTTGCTTTTCACAATATACACTAATTTAATTGTTTCCTGAGGTTCCAAGAGCTCCAGTTGTGGTCCACCCTACGAAGAGTACGATTAGATGCCAAACCAACAAAATCCCCGCAAACATCCCCGTCATATAGAGACAAAAAAACCTCTTCTACCACCTTTGGATCCCATTTCATTGGACTTTCTGATTCGTGTTTCTTCATTGAGCTATGATAAATGATTTATTTATTTACTATGTAAAAAACAAATTAGCTTTGACAGTACGAAACGTATAGGAACTCAAATCAGTGAGAGTGAGTTGTTATTGTTATTTGTTTGTTTGTCTATATTGTTCTATTTGTCTATGTATACCCAAATCCTATACCTCAGATATG
Organism: Kryptopterus vitreolus; assembly: GCA_030449085.1. Classification (NCBI taxonomy): domain Eukaryota; kingdom Metazoa; phylum Chordata; class Actinopteri; order Siluriformes; family Siluridae; genus Kryptopterus; species Kryptopterus vitreolus. The sequence goes on along the minus strand of JACRUU010000027.1, from coordinate 23,030,193 downwards.
AACAATATCTGATCCTGGGGTGTTCAATATTTTGCAAATAATGCATGTTATTGAATTTATTATTATTATTATTATTATTATTATGATTATTACAATTATTATTCGTATTATTGTTCCTGAAAGCAGAAACAGCACAACAGTAGTCGCATTTGAGAACGCCTCTTTATTTTTCTCGGAGAATATTAAACCATATATTAGTCACTCCGAGCCGGAGAACTGGAGCTCTTGGAAGCTGAAGTAATGCCATGTGGCATTTTCACCTTAAACGCAGCTTTCTGGAATAAATAGAAGGCAGATGCAAGCAAGGTAAGATCTAAAGTTTTAGCAAATCTTTGGATCCTATTATGATCTCTACTTCATCCCCCGTAATCCGGCAGCTGGGAAGTCTATCATCACGGCTACAGACACTGTGTCACACTCTGGCCACAGAATACTATGATGAACAACATACACCCTCTCTCCAAAACCACCACATCACCCCACCCCCCCCCCCCCCCATAAACACACACACACACACACACACACACACACACACACACACACACCACACATATATATATATATATATTATATTCATTCATTCATCTTCTACCGCTTTATCCGATCTTCCCTCTGGTCACGGGGAGTCTGTGCCTATCTCAGGCGTCTATGGGCATTAAGGCAGAATACACCCTGGATGGAATGCCAACCCATCGCAGGACACACACACACACACACACATTCATACACTAGGAAAAAATTTTCCAAGGTGCCAATCAACCTACCGTGCATGTTTTTGGACCTGGAGGAAACCGGAGAACCCGGAGAAAAAAATCTCCTTGAGGCACGGGGAGAACATGTACAAACTCCACACACCCTGGCGGTGTGAGGCGAACGTGCTAACCACTAAGCCACCGTGCCCCTTTATATATATATGTATATATAAACACACAGACACACACATATTAATGTATAACTGACGAGCGATGAAATACTACTCGTGCTACTAGTCCACACTAAGTTAAATGTAAATTGTAAATGTGTTAACTATTTTGCTAGAATTATTTCTAGTTTAGCTATAAGCTATAAATATTTATATCCAAAGATTTTGAATTCCCTTTTAGACGGGTTCAAGAGTGGGCGTTGAAGACTGGGATCTAATTTAGTATTTCTGACCTTCTGTACTCATAGATGGCTGTTAATTTGTCAATAGAATAGAATAGAATAGAATGAAATTATATTATTATTAGTATTGTTATTATTATTATTATTAATTATATTTATATTATAGTTATATATTATTATTAATAATTGTATATTATTATTAATATTATTGTTGTTTTTGTTATTAGTTCTGTTATTAGTCAATTTCGTTAGGTAGGTGGTTATCTAGTCAGAAATAGAGATGCCATAATGCATCTGTAAAGAAATCTGTGTACAGCTCTAGAGCTTCAAAGTTTATCCTTATTGCAGTTCGGTATTTTTACAGCCTGATAACCGGCATAAACAAATTTCCATTTAGGTTTAAGCAAAGTGGAATCAATAGCAACGTTTGTGGTTACATTTACTTTTAATCATTAACAGATTAAATGATTAAACAGTGTTCTTCCCTGACACTGTGTTTTTCTGTTATTAAGGAGTTACGGGTCTGACACAAACACTTTGGTCACACACACACACACCACACACACAAATACACACACACACACACACACACACACATCTGTTTTCCTGCATTTCATTTAGTCTTATTTATTTGTTTGTTTCTTCGGTTGCCACTTTTTCAAACTGTGTTCACAATTACACAATCATAGGAAACTACATCAAGGATCAATTTAATTAACATCATAAATGAAAAAGACATGTTTTCTAGGGAGGGACTTTTAAAAAAAAATGCAAAACAAACAATAAGTAAAACAATAACAATAAACAATAAGTATATGTTTAGCACTCACAAATAATAATTAAAAGGGATATTACAGATTTTGGCCATCAGGTCAAACCTATATACACAATTAAAAAGGTGACGTAACGGGTTTAATGTGAGCACCTCAGCATCAACTCTATTTAAGATTAAAATGATGAAAATGTAAATATTAGAATGTGAAAAATATTAAACGGTTATTAAGGTTTTACAGGACAAAGGTCTATTGAAAACCAATAGTTACAGCAATTGCATTAGGCACATATATATATATATATATATATATATATATATATATATATATATATATATATATATATATATAGATATATATACTGTTTTTTTTTTACTGTTTCGGTTAATGCATCACATACCAGCATCTTGGAATTTTATGTCCATATAGGTGGAGAGGGGGTGTGTGTTATCTATAGCCGGCGAGGGTTATCATTGTGTCGACAGACTAATTTGAATGGCCTCTCACAACAGGCAACAAATGGTTGACCACACTGTAGTGTTAGTGTTTAATAATCACAGAAAAAAAAAACACTTTGACTCTCCTTTTTTTTTCTTTTTTCTCACCTTCCCTTATACCGAATCACTGATCTTAAAAGCAATGGCTGCCATAAATCTTAGTATGGTTGTTAGGTGTCAGTAAATAAACCACCTTTTTTTTTCTCCACTTCCCCCCCATCCCCTGCAAAAACAAGCACATCACTAAGTTCACAGCTTGTAAAAACGAGTTTGCAAAAGGGAACATTCCAGTCTGTCAGATGAGCTGTCACACACACAGAGAGAGAGAGAGAGAGAGAGAGAGAGAGAGAGAGAATCCCTCGAAAACACTGCCACCTTCATGTTCACTGAGATGTAAACCATCAAACCCCCCTGCCGTGAGGGACTTGGACTTTCCCACACTGTTGCAACCCTGGATCATGCAGTTGGACATTTGTCATATTTTCACACTTGTACACAACATCCCACAAAATTCCCGTTGTGGGAATAACATGATCCTCATGAGGGTGTGTTTGCATAAAACGCTAAACAACAAACGAAACCAACCATGTGTGCAGTTTTTATTGTGTGTGTGTGTGTGTGTGTGTGTGTGAGAGAGAGAGATTTTTGAATGGTTTTATTGGTTCGTGTTAATTAAGCTTTTTTTTCCCCAGAAAAAAAAACTCAGAAAGGTAGAAAAAAAGAAGAAGCATGAAATAGGTGACTTCCCCACCCAAAAAAATAAAAAATAAATAAATAAATAAATGCTTATATATTACCTGAAATACTTGAAACCATATTCCCCAGAGCGAAAGAAAGACTCGCTGGGGTCGCTAGAATAGATTTCACATTCGTCGCATAACATACGTCGGACCTATTTTTACTGGCCTGAACTGCTCTTCTGGATCCTTTCCAGAAGCGCTAAAAGGAATCGGGCCTGCCCCTCCACACTCCTCCGTGATCTTCCAGAATGTGCTGGGAACATGAGAGGTGTGAGCGAGGCGCTCGAATCATATGCGCATAAAAATGAGACGCAATTATATTTCCCTTGGCTCGTCCGGTTCGCTTCAGAGAGAGGCGCTTACTGAAGCTTTCATTAATCTCATTCGCGTGAAGGTAATAGGTAATACTTATATACTTGAACCCACGCCCACCCCCCACCCCCCAACCCCACCCGCCCCCCATCGGCCTGATAAAACCTGTTACGCAAAATATATCCCGAATGACCCCCGGTGGGTGGACTTTACGTCATTTTTCGTGACGATTTAATTCTTAAAGTTGTTTTTTTTTTCCCGGGGGTTTGAGTACAGAGGTGTAACGTTGGGGAGGGGGCGAGTTTTGGGGGGATTTGGGGGGCTTTGTGTTGTTTGTTGTTTGTATGTACGTTGGGGGGGGGCAGAGTGGGGGGCGATGGGGGGATTACTTGGGGCTGTAGAGGGGGGGATTGGGGGGCTTGTTTGTATGGGGGATGCGGGGGGAGGTTGGGGGTTTGTATGCGTTTGTAGGAAGGGGGGGATGCGGGTGGTGGCGCGAGGTGGTGGAGTTAAAGGGGGCGGGTGGAGTTAAAGGACACACTCAGCTGCTAGATTAACTCATCAACGCCGCATTGCCGAGTGTCAACAGAAATGTTTCACACACAAGGAATGAATACCATTTGGAGGTCATGGGTAGCGGCCTCCGCGAGTTCCTTAGCCCTTTTAAATGTTACTGTCTGCTTTTCAAGAGCAAAGGTGTCAGCCTGGAAGCTCTACCAGGAACTGTAACCCTGTTGCTTTTTGTTTGTGAAGCAGATCCCAATATCAATGTTTTGTTTGTTTGTTTGTTTGTTTTCTTTTGCTTAGCCTGGTATTTCAGCATCTATCTATTTTATCTATATTAATTACGAACCCAAGAATTGGCATGTTGGAATATGGATTTCTTTGACATATTTGCTCGATTTTGCCACTAGTAAACGATTAAAACGATGGTCGATGATGCCACAGGCAACCCGTGACCTGACGTCCAATAGGGCATAAATGCTGATTGGGTGTAAGGAGTGGCTAAACGCCCTCTTCTGCCATGCTGAGACTATATACATTCACGGCATTTGTCAGACGCCCTTATCCAGAGCAACTTACAATGAGCATTTGAGGGGTTAAGGGCTTTTCTCAAAGGCCCACTAGTTGGTGGTGGTGGTGGTGGGATTTGAACCTGTGATCTTCTGGTCCAGAGCTCTACCACCTCCCTATGCACGTCCAGGTTTACCCATGTCGAAAAGGGCCAGTTAGCGCTCTTCCCTCCAAGTTCATTCAGCTGCCTTGTGATGTAGCGCGAGCAAACGATGATGTACCAGCTCCACATGGTTCCCAGGAAACGCTGCCGCGGCCGTCACGTGATATAGCGCTTAGCCAAAATGGCTAGTTAACCCAACAGCTCCGGTTTCGCAAGATCAGCAGCTAAAAGTACTGAGAAGCAGGGACGAAAGAGCTTGCGACTCTGAATGGGTTAAAAAAAACTCGCCCGGGCCCGGGCTTTTTCCACGTGGCCCTCCGCATAGCCGTTAGCGAAATTGGAGTAAGACCCTGGCTTGCATTGGAAAGCCATCATGGTGCTGGGTGACACGAGCTCCATTCCGTTCTTGTTTGTTTTAGATTTGGAGGGCGCTCCAACATGTGGTCATACATTAATCGCAAACTCTCGGTCTTGAGGGAACAATGCCCCAGCTTGTAATGCAGGGACAAGGTGCGGCCTTACGACGGCACGAGCGCTATGTACTAATGCGAGCGCGCGGCTCAAATTAGGCTTGTAATCACATCGTGTACGGCTAAACAAAGGCATTGACATGGTGCTTAGAAGTATGAGACAGCGCCACGGGCATTTAATTTTTTTTTTTACGACAGATGAAATAGCTGCTTTGTGAGCGCACGGCTAGCGCGGCCATCCAGAGAGCCGGACTTGTCGTATAGCCTTCGCAGCTGTTTGCGAGTCTACATCTTAAGGACGTTTGACCTGCGAATAACCGGACCCTAACAATGACCTGTTAGCAATGTTTCGAGGTACCTAGGGCTGTCGACCTCCGATATGACCTTGAAAAACACAATTTGGAAAACACCACTTCGATGTTTCCCCACTGCTGCCCTTAAAAGCCCCGAGTCTGACCTGACACTGACAGTGTTCTTAGTGTTGGGTTCCTGCTCGGCTCTTATGCTAGCAGCAGGGGGCAAAGGGGTGAATAAGCACTGTGGCCCTGTCAGCTCCAGCAGTGCAGATCCCCAGGGTTGGCGCCAGCAGTACTCCGGCAGCCAGGGGCAAAAATAGACCTGACACATCCATCCCTACAGTTGCTGGGGCAGGGCAAAGCGGCAGGAAAAGAAGTGGGGTTAGGTTGCAGCGGCTGTCATCGTTGCGCGGTCATTACTTCTGAGCTAATTATCTTCGGCCACAAGTAAACACGCGTAGCTCAACCTATCGTTCGGGTGTGCGATCGGTGCAAAATGGATTGGGATTAGGCCGCGGGGAAGACGAATAAAAGTGTTTGTAGCATGGACGCTAAAGTTCGGAGATGTCATATAGGCATTGCAAATGAAATGCTACGAAGCAACGTTATGCTAACCCGGCGAAACGAACTCAATCGCAGCCCCTCCACCTCTTTCCTTACAGGTTCCTCGCTTCGTTGTCCCTCGGCCTTCGCATTGTCGCA